>OZ020293.1:9839532-9892283 GCA_963971205.1 Aethes cnicana
TGTCCGCCGACAGCGGGGACCGCCGGCCGGCGCCGCCGCCACCGCGCACCGGCAAGACGCGCAGGTAACTTTGGCCTTAGGACCGGCGACACGACGCGCCGGGCGTTTTGCGGCTAGACAAGCGACGTAAATTAATATGTAGATCACTCACGCGAGACATCGCTACTCTGGACTATCATATATCATCGACGCATGATTAATTGCGCCGTCAAACGCCCCGCGGGTCTCTTCGCTGGTCCCTGAAAGATTCCTGAATGTGAACTGTGGACAAGCCCGCCATCACAGATCGCTTACCTGTAGATACCTAATGCACGACAATTGAAGCTCACCCAAGTTTAAAGTTTACAAAGTTCCATCTATTAAGATAAGTGACAGGAAAACAGCAGGGTATGGTAAGATGACCACGGCGCGTGATAACGTGGACCGAGCTGAACTGCTACACCATGGGAAGAGGATAAAGCGTGGTCAAATCCGTAGCTGTCCTGTCCACTGACAGCGAAAAGTACTACGTCTAAATACGCAAGTCAGTTTAGATATTAAATAGAAGACTTCCCCGTAGACCATGATATTGCCACTACTACCAACCAGTCTATGATCCGCCGAGGGTTGTTAACTTTACTTTAAACCAACCAGTGAACTTTGTTAACTTAAGGTTTGCTTAGAGCCTAGATGCCTTAGTCTGCTTACTTCAATACAAGCTAGGTGCTAAGCGCGCATTGCCGCTGATTTAGAAAGTTCTGGAACGTTCGTTTTACTGAGCTACTGCAGGGTGACACGCTGGTCTCTTGACGCTAAGCAAGACTGTCGTCTTCTTGCAGCCGGCGGCGCGGCAGCGAATGGGAGGTGCTGGAGGGGCTGAAGGATGGGCAGCGGTTCGAGCGGCGGCCGGAGGTCTTCAACGGATACCTGCACAAGAAGCGCAAGTGGCCGCTGAAAGGATGGCACAAGGTACTGTACTGCTGTCACGTTTTCTAAATTTATTGAAAGAATCGCAGTCAGAAAATCTTTACAGTCGCAGATTTTTCAGACTAGTTTCAAGACGGACAAATTCGCATACGACTCACCTAATAGAAAACTCTCACAGCCGCGTATAGGGTATAGACATTTGCAACAACAAAGGTGTCAAAATTCTTTAACCCTAAACTTAGTCTTAGTAGCGTATCTAATACTGCACACAATCTAATACTGAACACAGATATGCCGGCCAAGCTAAGCCATCTTAAAGCCTTCACCACCACCACAATAGCCTTGTCTTCTCTCAAATCCAGCGGTTCTATATTCAGTTCGGTATTCAGTTACGGACTTACACTCAAATTCTTTTACCTCTTTAACCTATGTAGGGATCTCAGTTGGAGACACAATAATAAGATTTTTTTGTCAATTAAATTTTTATACCAATTACTTAACGTGTACACAATTACATTACCAGAGAGCTAGTGCTCGACTGCCGAGCGGGAGCAATGACGCGGCATGTGTCCCTACCCCTAGCCTCTTCTTTTGCAGCGGTTCTTCGTAGTAGACGCCGGCATCCTCGTGTACGCCCGCTCCCCGACGGACGTGGCGCGCGGCCGCCTTCACGGCTCGCTGGACGTCGGTCTGTCCGTGATCTCGGCCAAGCCGCGCCGACGGAGGATCGACATAGACGCTGACGAGTTCATATACCATCTGCGCGCTAAAACGCCCGAAGTCTTCCGCACTTGGCTCAACGTGCTCAAAGCGCACCGGTAAGTCTTTATGATCAGCTGCGAGTGACTTTTTCGTTATTTGAAGGACGTGGAAAGGTCCAACGTAGTCGACTACAGGTGACTCTGATAGGGTAATGTTTTTATTTATTTTATTTCATTCTGAAAGCTTATCTCACAGATTTTAAGTAACACTCCAAAGCGATGAAAATGGGTAACTGTGTATGGACAATTGTACACAAAGTTGTACTGTTGTGTTGTTGTTGTTGTTGATTGTACTGTCTTCAAACTTCCACAGCTTGCGAAATCGGTGTGAAGTAAATCACCCCAAAGCAGTGACAATCTTATTCGACACCTGTCGGAGGTTGAAGGCGTTTTTTAGGGTTCCGAACCTCAAGAGGTAAAAACGGAACCCTTATAGGATCACTCGTGTGTCTGTCCGTCCGTCTGTCACAGTCAATCGACTTCTCCTCTCCTAAACTACTGGACCGATTAAATTGAAATTTGGTACGTATATGTAAGTTTGTGACCCAAAGACGGACGTGTAACGAAAATAGATGAATTTTAAACATAGACCTTATTTTTGGGGGCTAAATTTGAAAAAATATTAATTAAGATTTTCAAACTATATAGTGTGACATATCAAATGAAAGTACCTGTTATGAGGATCTCAAATGTTTTTTTATTCTTTTTTGGTCATAATTTTTCGAGTTATTTAAGAAAATAGGCGAAAAATGACCATTGACGAAAAAAGGGGGGCCCTTATATCCGAAACCACTGGACCTAACATTTTGGAAAAAATACGGAGGATAGTTATTACTATAGATTACAGGAAAATTATTAAGAAATCCATATAAAAGAGCTTATCCTGTGAAACGGTTTGAAAATGGCATCACTGAAAATAATCAAAGGTCGGTACCCTCTCTACGCGCGTTTTACCTCGCTTCTTGGCCGGTTTTTTTTTTTAAATCTCTTCTCCCATTACAGTCTGTACCGCCAACATCTACTAACATTCGGTGCGCGCGAGTCGGTACCCAAAATACACGCCCCGTTAGAAGAACTACCGCCTACCGATAATACGTCCTCCCGTAAGTACATAATTAACAAGGCAAATTTTAGTTTCTATACTTTATGACTTGAGTTTGATACCGCTCCCGAGATGAAATTTAAATGCGATTATATAAATTTCTGACCACTACTTAGGTGATTTTGATTTGATAGAAAGTAGATTTGTGCAAAGCTTCTGAAATAAACCAAAAGTAAATGAAACTAGTTTTCGTATATTCCAATGCAAGTGAATCTTATCACCCTTGAGCGTAATCAACTCCAAGTTGTAAAATTTAGAACTAAGTGAGGAATGTGTTTCTTTGAGTGTTTTTAAGATTTAGGGTTCTGAAACTGGATAGATTAGAGCATGCTTGAGTGAGGTTTGTATTTGTTTATAATATTATAATACCTAACGGTTAGGATGTGTGCCTAAAAGAAGTTTGTAGTGATTTTCAGATATTGATATAATTAGTTTAGTTTCCCTCTAAATATCCCTATCCATCCATGTTTTTTGTAAAAAATCCAACGCTTTCCCTAGGTGTATCCCATTCGACCCGTGACAGCTTCTCCACTTTGACGGCCACTTCTGTAAGCTCGCCCGCGCCCGAGCTGACCGGGTCACCGACCTTTCGAATCCCTTCCAGTATCATAGAGTCCTCAGTGTACGTGAAAAACTCGCAAAACACCCTAAAAGACTGGGCCCAAAAGGAAAGCAGCGCTCTCCTTCCGCTTAAGCTCGAAACAATTGATATCGATAACTTTGAATTGAAATACGACAATCCAGGTACCACTGGCAGCCTTTGCTCTATGTGTTGTATCCAAAAGAAAATCCAGAAGGCTTCTTATCAGGCAGCGTCACCAACAAATCCCATAGGCGTGGAACAAAAAATGCCTTTGACTAATGTCGATTTCTGGGAGACAAAAGGCCCAGTCCCGTTGCCATCTCCTTTACAAAATTCGATTCTACTAGGGGAATGTGCTTTAAATTCTTGTTTAAACACCGACTCCAATCAACCAATGACGAAGCAGCCTAAAAAGAAACCGTCAGGATTCCTCCAGTTATATCGCAAAGACAATTCACGCTTCGGTGGGCATGCGCAACCTCAAACTGCAATGTTTATTTTCTCGAATAATAAACGCACACCAATAGAAGACCAGTGGGTCATGAAGAGGAGCAAGAAATCAACCAATCTGTACAAATACCGAAATTCTATGGAAGAACCTCCCTTAAAAAAACCCTTCAGCAAATGCCTATTGCTTGGGAAATATAAGGGAGATATGCACAAGTCGTCCGTGCAAGTGGAGCAAACTGCAAACACGAGCGTCGTATGCGACTTGACGCCCCACGGAGACGCTCCGCCGCAACAGAACAAATCCATACAGGACACACTGACTTCGTCGGAATACGACAGGATCACAGAACAAATAGTACTCACTCTGTTTGAGCAGGAAGAGCAGAACGTTTTCAGAAAGAAGAAATCCGTCCAATACTACGTCAACGAGGCCATAAAAGAACTATACAATGTCAAGCTATCGGGGAAAGACTCGAACCCCATCCAATGTCTATTCAAATGCCTTCTAGAATACTGGTTGAAGAACACGCAGAGTGATAGACTAAAGAATATTCTAAAACGAACGAAAGCCATCGATAAACAGTCCAATAAATGGTTCACTAAAGATGCAGAAATATCAAGTGATTGTGTTGGAACCGCGACTAAAAATACACAAGTATTTCAGAACAGTGAAGAAATTGTTAATTGGGAACATTTATATGGCAAAAAACATACACAACAGGTACCTATTAAAACGCCAAAGATTGAAAAAATTATACCGCCGGCAAAGGACAGGGCAGACAATGGCAGCGTTGAGAAAGAACGTCGTATACAAGAATTAGAGAGGCTTTTGAAGAGCACTGTGTACGTATGTGAAGCCGTTCGAAACTCTTCAACCAAAGATAAAGATATCAATATAACTAAAACGTTGATCCAAAATCTAGATAAGTTTTCCAAACAATCTCTTATGCGCGACGGGAGCAATAATCGTGAAATTTCCGATGCATCCGCGGAGATACCTAAGATACAGGAAACACTCAATCACCTCATAAGCGATGCGAATATACCGCCAGAGGTAGCCAAGGAGGTTCTGAGTGTGTATCTAGACGTCCTTCTCCATGGCGACAGCCAGGCGTGCATGAGTACTTCACAGTCCAGCGATACCTCAATAGTGGTCAAAAACATCGGTGGCCTACCCACAGGAGACGTCCAAACCGAGTGTGTACAGAAGAAAAAAAAATCTAAAAGCATCACAACTGCCACTAACGAGAAAGTCGACAAGCCTTCCTTGGATGTCGGTGAAACGATAAAAAATGACGACGTCGATCCAGGACGGCTGTATTTAAAGGAAATTCTAGATAAACTAACATCTATATTCACTAATGGAGTTAGTAATATTGATTCAAAATCACAAGAGGACGCCAAGGATGTTATGAACGATGAGAGAAAAGGGAACGCAGTTAATTTAATTGACAATTCCACTCATACTTTGTCCAACCACCAATTCATTTATGAGAACAAAGAAGACAAGTCGATAGTAATAGATCTTGCCAGGTATGATCTGGAAAACATTTCTATGGTCAACGAAGCTACTTCGAAAGGGTTGACAGCTATCACAATTAAATTAAAAAATAAGCTTACGGACTCTGGACAGTATAAACGAAGGAATTTGAACTTGAAATTGTCTAAAGAGCATCCTCAAGCCACACACGTGAATAGGCTACATCCGTGGCCTTCGCAGTTGACTACGTCAGTTCTTCAACCACATTCCAATTCTCTTATTGATATAAGAAATCCAAAAATATGCATTGATCCCGGCTTTCCTCAAAACAAAATGGAACTCAAACCATACCTAAGCCCAAGTGAAGCCACGTCAAAAGCTAACCATCAAACGTTGCATGAGAGTGATTCTTTTGACATATCCCGTCAAAGCAGTAATATTTCCCAACACGTATCTTCTTCCAAGAAGTCTTTGAACGTACCCGACGATGCGCAGTGCTATTCAAATTCCTCTATCAAAAAAGATGTCCATAAAGCCCATTTATCTGACAAAAAGAAGACCCGATTAAAAGGGCTTAATGGTGTCCGAAAATCTCAATCGGCCCTATCCGAATTCACTTGTAAACATCGAGAAGAAGATACACCGCATGAAAAGTCGACTCCAAGAATTATAGACGAAAAATTCATTCTACTGTTACTGGAGAATTTAACACTGCTATCTAAAAATCTACCTGAAATGCATAAAGAAATTAACAGTTTGTATTTAAAGTTACGGAAGCAGTATGAACGAGTTATTAAAAATTCAAATTATCCTCCTGGGGTTAGCCTCATAGAAAAAATATTCAATTCAAAATCGATGACAAACTTGCATAGAATGACATTGGATAGAGTGACGCAATATAACGTCACAGAGAAGCAAGCAGCTCAAATCGCGGTTAACACTAGCAGTTTTCCATCTGGTTCTCCAAAAGCATTAGACATATCACTCAGTGCCTTCAATCCGGGTAAAACTTTAAAGCATTTAGAGGTTCAAACAGAAACTAATTTCGATAATATGCAAGATAACCGAGACGATTCCTTAAATCCCCAAAACGGTAAAGAACCGCAAACATCCTTGAATATTAGGGGTTTTGAAGAGAATCCCATGACAGATAGACGTGACTTGATACAGAACTGGTCGAGCTCGGACAAGGTGGTCATCGTGCCTAAGAAATCCCAGAAGAAACAATCCGCGAAAGTGCGACAGGATTTTACTAAGAGGATATCGCTTTTATCTCCTTCAGTTCAAGCGCAGGCTGATAAGAAAAAGAATAAGCAGTGGAATTGTTTGCAGAAGGACTTCAAAGTGTTTCAGTTGTGTCCTATGAATTTTGGGTTTTTGGCCCGGTCGGGGTCGGTGACGGAGTCAAGCGTGGCAACGGACTGGAGACAGAAAAGCGACGACCTCAAAACCCTATATAGATGTCCGAGTGACCCTTCCTTCTGCTCCGGTCAGTTCTAACTTGTAGTTAACCGTAACGTAAATTAGATTCCTTTATTACCATGTCATTTATAAAGATCAATTAGACAATGCTACCAAAAACAGTACCTTGCGTTATGTCCTCATATATATGGAGTCAGCGTTCAAAAATAACTCATATTACTTATATAATTTTCAGAAAATGGAATCGAATTAGTAGGTTTAGCAAGCGAAGTAATGAGTAACATAAGCTAACATTCATCTTTGCGCGCTTCATTTGGTAAATTTAAATCAGTGTTATTTGGAATGTAGTTGTAAGTATAGTTAATATATTTTGCTGATACCTTTGTCGTTTTTAGAGTACTTATTGTCACTTCTTGCCTGTAGAATTCTACCATTATTTCCCCTGTTGCATTAACTTTTGTAGTTCTCATAGGTTTCATATTTGTGTAGGATATGGATCTTGAAATTTCTTTTACCTTAGACCATTCATCGTATATTGTCTGTCCTGAACAGTTATACATATCTAAGAACTCTCATAGTCTGTTATGACTAAAATTAGTTATTATGTCTTGCTGTTCAGATTGTAGGTATAAGCTAACTCTGTAACTATTTCTTCCCCTCATACACATTTCCTTTACGAGTGTTATGGATTGAGTAGGAAAATCGAAATTCATTCATATCATCATCATCATCATCATCATTTCAGCCGAAAGACGTCCACTGCTGGACATAGGCCTCCCCCAAGGCTCGCCACTCAGACCGGTCCTGTGCTACTTGCTTCCACCGGTTTCCCGCAACCTTCACATATGTTGCAAATTATTCCTGTTAACTGAATCTATTTAAAACTAAAGTTCCAAATAAGCGTTTCATAAAAGCAAAACGCAATGTTTCTAATGTAAAATACGAAATATTATCATTGGAATTGGAAAAAATTAAGACTCACAAGATATGTGACACGAAACTAATGACAAATTGAACTCTTATTGGTCCTTTTAAGTCCGTGTGTGAAAGAAAGCCGCAGTTCTCAGTCCATAACACTCTCCACATCTGTTTGGTCCGTAGGGCTCATTAGCCCTACCGTGCCCCCCGTTCGCGGGCCACAGGCGGGCTTCGTCGCGGGAACCCCGGGCGGCCGGCTGGCTGGCTGGATTATAGGTAAGTTGACTTGACGCTGCAGCTGAAACTAGTAACTTGCAACCGTGGAACAAGAACCTCGAACTACTAGCATTTCCCATGGTCTAAGAAAACAAGGTCTGCTACTCCGGGTCGTGACACAAGTGACGTCACTGTCGAGTTGCCACCGTAATAAATCGAAAATGAAGGAAATATGTTTGGACATAGTTATATGTTTGTAGTACTGGATATATTTACTACCTGTGACTGTCAAGATAACGTACACGGTAACGATATCCAGGATCTGATTATGCAAATAAATAGTACCCAAATAGTACCTACGGAATATGTAGGTCAAAAATATAGTACCCTTGATATAAGGGTAATTCCCGAAATATAAGGCCTGTTCACGGTGTACGCTACCGAGCGTCAAGCTGGCGTACACCGCGTGGATGTCTGGAACGGCTTGGTTCTCAGGAATGATTTATAGCTCAAAAAATAATACCCAAATAGTACCCTACGCCCATCAAATTTCATCACTCTAAATGTAATAGGTACTATTTTTTGAGCTATAGATCACTCCTTAGAACCAAGCCGTTCCAGAGATCCACGCGGTGTACGCCAGCTTGACGCTCGGTAGCGTACACCGTGAACAGGTCTTATATTTCGGGTACTATTTATTTGCATAATAAGATCCTGTATAACGTTACGGTGTACGCTATCTTGACGGTCACTTACTACCTCCATGCTTGCAACTCTCACTCTTACTGGCATCTTGTGGGATTAGGTACTCATGAAATGTAATTTTAATTTATTTAATTAAAAGTCCTATTCGAATATGACTAAGATTTTATCTCACAAAAAGCCAAATACAGTATTCTAGCGCTTGCTTTGCAGTTTTTGTGTACTAGATAAATAAGAAGTTTCCTTTTAGTTACTGACAATAGAATGAATAATAAAATAGTTGCTCATCGGTTATTTTGACTAAAACTAATGAAGGTTGATAGATATATTTCCTCTGATTGGTCGGGGCTTATTTCGAAATTTCGGGTTCGATCCCGGCTCGCGCCTCTAAGTTCACTTACGCGATATTAAATTTAAATTTACTACTGAGCTTTCTGGCGAATGAAAACATCGTGAAGAAACCTGCATACATCTGCTAAGTAATTCAAGGATGTGTGTGAAGTCCCCAATCCGCACTGGGCCCGCGTGGGGACTATAGTCCAAACCCTCTCTTGATTAGAGGAGGCCTGTGCAGTAGTGGGACGTAGTGTTGTGATGGTGGTGTTTTTTTATTTATTACAATGGTATAAGGCAAACGAGCGCACAGCCCACCTGATGGTAAGTGGTCACTGCGGCCCATGGACACCGAAATCCTATGATCCCCCATTAAGAAACCATAAGATCTCGAATGCGTTGTCTACCCTGAGGCCTAAAGATGGAATGGACGTTTGTTGAGTCTCTCCAATTTAATTTTACAATACAATACACAATACAATAATTTATTCATAACACCAAGTTATAAGTCAATATCTGTACATTTAAATTTTCGTAATATAAATTAAAATCAATACTACCTTAGTAGTTATACAATTTTAAATCGCTACTAATTATTCATCCATTAATATGTATAATAATATAATCGCTAAATTAATGGCCGTTTACACCGTACATTTACCATTATTACCGAACAACTTGCAGGCCTGTGGCCCTTACTTTGATATTGGCGAAGTGTCCAAGACAGAAGCCATTATTATTTATATAGAATAAAGATGGAATGCCTCTGTGCCAGAAATTTCACTAAGTAATGTTTGTCCACAGAGTCAGGCGGGCCCCTGGAAAGCGCGTCCCGGGAACTGGGACAGGCGCAGCTGTCAGTACAGCAACTGCAGCGGCTTCTGGACGCGCTGGAGCACCATGACACAGATGTGAGTGTCTTACGGCTCGCTCTGACAAGACCTAAATAGTGATGACGGCAACTTTTTTTCCCTTAGTCTATCAGGAAGATTATTGAAAAGTATTGGACACGTATTTTTTCTTTTTTCACGTAATCAAACTTATACGGAGAGATATTGAGTTGAAATGTCGCGTGACGTCACGGTTAGGTACGACGGTGGCGTAGTTAGCCCCCACTTTGAATACTATATACAGAATGGCCACGGAATCACCCGCCTGAATCTAGCCGGCGCGCAACTCGCGCCCAACTCGTCATTTGTTTCATCCGGAGATGGAAAATGAATCATTGGCTCGCGTAGTGATACACACACAATTTTACAAGTGTACAGACGTCCTCGCACGCACACAGACTTCCTTTTTGAATTGTGTTCGAAATCGTGCTTTTATATGCCTTTGAGGTCTTAAGGTGCGTAGTAAGGTGAAAAACCCAATTTGGGCACGTTTAAAGATATAAATTAAAAAACCGGCCAAGTGCGTGTCGGGCCACGCGCAAATTATAGGGTTCCGAAGTTGAGGATGCCCAGAGTATTAATATATGTATTTAATATGTGTACATAGTTGCATAGTACCAAAGAGTTCGGGAAATACTTGTACTGGCATCGCATACACATATGACAAATATAGGTATGTAGATGTTTAAAATGAATTGTGTTCGGTAGAAACAATTCTAGTTTCCATGACAGTGTGTCACAGCATCTAAAATGTGTACCGAATGTTTTCTTATATATTCTTAGTAACTTAATATAATATTCTTTATCCTCTAGCTGATTTAATTATTTCATATACTCACGCGTATCCTAGGGGCACCTCTACAATGGTTATGGGCCCAGAACCAGGATCCAGATCCAGGAGTGAAATAAATTAATCCGTGAAAATATTTACGAGTCAGTGAAGTATGATGTAGTATTGAGTATCTACGAATACGAAAAGGACTGACAAGGTAATTATTGTTATTATTGAAATATAGAGGAGTTGTTTACAATGACTACGACTAAAATTGAGTTACTTTGCCAAAATAATTATGAAACATGGAAAATTCAGATGGAAGCAATTTTGATAAAGAATGATGCTTGGAGTTATGTTGATGGGAGCTTAGTAAGGCCAGATGAACCTGCTGAAACGAAAATACTGTAGATGCTAAGGCTAAATCCGATATAATTTTGTCTGTTAGCCCAAGTGAATTGCGACACCTTAGAGGATGCAAGACATCGAAGGATGTGTGGTTAAAATTGGATAGCATATACGCTTCCAAGGGACCAGCCAAAAAGGCGACACTTTTGAAAGGTCTATTATTACACAAAATGGCTGAAGGTGATGACATTCGAGAACATGTAATAAGATTCTTTGAAATAAAAAACCAATTAGCTGACATGAATGATGATTTAATTTCCATAATGCTGCTGTATAGTTTACCACCCAGTTTCGAGAATTTCAGATGTGCGATTGAATCTAGAGATACGTTGCCAGATCCTGAAATACTCAAGGTGAAAATCCTCGAAGAAGAAAACTCCAGACATCAAAAAGTAAATTCTTCCCGACCCCCCTCCCTCCCGATACCCCTCAGCAGAATGGAGTCGCGGAGCGGATGAACAGAACACTAGTCGAAATGGCGAGATGCATGTTAATTTCGTCGGGATTGCCATCAAGTTTCTGGGCGGATGCCATAGTGACTGCATGTCATGTAAGAAACAGATGTCCAACAAGTAGCCTCCAAGGAGATACACCTTTTGAAAAATGGTTTAATAAACCAGCAAAGATAAGCTATTTACAAAAATTTGGTTCAAAGGTACATTTTTTGGACAAGGAACAAGGCAAGGATAAATTTGCTTCTCGTGGGCTAGAAGGGATCTTCGTAGGCTATCCAAGAGATAGGAAAGGTTACAGAATATGGGTACCACAACAACGAAAGGTTATCGTTTCAAGAGACGTCAAGTTTCATGAAGAAATAGATCACGAAATCGATAAAAATTGTTCAAAAAATGATCCTTTTGAAACACAAGAAGAAATATCGAAAGAGGATGACAATCAACCACGAACAATGGAAGTAGAATTTCATTCAAAGAACGTCACAAATACTTCAATTGTGAATTTTCAAAATGAATTTGAAAGAACAACTGAAGTACATGAAACAGTTCCTGTAGAAAGTCCTGAAAAACAAGTTGACGATCCAGAAATAACCCCAGGTCCATCAGATGATTTTCATCAACAGATTGTTGAAAATAATGATGAGGGGAGGAAGATGAAGAGAGCTCCAGGAAGACCGCGCCTGGAAAGGGGTCACGTAGGACGACCAAGGAAGATTTATCACATGACTGAAAGTACTGAAACTGAACCTGAAATTCCAACTGAACGTTGTGATAACGAACGGGAAGAATTTAGTGATTGTCAAGATTTTGTAGGTATTGGAGAAATTAATTTAAAAGAAGCCTTGACCAGTAAAGAAAAGGATAATTGGGAAGAAGCTATTCTATCTGAAATAAGGAGTCTAGTTAAGAATGACACCTGGGATATAATTCATAAGCCTGCCAAAGGCAATGTTGTTGGCTGTCGTTACGTGTTAACAACGAAGTTGAACGTTGATAAAACTGAGAAGAAGAAAGCTAGACTAGTAGCGAAAGGTTACAGTCAACGATATGGAGTTGACTATCACAATACCTTCGCTCCTGTAGTCAGACTTGATACCATAAGGCTGCTAGTCGCACTTGCAGTCGAGCTAGATATGGAAATTCATCAGTTAGACATCAACACTGCTTATTTGAACGGCTTATTAGAAGAGGAGATTTATATGAAGGTGCCAGAACTATTAGAGGAATGTTTATTAAAACTCATAGAAAGAGAAGAAAATAATTCCAGTATTTATGAGCGAGCCAAGAAAATGTTAAGCGATATAAAAAACGGTGGCAATGTTTGTCGACTAAAAAGGTCGCTATATGGCCTGAAGCAAGCCGGTCGGCAATGGAACAAAAGGCTGGACGCACAGTTAAAAAGGATGGGATTACAGTCTTCATTAAATGAGCCATGTCTATATTATAAGACCATAGACTGTGATACCAAACTCTTTGTCTTAGTCTTCGTCGATGATATGCTAATAGCATCTCAGAAAAAAGAATGTATACAACTTTTTAAAAAGCAACTGGCCACCGAGTTCGACTTAAAAGATTATGGCATTGCGAAGTTTATGTTAGGAATAGAATTTGAAAGACGTGACAATGACAATGTCGCGAAATTGTCACAACAAAAATATATTGAAGATTTAATATCGAGATATGGTTTTCAGGATTGTAAAAATAATGTTTCGACGCCGATGGAGGTCAAAACCCAGTTGTTAAGTTCAACTACGCAATGTGAGGAGGATGAACAATATCCATACCGTGAATTAATTGGAAGTTTGATGTATTTGTCGACTGGAACAAGGCCCGACATATCAAACAGCGTTGCAAAATTGTCGCAATTTTTAAATTGTTTCAACAAGCAAGCCTGGAATGCGGCAAAACGTATACTTCGTTACTTGAATAAAACTAAAGAATATGGATTAGTTTATAAGAAAACAGGTAAGTCTTTAGTGGGTTATTCAGATTCGGACTGGGGAGGGTGTTTAATAGATAGGCGCTCTTACTCTTCGTATGCTTTCTTGTTAGGCGGCGGTTGTATATCGTGGAAATCACAGAAGCAGAAGTGTGTTGCTACATCTACGTGTGAGGCCGAGTATGTGAGCTTGTCGTCCTCGATGAAAGAAGCTATTTACCTGAATAGCTTACTCACTGAAATTGGGCTGGGTAAGTTTGCCAAATTAACTTTACACGTAGATAATCAGGGGGCTATCTACCTTGCCGAAGATCCAGTATTTCATTCTCGAAGTAAACATATTGATATACGTCATCATTTTATTAGAAGTGTACTTAATAACAACAAGAGCATTGAGATAAAGTATATTCCTACTGACTCCATGCTCGCTGATATATTAACAAAGCCTTTGCCGAAGGTTAAACATTATATGTGCATGACAGGTTTAGGTGTTACTTGTTAATTATGTTTTAGTTTTTAATTTGTTGTTCTTTTATAACACTTTGTGTCTGATAGTGTTTGGTATAATTTTGAATGTACACATTTAGGGGGCGTATTAATATATGTATTTAATATGTGTACATAGTTGCATAGTACCAAAGAGTTCGGGAAATACTTGTACTGGCATCGCATACACATATGACAAATATAGGTATGTAGATGTTTAAAATGAATTGTGTTCGGTAGAAACAATTCTAGTTTCCATGACAGTGTGTCACAGCATCTAAAATGTGTACCGAATGTTTTCTTATATATTCTTAGTAACTTAATATAATATTCTTTATCCTCTAGCTGATTTAATTATTTCATATACTCACGCGTATCCTAGGGGCACCTCTACACAGAGTACCTTTCTAAGACTTATTAGCATCTAGCTAGCCTGTGGTATGACGTGCCCGCCCGACGCCCCTGCCGCTCGAGAAAAATCATCATTATAAGTTGGTCGACTATTACTCGTAAGTTTGTACAGCCTACTTAGCTCTGATAGTTTTCCTTTCAACTACGTTATATATGCCACAACCGTGATTTTTTTCAGCCATCCAAATACCACCATTTAGCTGGCAGGGGGGGGGGACACGTGACTCTAACAAAAAATAGCACTTTAAAGCTTAATATTTCACAAACGCATCACTTAATCAAAAAATGGTTTTTACAAACCCACAATATTTTTTTAAGACCTATTCAACGATATGCCGCACCATGGGGTACGCAAGAAAAAAAAATTACATCCCCACTTTACGAGTAGGGGAGGTACCCTATAAAAAATATATTTCAAAATTTTATTGTACCACTTTGTCAGCGTAACTAATATGCATATTCATGCCAAATTACAGCTCTCTAGACCTAATCATCTCCGAGCAATAGTGCGGACAGACGGACGGACGGACGGACGGACGGACGGACGGATGGACGGACGGACGGACTTGGCGAAACTATAAGGGTTCCCTGTGGACTTCGGAACCCTAAAAATTAGGCCGAAATATAGGTCTCGAAAAAATACATTTGAGAATTGATATATTATGCTCTTCAAACGTTGCGGTGGGTACGTATACAAGCATTGTCCGCGCACGTACCCACCGCAACTTTTATGACGGAAATGGTAGTTATTTACGGTTTTTGGCCAAAGTAATCATTATTTTACAATATCCACAGCTCAGTTTATGAAAAACTGGATAGTTTCATTTTCTGGACAGCCCGTGTAAAATCATGGTCTAGATATTGAGCAGTAGCGATTTGAAAGGTTGAAAATGCCTTACTTGATGTTTTTTTTTGCAAGGACGACCTGGACGTATCGCAATTTCCGCAGCTCAGATTAAAGAGGACATATCAATTCTTCATATATATTTTTTCGAGACCTATATCTCGGGCCAATTTTTAGGCCTTTAAACGCGTCTGAAATGTGATATTTCACCTTACCACGCGTCTTAATGTGAATTTCTCTTTCAGATAATGTTTCTGAATAAAGTGGCCGTCGATGTTTTGTAACACAAGCTGAAGAACTATAAAAAAATAATGTAAAAAAAATAGTGCAGTCTGTCGGTAACCCTATAAAGTTTACAATAATACTGTATTTTGGTAATTTTAAAGTTGAAAAAGTAAACCAGACTTAATGCGTACAAATAATTAAGAGTATTGACATTCTAGAATATTATATAGATTTTTTATTTAGAATTAATATAGATTTATTCCTTCCGCTGTCTTCAATCCATGTTGCTTATTGTATCGAAAACATTATGAAATAGCTAGTTTTACCCTCACAGCATCGTCTCGTATAGGTATAGACATAGTTATCCATAGTAATATAATATTAGAAATACAAAAGTAACTCTTGTCTGTCGGTTACCTCTTCCCGCTTAAACCGCTGGACCTCGCCCAAGGCGCCACTCCGACCGGTTTTATGCCACTCGCATCCACCGTATTCCTTTTGAGGTAAAGTTGTAATAGAAAACGTTAATGTTGCAGCAAGTTTCGCTAGAGGGAGCTTCCCCGAACGTGAAGAAGGATCGGCGCAAGTTTGGTCTGCGCAAGAAGAAATCGAACAGCAAATGCGCCTCGATAGAGCTCGTCCCGCCGCTAGTCGACGCTTCCAACTCGTATATGGTGAGTTTTGGCTTCATATGTGTAGTACATTTATAATGCCATACAGTAAACATTTTGAAAAAAGGCCTTCTGCTGAGTTTGTTGCAGCGCTTCTTCTCAAGCAATGGGTCTAGGAAGCGCTGGTAAATTCATTTCTGTTAAATTCATTTAAAAGTGACGTGTAAAAGTGCCCAGATGTGGTCTATTTGCTGAATAAATATTTTCATTTTCATTTTCAATGGTACATTCATGTAGGTATAACGAAAATAAATTAGTCTTATGTCAAGCCATACTTACTACATCGTGACAGCGGTGCTAGAAAAATATTAATTGAAATAGAGATCTTCTACTATCTAAAGTCCCGCGCCTTCACATTTCAAAACGCTCTATATATACTCTCAACGCATAGTTGATGGCTGTCTCAGCACGCACTCATGTGTTGAGAGTATTGGTGGTGCTTTTTAAATACATTGAAGCGTTTTGAAATGTGAAGGCGCGGGACTTTAGATAGTAGAAGATCTCTACCTAAAGTTGATTACGTAATCTTAATTCTCAATTTTGTAAAAGGGGAAGATAGGCAAAATAGGTGTCATATGCATGAAATAATTGGAGAAATATTTAACTTGAAAGAGGAAATGTAGTAGATTTATAATGTGTGTGAAGTCCCCAATCCGCACTGGGCTCGCGTGGGGACTAGAATGTAGGTAGAACGAAAGTAAATGAGTCTTATGTCAAGCCATACTTGGGTTTTACTACAAAATCCATTGAGATCCATTTCACACCTTCCACCACCACCACAACAACCTATTTACGGCCCACTGCTGGGCACAGGCCTCCTCTCATCACGAAAGCGTTTGGGCTATAGTCCCCACGCGAGCAGTGCGGATAGGGGACTTCACACACAACTTTGAATGACTTCGCAGATGCGCAGGCTTCCTCACGATGTTTTCCTTCACCGAAAAGCTCTGTGGTTAATTCAAATTGAATTTCGCACATAAAGTTCGAGCGGGATTCGAAGCCTCTACCTTCTGTATGAGAGGCGGTAGATCCCACGGCTTTACTAATAATAATAGAAAACCATTTCTAACTTGGGTGTTTTTTTTCCAAGGCTCTGTCCGCGTTGACAGCGCCTCCATCGCCCGGCGGCGGGGCTGTTTCAATGCCCAACTCGGCGGCATCTCTTCCAATAGGTAAGTTAACTGTAATTGTACTTATTATGCGTAGTCGTGACGGTGGTAGACGCTTCACGCTTCAGGGGGTTGTAATATGCATTTTTTTATACATAAAATACAAAATTGGTCATTAACTGAAGTTCAAAAGTCACGACTCAAGGTTTGCCAACGAGCAATGGCGCGCAGCATTCTCGGTGTTCGTAGAACTGATCGCATCAGAATCACAACGACAACGAAAAGTGTGCGCTCTATGAAATCGAAATCATGCTACTCTCTTTCCAAAGACATTATTTATCTTCAGGATCTGTAGATCTTAATTTAAATCAATGCAATCGTTTTGTTTCGCGAGGGAGCGCAACTTTTGCTTGTGTATTTTTAGTTCATTAACACGGTTTATTAGGTCGACCTGTATGTAACTATGTAATGGAATCTTGCAAGTTAAATTTGACCCACTTTCCGTTTACCGATTGAGCTGAAATTTTGCACGAATATGTAAATCGCGACAATGCAATATTATGATGACGTGGAGCTGATCTGATGATGGAGCTGGAAGGTGGCCATAGGAACTCCGTAATAAAATGGCATAAACCCATCGAATTTGGGCTCGTTTGATTCGTCTTGAAGGGTAGATGAAGGATTTACAAATAAAAGTACAGTCAGCAATAAAAGCGTGTCCCAAAAATTTAATTTTTGAAAAAACTTATTTTACAATAATACAGCTATGCAAATCACAACCAACCCCTAATGTTTCGTGTTTGTTTCTAGAGAACACAATCCGCCCCACCCATCCCGCCTCCCGCCCCAACACCTTGTGCCTATTTTGTGGAGAATCGTGTATGTTTATTATTATTTATAATAAAATATTGCTTTTTAAACGTCTTTCTATCGAACTGTGCAATTTTTTACAACGCATTAGGGCGTCGTGAAAGTAACACACAAACTCTGTAAGCCCCACTAGCACCAACAAGGGCGGATCCAGCTTTCGACTCACTTTCGACTCAGGGGGGGGGGGTCACGTCATACAACTCCCCCCCTTTTCGCGTCAGGGGTTAAAAACACATAACAGAAGTAGACCTAGTCCTGCCCCTCATGAGCCCCCCCTGGATCCGCCCTTGTGCATCAAGCCGCTAACCTTGGGTTACCCTCTTAACCCACGTCAAATTCAAACAAATTAATCTGAGTTAAGCGCAGCGGTTAACCCACGGTTAGCGGCTTGAAGCAAGTGGGGCTAAGGAATCTTGCAAGCTGAATGTCACCCACTTATAGTTATTGTATCATGATGAAATGAAACTTGGCAAGTACATGTAGTTTGGATGACGATGCAATAATATTGCACCACCGAGCTGATCTGATGATGGAGCTTGAAGGTGGGCACGGAAAAGTCAAAGCGATGTTTTTTTTTAACTATTAATTATTTAAATTACGCATAAGGATTCTACGAAATTGGTAAGTCCTTGCATGAGAAAATCGTGTACTAACGAAAGCTATGGTCATGTATGGCTTGGCTCAAACTTCGCGATGCTGTAGTGGGATAAAATTGTAAATTTACCATTTTGACCATCGAAGTTTGCTAGAATAAAGACGTGTGTCAATATGTTGGGTGTCTGAGGTAGAAGCTATGTTGGTTCACTATTTTATGGAGAATTATATTTAAAGAAAAATAGCACGTTTATTGCAATTTAAAAAGCAAATTGTCACTACTAAACTATTCAGCTCGATATGAAACTAACGAATACTTTTCTGGTTTTGACTTCCAGCGTTTCTTTCAACATTTCTGGCCTCCACTTTAGTTCGTAAGACTTTTTATTTTTACCCCTCTTTTTTCCTCTTCAACACATTTCCACAATTGTAAAATAGTGTAAATAATATTTCGTATAAAACTTGCCACTTTTTTGAATAGAAGTTCAAATAGAAAACTGAAAATACGAATTGTTATTTAGTATTCAAACACGCTCACCGTATAACTAAGCATTTTTCAGAAGTTCCAACTTACGAGACTTCCATCACAAATTACATACTTTTTTCATTCGTTTTTTTATAACAATTTTAATATTTTCGCAATTTTAAAAGTACTTCAACGTGCAATATTTGATATTCAAATACGCATTTATTTATACCGATTGACTGCTTAGTTCAAGTTTTGTTTTATCGTCAGTATCGCTTACTTTCCATGCCTGAGATGAGGTCATCAGACACAACCTTGATCATATAATCTGATTTTATCTTCAATAGAGATAAGATAACCTATCTAATATTGATCTTACACTCACTAGCTGTCTTGAACTCTAACGCAACGCTGTAACTATTTTAATCAGTTAGCTGTTTTGTTAAATAGCCACTTTCTAAGGATGTGTACTGGTTAGGATTTCTATTTTTAGCTACAAGTTTTTTTTTTAATTTCAACAAGTTGACTAAGTGACGTTTGCTAATATTCAGTGTGCCTCTAGTTTGAAACTAGATCGAATCACTTCAGTTTATTTGAGTTTATACCGTGGAGACAGGGTAGAATTTGCTACATAATTTATGTTTTTTTTTGCATTTGCAACTAGCGAGTGTAGTGAAAGAAAAGTAGCGAGGAAAATGAATATTCAGTGAATAAGAAAAATGGCAAGTGACAGTGGGGGGGAATCTGGCTTCCTTATCCCTATAGCCAGGGTGGTCTGTCTGTATATCTTTAAAGTTTTAAAGGAATGTGAGGAGCAAAGTTCGAGTAAGTTATCATTTATGAAGATTTGATATTTCATTACTTATTATGTACCTATTGATAGATAGTTTCGGCGTATTGTATTTGTTATTCACGTGGATTTTTCAATTTATTTTTCACCTCCTCAATAAAATTAGTGACACACGTAATATTACCAATATTAAGAACTAAAAAAGCCCCAATAATTATGCATAATACAGCCTATGTTAGTGCGTGTAAAATGTGTCCAATTGTAATGGAATACTTACATTTAGATCATCGGTGTTCAATTGCAGGCAACACCTTATCGACCCGGCATTGCGTGCAAGGTATCTAAAATAGTATCATAAAGCTTTATAGCTATAATATAATGTAGGCAAAAAGCAATAAAACATTAGCTCAGTAGTATACATATAGTATAAAAAGTCAACCGTAATAAGTAAGCTATTGTAATTCATTTAACATTATTATTATCTTATTTTGAAAATGAAAAAAAAATGAAAAATATTTATTGTTTCTAAGAGTAGTTTCTTACATTTTTGATTGTGGTTGTTAGTATTATACATGGTGGGTCAGAAAATATGGCAAATAATTAACCCACAGTATCGGCTATCGATTCTAAGTATTCAGGCGTCGCTCACACAACCAATCCCATATACATTTTTTTTTACCAACTCGAAAAAAATTAAAGACCTATACAATATACTTAGAATCGATAGCCGATACTGTGGATTAATTATTTGCCATATTTTCTGACCCACCGTGTATACCTGTTTCAGCCACTACCAGACTATTTTAACTACTAGAAAGTTATAGTTTTTTAAGACCTGTTTAAATTCAAAAATCACATTTAGTCATGTCAAGTCATAGTTGTATTATAAGAAAGAATCGATGTAACTGTATATTTCAAGTAAAACGACTTCTTGCCATCTAAATGTATTGACAAAATAATACTGAATTGGTAATTTCTATAAAATCATCTTTACTAAGATAGGAACTTAGCAGTTGAAAAACTATAAATTACTCAAAAGGTTGCAAAATGGCACATTTACTGGTATAGTATGGTCGTGTGCAAAAAGATATATCCATACTAATATTATAAATGCGAAAGTAACTCTGTCTGTCTGTTACCTCTTCACGCTTCAACCGCTGGACCGATTGAGATGAAATTTGGCATGGAGATAGTTGAGGTCCCGGGAAAGGACATAGTTCCCGCGGGAACGCGATAACCGAATTCCACGCGGGCAGAAGCTAGTACACTTTCTTAATCAATAACCTTAGTTTGTATATACTTTAGTACTCGATTGAACATCATTCCAGCACCTTCCATCTCCGTGGTCCCGCATGTTTTTATTTTTCTTTGTGCATATGTTGAATGTCAAATGTCATTGTTGAATAGTTTGTTTTCAGATAGTGTACAAGTTATCTGATATTGCTTCAGTCCATCCATCAATGGTGCTTAGCTTGTATTTATAAGTTGTGAATTCATTCATTTTGAGATCTAAAATTGACGTTAACCGTAAAAGCTTGTCAAGCTTAAAAGTACAGTACGCACGGCGTTTCTCAACTTTTCATATAAACGTAGTTTCGCTTTTATTCCCAAATTACTAAACAGATTGACTCGAAACTTGGTACACATAATAAAATCATTATTGTGAGTGCCCGAAATTAGTAAAAGGCGTGGTAAAATAAAACACAATTAAAATACAGCCAAAAAATAGATTTTTGAAGTGTGTATGGAGGAAACTAAAATGGTCCTAGTTTCTTTGTTATTCAATTTATTACAACCAAAGGGTATTTTGGACACTGATATCTCTGCTCCACTATTACTTGTAAAATTTGGTGCCAATCTGATAAGAAGTTTGCGAATTAAAACGTAACTACGTTTGTATGGAGAAAGGAGCATACTGGGGACGCTTAATAACGGTCTAACAACTCTCTGTTTCCGTTAAACATAATCATCAGATATTTAATAGTACTACATACAGAATGGCCACGGAATCACCCGCCTGAATCTAGCCGGCGCGCAACTCGCCCTTACCGTCATTGTTTCATCCGGAGATGGAGCGTGAATCGTTGGCCCGCGTACTGGTACACACACACTTACAAGTGTACAGGCGTCCTCGCACGCACACAGATGTCCTCGCACGCAAACATTATACTTCATTCGAATTGTGTTCGAAATCGTGCTTTTATAGGCATTATCCGCCCTGTGACAAAATGTATCCTCAGTATGTGCATTTTTGAATCCTAAAACTGGTATGTATGGTCGAGTATCGTACGACGGTAAAAGGTGCCATATAAAAGGTGTGCTCAAGATTTCACAATCGTGATCATTCTGTAGTTAAATAAAGTACAGACCAGGGTGAATCGTTTTCTATAAAGTTTATTTTGTAGCGTGTGCTGCGGCGCGCCCCCAATCCCTGCCGGGAGCGGAGGCCCTCGGAACCGGGGGCCCGGCGTCCCTTACCAGCCTGACGCCCGATCATCAGCTGAGAGAAGACTTTAACGTCTTGGCTAAAGATCTGGTCGCCAGTTTGAAGACTATAGTGTCTACTCTGGTAAGTTTTATACAGCGGATTATTTGTAGCAGTCTCTAATCGGTCTGACGCCCGATCATCAGCTGAGAGAAGACTTTAACGTCTTGGCTAAGGATCTGGTCGCCAGTTTGAAGACTATAGTGTCTACTCTGGTAAGTTTTATACAGCGGATTATTTGTAGCAGTCTCCAATCGGTCTGACGCCCGATCATCAGCTAAGAGAAGACTTTAACGTCTTAGCTAAGGATCTGGTCGCCAGTTTGAAGACTATAGTGTCTACTCTGGTAAGTTTTATACGGGTTCGAATCCAGCTCGCACCTCTAAGTTTAAACACGTGCTAAATTCTACTTCACACACAACCTTCATTTACCTCGCGGATGCGTGCAGGTTTCCTCGCGATGTTATCCTTCACCGAAAAGCTCAGTGGTAAATTCTAATTGAATTTCGCACATAAGTAAACTCAGAGGTGCGAGCCGGATTCGAACCCCGACCCTCTGCATGCGAGGCGGAGGTCGAAACCTGCACATATTGTGAAGTAACTCAAGGGTGTATGTGATGTCCCCAATCCTCACTGGGCCCGCGTGGTGATCTAGTCACCACGACGAATGGAGTTCTGTGCCAAGCAGTGGGATGCAACGCAAATAGGCTGATGTGGAAGTTCATTTTCTATTACCAATAATAAGTCTGTAGAAGAAGTCGTGGCTGTAAATTACTGAACTGTGACTTTAAAATTAGGTAAAATAAATAAATATCTTGGGACATTTCACACATATTGACCTAGCCCCAAACTAAGCAACGCTTGTATTATGGGTGCTAGACAACGATATAAATACTTATATAGAAAATACATGCATATATAAATACTAAACATCCATGACTTGAGTACAAACTTTCGTGCTCATCACACAAAGTTTGATCCGAACGGGATTCGAACCCGCGACCGCCGGAACAGAAGGCAGGGTCACTACCAACTGGACCAATCCGGTCGTCAAAGAAAGTATCAAGTCGAGGGGACTATATGAATGACTTTGGACACAAAAATTTTTAGAAAATTTACTGTATGCATGTATGTTCGGATTTAAGTCGAAAACTACTGGACGGATTGCAACAAAATTTGGTATGGGGGTAGTTTATAACACTGGTCAACACATAGGCTACTTTTGATCCCGGAAAAACGAATAGTTCCCGCGGGAACGCGATAACCGAATTCCACGCGGGCGAAGTCGTCAGAAGCTAGTTTGACATAACAGAGCAATCATTTCATTGTAATTAATTATTGACATAAGAGAACAATCTCTCAATTCTAATCATTTGGTCTAATTCTAATCATTACTCTTTCGTCTAATTCTAATCTCTTTGGTCTAATTCTAATCATTTCTCTTTGGTTTAATTCTAATAATTCTAATCAATTCTAATCTTTCTCTTTGGTCTAATTCTAATAATTTCTCTTTGGTCTAATTCTCTTTAGTCTCATTTCACTTTGGTCTAATTAATGACAAAAGAGAGCAATCATTTAATTGTTATTAATTATTGACGTAAGAGAGCAATCATTTAATTGTATCTCTTTGGTCTAATTCCGGCTGAACTCCGCAGGTGTGCGAGCGCGGGCGGTTGCGAGCGGCAGTGGAGGCGTCCGAAGCATCGTCCCCGGTCGGCGTCGTGGCTTCGCTCCGGACCAACCTCACCTCCGCGCTCCAGCAGAACTCTGGTGAGCGAGGATCCACACAACCACAACTCATGTAATAAGTACACTCAACAAATGCTCATACTTCGCGTGCCATAAAAACTCACAAAGTTCGGACAAAAATCCAAACTCCGCTCAGTCACACTCGGGCCGTTCAACAACAACAATAATCTTTACATCACCCTTGGCCGTAAAGTGAGATTTTCTGCACAGAAACCTGCGATCAGGGGCATTTACGAATTCACCACCCTAGGTCTGTAATGTTCTATTATTGAACACCACATACAAAACACAGGAAATACAGAAAGGTCACACAGTTACTAGGTGAACAACAGGCGGACTTATCGCTAAGCAGCGATCTCTTCCAGCCAAGTCTTAGGAAAGTGGAGAATACGAAAAGAAAAACAATGATGGAACAACATGGTTCAAGCTGACAGATGTTTTTTCACTCAAATAGAAGATAAAAGAATCGATTTCTGATCGCCCCCTTTGAATCGGTCCAACGCGGCGGTTATATTTCCCATCGAAATTGATTCTTGAAGTCTACTAGGTGTCAAAGAAATCGGCACGCGTAGTTTTCATACAAGCGCCTTCGTTTTCTTCTTTTTTTTCTAGCCTATTTGAATGTCCCACTGCTGGGCAAAGGCCTCTCCCGTGACCTTCCAACTCCCTCTATCCTCGGCCATTGTAGGCCAGTTGTTGTTGAACGTGTCCAGGTCGTCCCGCCACCTCCGCCTGGGCCTGCCGCGCCGTCACTGAGCGTTCTGTGGCACCCACTGCGTAGCGATATGAGCCCACCTTTCTGGGTGCACACGACAAACGTGTCCGGCCCAGTCCCACTTGAGCTTGGCGGTTTTGTGGCCTTCGTCGGCTATTTGTGTTTGGGAGCGCAGCGTGGTGTTCCGAACACGATCTGTGCTTCTAGTTCTTTGTTTTAGTCATACTTATTACGGTCAAAATACCGTACTTTAGGAAAAAAGCAAGCCGCTTTGCACAGTGATAGTAGGGACCAACGCACGCACGCACCGCACTGGCACCGTGTAGTGTATTGTTTAATAACTTCGGAACTATATAAGATATTCATGTGCGGTTTTTTGTAATAAGTGCTCAATGAATTGCGCAATATAATAGATATATAAAAATGTACAAGTTTCATAATTTTTTTTCATAAAATTTCAAAAAAACGAAAAAACTAAATTATTTTTTTCAGTAAAGAAGGTTTTTTTGGTATTTATTATAATTTTTTACCACTTCATTTTTTTTAATGATAGAACATTTAATTTCCTTTCGATTGACATCTTAATCGTCAAAATCGGACAACCCGATCAGGTTTTAGAAAATTTTCAATAAAATTTTGAACAAGTGGCGCCATCTCTGTTCTAAGGGACGAATCAGAGGTTGCCTCGGATCAAATCGCTTATTTTGGTCCCTACTATCACTGTGCAAAGGGCTTGCTTTTTTTCCTAAAGTGCGGTATTTTGACAAAAATGGACCGTAATAAGTATGACTATTTCTTCTAGTTCAATAATATTTCCGTGCACGGAACACTTCGGTGTCGGATCGCAACAAAGTTTGCTATGGGCGTAGTTTATAACATTGGTCAACATATAGGCTACTTTTTATCCCGGACAAACGTGGGAACGCTATTACCGAATTCCACGCGGGCAGAAGCTAGTAGTAAAGCCGTGGTGGCCTAGTGGTTCGACCTACCGCCTCTCATGCAGAGGGTCGGGGGTTCGAATCCGGCTCGCACCTCTATGTTTACTTATGTGCAAAATTCAATTTAAATTAACCACTGTGCTTTTCGGTAAAGGAAAACATTGTGAGGAAACCTGCACGCATCTGCGAATTAATTCAAAGATGTGTGTGTGAAGTCCCCAATCCGCACTGGGCCCGCGTGGGGACTATAGCCCAAACTCTCTCATGATGAGGGGAGGCCTGTGCCCAGCAGTGGGACGCAAATAGGCTGTAGTAGTAGTAGTAGAAGCTAGTATGGCATATAATCTGCTGAATTGGCAACGCTGCATTTCACGAGACTCGTGTCTCTAACGGCGAATTAATCTCATTGCAAAGCCCTAAGCGTATGAAGCGCTCGAAAGTGTAGAATAATGACGGGTGAAGTCTTCCCCCCAGAGCTGCGCTCGCGCCTCTCCCGCATCCACGACGCCTCGGACCTCGCCGAAGTGTCTTCAGTCGGAAACAACTCGGACCCGGTAAGTCCTTATCCAACGTCACTTTTATTACAAGACTAGCGTAATAATACTACATTTTGATGCGAGTGCGAAAAGTTTGTCATTTTACCACCAAACTTCTTGAACATTATCAACTTCGATCCACCCGCCAAAATAGTTTCAGTACTTCGTAAAATTCATAAAGAATAGCATTATCTAGCAGGGCCTTGGAATGTACGAGTACTACCTTTTCTACTCTCCACTAAGCATCATACTCGCATATTCTGTCATAGTCATATTTTTTAAGTTAGTCTTTTTTTGCCCGTGTGTTTATCTTAAATTAATATTATTGAATATCGTAATTTAGGTCCCTGTTTTGTAATAGTACATTACACACCTAGGGCGGTCAAGTAAAGAAAGTCTCAGATCGTGGGTAATTGATGCCCGAGCCGGAGGCGAGGGCTATAATCTAGCGGTCTGAGGATTTCATTACGACCGCCCGTGGTTAGTATACGATTTTACGTCACCACCTGGCCGTGAAGAGGGATTTTTCGTAGCGCCCAAGGGCGGTAAATCCCGCATTTCGGCCTGGTGTGACGTAAAATAACTTTAAACTAATCACCTAATGAGTCGCACTGTTTTGTGATCTAGGTTACTTATTAATGATTTCTCGCACTAATCTTTTGCATGTGGTGTGCACCTGTAAAAAATTGTTACACTTAAGGTCTAAAGTATTTATATGTTTCTGTGTAAGAAAGAAGTGTAAACAATTGTTGGAGAACCTTGAAATAAATAAATAAATAAATAAATAAATTAGGCGAGGTGGTGAGAAGGACGACACAAACGTCAACTGACTGACTGACCGCGACGACACGAGCCCCCCCCCCCCCCCTCCCAACGACACCTAAAAATCGCTTCTGCGCAGGCAGTTCATGTTCAAGAAGTTTGGTGGCAATTATATGTTGGCGCGAACGAAAGCGACGGGACGAGTGAAAATGACAATTTAGCGCGTGTATCAAACGACATTTTTTAATACATTTGCGAAACAGGATGAAATTCGAAAAGTAAAAACTAGTTCGCATGTTGATGAGCCCCAGTTGCGCTATGCACTTTGTACCTTATGTAGAGATAATCTGCTATATAAGAAGTCCCGCGCCTCCACAATGGGGACTATCGCGTGTGAATTTGCCACTACAGGAGCTAGTATCGCGTGAGGTCCAATAACATTCAGTTTTCACTGGTTTTGGCGGGCTTCGTGATATAAATCATAATTTATTTAATTTACCTGTTGTAAACTGATCTCCTTCGTGAAATCGTCGCAAATATGGATTATTTGGCGATGAATGTAAACGCTTTGAAAAATATTTTCTTTATTCCAAACAAAACGGAACTGCACAACATTGCGGCATAGCTACTCGATATGACGATAGTTATTTATAATTAATAAACTTAATGAGATTCAAGATTGAAAACTTTGTTTCGGCGCTGATCTTATAAAGTTGCCTTTGACAGCTATTCCTCTGGACCTTAGTCAACAGTGGCGCCAACCGATGAGCAAAGAAACGATAGACCCCATTCAAAAAGCTTCAAAGTATTTAATGCATTCACTGCCACTTCTGTTTTACGAACTTTCGCCAGGTGTCACATACATCTGTCATTAAGGGAACGTTGCAACGCACATGTGCGTTCAAGGCACTGCGGGAAAGTCAGCAAAACGCATATATGCGTCGGTGGCTGTGAATGCGTTAAAAAACACCACCAACACTCAACACATGTTTGACGACTGTCTCAGCACGCACACATGCGTTGACAGTGTTGGTGGTGCTTTTTAAATACTTTCCAAATACATTGAAGCGTTTTGAATTGTGCAGGCGCGGTACTTCCTATAGTAGATTATCTCTTAAGATCTATTGTAACATTATCTATACTAAGTAATAAGTCTGTAGAAGAACTCGCGTCTGAAACTTGACAATTAAAAGAAACTATCAAGTCGAGGGTACTATACACGGTGGGTCAGAAAATATGGCAAATAATGAACCCACAGTATCGGCTATTGATTCTAAGTATATTGTATAGGTCTTTAATTTTTTTTGAGTTGGTAAAAAAATATATTTTGTATAGGATTCCGGCGTCGCTCACACAACCAATCCCATATACAATATTTTTTTTTACCAACTCAAAAAAAATTAAAGACCTATACAATATACTTACAATCGATAGCCGATGCTGTGGGTTCATTATTTGCCATATTTTCTGACCCACCGTGTATAAACGACACTGAACACAAAATTACGATTTTTAGAAAATTGTCTGTGTGTATGTATGTATGTCCGGATTTAACTCGAAAACTACTGGATGGATTGCAACAAAATTTGGTATAGGGATAGTTAGGTTAGGTTTTGGTATAGGGGTACACTGGCCAACATATAGGCTACTTTATCCCGGAAAAACGCATAGTTCCCGCGGGAACGCCAATATCGAATTCCACGCGGACGAAGTCGCGGGCAGAATAAGCTATTGAGGGCAATACATGATACAATAATATACTTCGCCAGGTATGACAGTCCGGTATTCTGTAGTAGTGTGGGTGTCACCCGAACGTCATTCGCACCGCTGTGTGTTACAAGTGGTGTATTAAAATAATCCCCGACCCCCATGTATCCCGTGAGTGTTTCATTAAATTATTACGTTCATTTGTTTTTAACTAGTCCCATTTTATGTCCTTAAACCAGTAAATGACAATTGTAATGCGTAAATAATTTATTTTGCATTATAACGGCAGCAAATATTTCCTTCATTTTTGTTTTATCGCAATAAAGTGGCAACTCGTGTTTGACGTTACGGTGACACGTCACCCGGATCCGCAGACCTTGTTTTCTTAGACCATGAGGGCAATACAGTATTTGACTCTGACAAAACAATGCCGATTTCTTCGGCCATATTGAAGAGTCCTTTCTTCTCAGCAGGCGGCGCGGCCGTTCCCCCAGTCTTTAAGCTACAGCAGCTCCTGCGTTTCGGCTTCGGAGTTCTTCGACGCGGAGGAGCATGATGACGAGCTCAAACCAGCCGAGATCATCGGTACTGATGAGGTGAGTCAACAGGTTGTCATTTCATGTCAGTTGAAACGTGATTATGATTAAGAGGGTTTATTCCGAAAGATGGCAACGTCGCGTGTATTTGTTAATTTCTCAGTATTATAATTTACATCACCCCTTGGCCATAAAGTGGGATTTTCTGCCCGCTACGCGGAGAGATAATCTCACTTCTTGGTCAAGGCAAGAGGTAAAACTTTTGACAAACCACGGGCGGTAATTCGTAAAGCCCCAGATCGCATATTCGGTTCGGGCCACAGAAACCTGCGATCTGGGACATTTACGAATTCACCACCCTAGGTCTGTGATGTACTATTCAATACGCAAAGCATATTTTATTGCTTAGCCGTTTACAACTTACAACCTGAAGTTTCTGTGTAATAAAATAATTTCAAAAAAAGACTTCTTGTTTAGAAATACACTTTGCGTTCGGCTCGCCATCTAGCTTCAAGTAGCGGTAGCAACTGCTAAACGGCCGGGTAATCGGGGTTCAGCCACTGGACGCTAGATGTCGATCTAGTGTTAACCCGCGTTCCAGAGCACGCACTACAGTATGGTCTGTGCCACTCTTCTTGTATCATTTCTCTATGATACATCTAACATGTAAAAACGCTCAAGGTCAACGAAATCTTTATAGAATTTTCCACACAAAGTGACCAGATTTCGTTGCTCTTGAGTGTCTGTGTGACAATGTCATCAGGAAACGTTGCAGGCGGGGGTTATCGAACTAGACGGTGATTCGTCTTCAGAGGCAGGGTCATTGAGCAGCGAGGAAGGCTCCGCCAGTTCGGACAACTCTGACGGTGCTAGTAAGTGTTTATATTAAGTTTTTTTATTATTATTATAGACGGACAAACAGGCAGACGGACCACCTGATGGAAAGTGGTTACCGCCGCCTATAGACATTTGTAATACCAGAGGCGTCACCGATGCGTTGCCGGTCCCGAAGATATTTAATGACACCCTTTTTGAAACATCCCATACTGTAGCGCAGAGGGAAAATTTCAGCAGGAGTTCATTCGATATGCCTAAAGTACGCGCTAAAAACGTTCTAGAGAACCGACGCGTAGACGAGCGTAATGTCTCAAGGAGGGCATGAACACCCTGCCGATCACGAGAGGTGCGATGATAGAAGGAAGCGGTAGGCACCAGTCTAAACAGTTCCTCTGAACACTCCCCATTATACAGACGGTAGAAGACGCAGAGAGATGCAAAGTCTCTCCGAAGGCTAAGAGGTTCTAACCGGTCTGAGAGTGGGTCGGTGTGTGTGTATGTGTTGTAGTTTGGCTTACATTTGATGCATCTGTTATTTTTATTTACACGTTTAAATGGAAACAGTAAATAGGCTAGGTTATCGTCAGTTAGATGATCGAAAAATATTTTATCCGTATTTTTTTCTGTCGTTAACTAAAATTGACGAAGATACGGCGCTTTTAAACAAAACGTCACATTTTTGCATAATTTGTACTCAGTTCTGACGAGACGAGCTGTCACTCCCGAGTTTTGAGGCGTTTCTACTTCGTCAAAATTACAAAAGAAATTGAAAATCTTCATTAAAAAAATACGTGTCCATTATTTTTCAATATTCTAAGTGACGGATTTAAATACACAGATTTCCAATTTATTGATTCCGTCATCATGCATTTTGCTGCTCAACCATGTTAATTTAGTTTGGTTTGTTTTGGTGGCCTATCTCTTGGAAACGTCTTTAAAATCACAACGAAACATAAATGCCAGACAAGCAGAATTTGTTGCTCTTGTCTTACCTTAATAACTACATAACTATTAGTCTTAGAAACATGACTTTAGAGTCATTATTTAGTTCATATCGTCAGTGTGCGCGATGATAGCACCATCTAGTGAATGCGAAGTCGGCGGCGCAATATGCAACTATACTCTTTGGTCAACAGACTATGGACTATCTAATGAGTGAATGGACAAGAATTCGCAAAGCTTGACTAAGATGGCGCTGCAAACGCTTGACCCAAACCAAAACCCAAACACTGCAGCTGTCAAATTTTTACGGGTTTTTTTGTTGAAAATTTTAAGTAGAAATAAAAAATAAAATTTTTAAGTAGTAAATTGTTAAATATTGACCGCTATTTTAATTTTGGTTCAGTTATTTGTGATGAAAATGAAGACATCCCAATTCAATTATACCTGCCCCGGATACATACCAAGTCTTTCGGAAATACGTGTCCGTTCGGAAATATTGCATCCTGTAACTGCACAGCGCGGCATTTTTTAGTAATTTAAGTAAAACCAATAACAACAAATATTTCTCTACGTAATTGACAGATGGTTTGGGTTAAGCGATTGCAGCGCTCCTAGTGGCCAAATTATGCAGATTTCTGTCTATTATCACGGTGACGAAAATTTGTGGCTAAAAGGCTTGTATGTCTCTTTATCTAACCTCATAACGAGAGATAAAGACAAAAGAAGCCTCGGATGACATTACTCGCTCCAGATGTACATAGTGCAATGCAAATAAATACGCAGCAGTGACAGTTGACAGTGAGTTTTCATATTTGGCTATGTCACACGCTGCGATCGTTTTCGTCTTTCCCAGGGGCCGTTCAAGTATTACGTAAGCACCAATTCTCTGTTTTGCTTATTTTGAATGACATGGGGGGGTAGGGGGTTCCAGATGATGATTACGTCATCGTTAGTTATTTACTTTTTTACACGAATGGCAACCCTCACATTGTCTATGCGTGAAAACGAAACGCATTTTCGGGGATTCCCGCAAATAATGCATATGTTTAGGCACTCGCTTTGAGAACCGATTAGGGGAATTACCGCGCATTAGGGAATTTACCGCGCGCTATTCACTTGTCTAATTAATGCATCTATTTTATTATATTATTATATTATTTCTGATTATAATATTTTTGTCCCTTACTCTATGTGTATCAGTTAAACCTAATCTTTCCTATTTTTAAAATGACAATATAAAAAAAAACATTTATAACTAAAAATGTTTACGTAAGCATAGGGGGAGGGGGTAAGAGCTTTGCTTACTTTGGATGACAAGGGGGGCGGGGGGGTAAAAAATGGTAAGAAATCTGCTTACGTAATACTTGAACGGCCTCCCACCACTGTCTTTGCACACAGTGAATAGTGCGCTCGGAGTTATGGTCTAAGTTAGTATCACGGATGGACTGGGTTGCGGAAACCGACTTTTCAGCGAATGCATGGCCGTGTGCACCGACAGAATACCACCTATTTTTTTGACTGATGGCCTGTTTTTTTTTTGTTTTCACCTCAACATTGATTATTCCTTAACGCCAGCCACGCCCCCAGCGTCGGCGGTGCTCCAGGAACGCCAGACTGACAGCCGGCGCGCGCGCCTCCCGTGCCCCCGCCCCACCCCCGCGTCGCCCAGCCTCTGGAACCTGCTGTACAAGAACATAGGCAAGGACCTCAGCCAGGTTTCCATGCCCGTCACTATCAACGAGCCGCTCAACATGCTGCAGGTGCGTCGTCATCATCATCATTATCGTGATTATCATCACCATCGTCATCGTCACCACCACCATCATCGTCATCATCATCTATCACTACCATCATCAGCATCATGGTCGTCAAAAAAAGTTTGTGCATCTCGGTCTCATATATCCTGAAATTGTTTTTCACTCCTCTTATTCGATCCTTTTCGATTTTCCGATCCTATTTTGTCGCCCGTTTCGAGGGAGCAAAATACGATTTTGCTTCCTCTTCATTTCTGCCCCGCTGACAAAATTCTGAGCAAATTTCAAGTGAAAAGCAGACTGTACAACACAGTAGCAAAATTATTTAGACCTTGAGTGACAGCTTGAATCCCTCACTAGCTCAAGATCCACGCTTCAACCGCTGGACCGATTCGGATGAAATTTGGCATAGAGATAGTTCGAGTCCCCGGAAATTACACAGGCTACTTTTCATCCCCGGAAAACGCATAGTTCCCGCGGGAACGCGATAACCGAATTCCACGCGGGCAGATGCTACTCTTCTATAAGCTACCCAGTATATCGATTGAGATCGTAAGATCTGTAAATCCTTGAACCACAGCGTCTCTGCGAGGAGCTAGAATACTCGGAGTTGCTGGACGCGGCTGCCGAGTGCGCAGACGCAGTGGAGCGCATGACGCTCATAGCGGCCTTCGCGGTCAGCGCGTACGCGTCGTCCGCGCACCGCGCCGCCTCCAAGCCCTTCAACCCGCTGCTGGCCGAGACCTACGAGTGCGTGCGCCCCGACCGACACTTCCAGTTCATCGCCGAACAGGTGACGTGCCCATACACCCCACTGGACAGCCCATTATAGGCAAGACGACATTGAAAGATCATCGAACAAGAGACCGATTTACTACGCCCTAAAATACAAGTAGGACCTGGTGTTGGGTCCGTCCGGGATGGTACCGTCTTTCCCCGCTAACCTGCCGCCAAATAGCAGTGCTCGTACTGTTGTGTTCCGGTAGGGGGTTAAGGCGGCCGGTGAAAATTCTGGCACAGAGGCATTCCATCTTAGGCCTCAGGGTAGGCAACGCATTCGAGATCTTATGGTTTCTTAATGGGAGATTAGGGCATAGGATTTCGGTGTCCATGGGCCGCAGTGACCACTAACTATCAGGTGGGTGGCGTGCTCGTTTGCCTATACCATTGGTATATAAAAAAATCTGTAAATGGCACTTGTATGTAACAAAATTTTACATCTTCTTTTTTGTATCTTCTCCACTGACCAGTCCTCCTTTTCCAGGTTTCTCACCACCCGCCGATCTCCGCGTGCCACGCGGAGTCTCCCCGCTGGACGTTCTGGCAGGAAGCCCGCATCAAGACCAAGTTCTGGGGCAAGTCCATGGAGTTCCAGCCCACGGGCCGCGTGCACGTGAGGCTCGCGGGCGCCGGGGACCACTACAGCTGGAACAAGGTGACTGACACACAGGAGCCCGCGAGACCCAGCTCTGGGGCAAGTCCATGGAGGTCCAGCCCACGGGCCTGGTCTTTTTCAAGGGGGTTCCTTAGAAAAGTTTGTACTATTTGACGTTTGGAGGTCGAATAGGCCATAGTGATTTCCTATTTTTACCATTTGGAGACCCTACGTATGCTTACGAGTATTTGACGACATCTTATCCTGTGTGAAGCACCAAGTCACTACAATCTATTATTTAGGTCTTATGATCTCATCTCATGATAGGTTTTTGGCTCATAATATGAAACAGGATTTACTTTACCCGTCGTTCAGTATCATTTGACTACTAAATATTGACAGTTGACAACTGCAATAAAGTGAACATGGTGACCGAAAAAAGTACCTTTGATCAAGAACATAACACTGTGTTACATTTGCTTTTGTTTTTTATTTCATTGGTATAGGCAAACGAGCGCACAGGCCATATCAAACACACTAAAAACTATTGACCTATAATAACATATAGACGAACAGTGCCTAACAGAATATGTCAAAATATATGGAGCAAAATGACATTAGAAAATACATTCCAATATTCTAATAACGCCTCTTTATAATATGTGTCAAGATGAATATTTTATACAAAAGTAAACCTAACACTATAAGACTTAAGTGTCAAGTTTACTGAGCGCCAAACGGGTGCCCGAGTTGTTCGGGCACCCGTTTTGACGGGCCATTTTTCTTCGGCTGATTGTGAATCCTTACTTATTTATAGATCAATGCTAAAAACAGGACTTAATCGCGTAATAAAACTATTGATATTTTACATTTTTTCATTTTACATAGCACTGCTATTTAGCAGCAGTTTAGCGGCTATATTATTATCTATTAGATCCCACTGCTGGACAAAAACCTCCCCTCCTCTCTTCCACTCCTCTCTGTTCTTTGCCAGTTCTGGCCAATCCGATCTAAACTTGTCTAGGTCGTCGCGCTATCTCCGTCTAGGTCTGCCCCTGCAACGATGTCCGTCCCGAGGGAGCCACTCGATGGCTAGTTTGGCCCATCTGTCATCGTGCATGCGGCTGACGTCTCCAGCCCAGTTCCACTTTAGTTTGGCAGTCTGTACCCCAACATCGGCAATCTGAGTCTTGGAGCGCAGTTCTGAGTTCCGTATCCTATCAGCTCTTCGGACGCTTAAGATACTGCGCTCCATTGCTCTCCATTACATTGCACTGGAGATTGTATTTTATGTTTTGTATTCATGATTTGTATTTTATCTTCAGGTGACGACATGTGTACACAATCTGTTCGGGGGCCAGCGGTGGGTGGATCAGTATGGGGACATGCATATTGTCTGCCACGGCACCGATATTACTTGCAAATTGAACTTCATCAAGGTAAATACATGGAATATTACTTGTAAATAATGTAAGCTTCGTCGAGGCACACGGCGGACACGGTGTATAAAAGCACGATTTCGAACACAATTCGAGTATGTAGCAAGCAACCTCTGACCGTTAAGCTTGGTTTGATTCAAGCACAGTTGACGGACTCGTGATCGTTAAATATGGCCGCCGAGCTGTCATTCCATACAGAAACGTCATTTTATTTCACAAGCGCTGCTTAGTTAGCGAACGGTTTGAATCAAGCTACCCTTAATGTAATTGTGTCTTTTATTGGGATATTAGTTGTCTCGTGCATCATCATCAATATGTCGGTCGAAAGACGTCCACTGCTGGACATGGGATCGCCACTCAGACCGGTCTTGTGCTACTTGTTTCCACCGGATTCCCGCCACCTTTACGAGGTGGTCGCTCCATCTTCTTGGAGGCCTACCGACAACCTGTCCTTACTGACCGGCCGACCTGCCTCGTGCTGACTACATGTGTGTTCTCGTTCGTCAGGCTAGTTCGTGGTCGTCGAGCCGGCACGAGGTGCGGGGCTCGGTGTTCGTGGGGGGCGCGGCGCGGACCAGGCTCACGGGCCGCTGGTCCGAGGGGCTCCAGGCCGGCGAGCGGCCCCTGTGGCGCCCCCGTACGTACTGTCTCTAGTGTGCTGCAGCCAGCAGGGGGCTCGGGGCTGGCGGGAGGACCAGGCTCACGGGCCGCTGCTCCGAGGGGCTCCAGGCCGGCGAGCGGCCCCTGTGGCGCCCCCGTACGTACTGTCTCTAGTGTGCTGCAGCCAGCAGGGGGCTCGGGGCTGGCGGGAGGACCAGGCTCACGGGCCGCTGCTCCGAGGGGCTCCAGGCCGGTGAGCGGCCCCTGTGGCGCCCCCGTACGTACTGTCTCTAGTGTGCTGCAGCCAGCAGGGGGCTCGGGGCTGGCGGGAGGACCAGGCTCACGGGCCGCTGCTCCGAGGGGCTCCAGGCCGGTGAGCGGCCCCTGTGGCGCCCCCGTACGTACTGTCTCTAGTGTGCTGCAGCCAGCAGGGGGCTCGGGGCTGGCGGGAGGACCAGGCTCACGGGCCGCTGGTCCGAGGGGCTCCAGGCCGGCGAGCGGCCCCTGTGGCGCCCCCGTACGTACTGTCTCTAGTGTGCTGCAGCCAGCAGGGGGCTCGGGGCTGGCGGGAGGACCAGGCTCACGGGCCGCTGGTCCGAGGGGCTCCAGGCCGGCGAGCGGCCCCTGTGGCGCCCCCGTACGTACTGTCTCTAGTGTGCTGCAGCCAGCAGGGGGCTCGGGGCTGGCGGGAGGACCAGGCTCACGGGCCCCTGCTCCGAGGGGCTCCAGGCCGGCGAGCGGCCCCTGTGGCGCCCCCGTACGTACTGTCTCTAGTGTGCTGCAGCCAGCAGGGGGCTCGGGGCTGGCGGGAGGACCAGGCTCACGGGCCGCTGGTCCGAGGGGCTCCAGGCCGGCGAGCGGCCCCTGTGGCGCCCCCGTACGTACTGTCTCTAGTGTGCTGCAGCCAGCAGGGGGCTCGGGGCTGGCGGGAGGACCAGGCTCACGGGCCGCTGCTCCGAGGGGCTCCAGGCCGGCGAGCGGCCCCTGTGGCGCCCCCGTACGTACTGTCTCTAGTGTGCTGCAGCCAGCAGGGGGCTCGGGGCTGGCGGGAGGACCAGGCTCACGGGCCGCTGCTCCGAGGGGCTCCAGGCCGGTGAGCGGCCCCTGTGGCGCCCCCGTACGTACTGTCTCTAGTGTGCTGCAGCCAGCAGGGGGCTCGGGGCTGGCGGGAGGACCAGGCTCACGGGCCGCTGCTCCGAGGGGCTCCAGGCCGGTGAGCGGCCCCTGTGGCGCCCCCGTACGTACTGTCTCTAGTGTGCTGCAGCCAGCAGGGGGCTCGGGGCTGGCGGGAGGACCAGGCTCACGGGCCGCTGGTCCGAGGGGCTCCAGGCCGGCGAGCGGCCCCTGTGGCGCCCCCGTACGTACTGTCTCTAGTGTGCTGCAGCCAGCAGGGGGCTCGGGGCTGGCGGGAGGACCAGGCTCACGGGCCGCTGGTCCGAGGGGCTCCAGGCCGGCGAGCGGCCCCTGTGGCGCCCCCGTACGTACTGTCTCTAGTGTGCTGCAGCCAGCAGGGGGCTCGGGGCTGGCGGGAGGACCAGGCTCACGGGCCCCTGCTCCGAGGGGCTCCAGGCCGGCGAGCGGCCCCTGTGGCGCCCCCGTACGTACTGTCTCTAGTGTGCTGCAGCCAGCAGGGGGCTCGGGGCTGGCGGGAGGACCAGGCTCACGGGCCGCTGGTCCGAGGGGCTCCAGGCCGGCGAGCGGCCCCTGTGGCGCCCCCGTACGTACTGTCTCTAGTGTGCTGCAGCCAGCAGGGGGCTCGGGGCTGGCGGGAGGACCAGGCTCACGGGCCCCTGCTCCGAGGGGCTCCAGGCCGGCGAGCGGCCCCTGTGGCGCCCCCGTACGTACTGTCTCTAGTGTGCTGCAGCCAGCAGGGGGCTCGGGGCTGGCGGGAGGACCAGGCTCACGGGCCCCTGCTCCGAGGGGCTCCAGGCCGGCGAGCGGCCCCTGTGGCGCCCCCGTACGTACTGTCTCTAGTGTGCTGCAGCCAGCAGGGGGCTCGGGGCTGGCGGGAGGACCAGGCTCACGGGCCGCTGGTCCGAGGGGCTCCAGGCCGGCGAGCGGCCCCTGTGGCGCCCCCGTACGTACTGTCTCTAGTGTGCTGCAGCCAGCAGGGGGCTCGGGGCTGGCGGGAGGACCAGGCTCACGGGCCCCTGCTCCGAGGGGCTCCAGGCCGGCGAGCGGCCCCTGTGGCGCCCCCGTACGTACTGTCTCTAGTGTGCTGCAGCCAGCAGGGGGCTCGGGGCTGGCGGGAGGACCAGGCTCACGGGCCCCTGCTCCGAGGGGCTCCAGGCCGGCGAGCGGCCCCTGTGGCGCCCCCGTACGTACTGTCTCTAGTGTGCTGCAGCCAGCAGGGGGCTCGGGGCTGGCGGGAGGACCAGGCTCACGGGCCGCTGGTCCGAGGCCCCTGTGGCGTTCCCTGAATGGCCTATCGTGGCCTCCAATCATGTGAATCTTAATTCCTATTAATTAACCCGTGTAAGCCTATTATTGTTGTCACTTGGACAGTTCATCTAGACTGGCTGTTGCCTGTAATGTTATATGTATGTTGAAACATAGTTTTGTATTCTAGGAGCCATGCCACCGGATTTCGAGCTCTATTACGGGTTCACAAGGTTCGCGATGGAGCTCAACGAGATGGAACCGGGAATGCGCGAGATTCTACCTAGCACTGATACTAGGCTGAGGTGTGTTTTTTGTTATTTAAAAAAACCTATTAATTTGATACATAGAAATTCCGATCCCGTGGAAGTATCGGGATAAAAAGTATATAAAAAATATATAAAAAAAGGTATCAAACTATCTCCATTATAAATTTCATTCAAATTGGTCTAGTCGTTTGGATGGGAAGGAAGGACGTACAAACACACTTTCATATAAATTTAGTAACCATGGACGTACCGAGGGGGGCAGCTGCCGTGGATCATGGTATTCCCATACAAAATTCCCTGAAAAAAATTATCTGCCCCCCTGGATCTGAAGCTGAATATGTACGTTCGACGTCAAAGAGATCTTTACACTTTCGGACCTTAATACAACAGAATAGTGTGAAAAAGTGTAAACATCTTTTTGACGTCGACCGTATCAGTAGCGACACACCGCCCCATACCAACACAATTTACCGCAACGTGCGCGGCTTACCATACCAAAACCGGTAAAATAAGTTTATTGTGTAAAAAGGTATAGGTATAAATAGACAAGAAATCTGCATAATTTGGCCACTAGGAGCGCTGCAATCGCTTAACCCAAACCATCTGTCGATTACGTAGAGAAATATTTGTTGTTATTGGTTTTACTTAAATTATTAAAAAATGCCGCGCTGTGCAGTTCCAGGATGCAATGAGAACGGACGACACGTATTTCCGAAAGACTAGGTATGTATCTGGGGCAGGTATAATTGCATTGGGATGCCTTCATTTTCATCACAAATAACTGAACCAAAATTAAAATTGCGGTCAATATTTAACAATTTTAAACAAATCTACTTAAAATTTTCAATAAAAAAAAAAAACCGAAAAATTTGACAGCTGCAGTGTTTGGGTTTTGGTTTGGGTCAAGCGTTTGCAGCGCCATCTGAGTCGAGCTTTGCGTATTCTTGTCCATTGCAGGTTACAGTTTACAATTTCAAAATGTTAACAGTTTCACTGACCTTACCTTTGCAGGCATATACACATTATGCATGTAATACTTATAATATAAGACTTCCGTATTAGAAGGAATAAAATGGAAAAATTTACTATCCCTATTACCATTATAACATTATATTCTACTACATACGTGCACTCACGCACACACGCGCACGTATCTGTACAAGATAATCTTTTATCTACACTCATATCATAAACCCTCTATGATACGTTCAAAAACCGCAAATTATGACCGGCATTAAGATGAACAGTTTAGTTAGAACAGATTTCTTATCTGTGAAAATGATCTTATTTATGGCTGTATAAGACCATCGGAATCGATTGTCTAATACCATTCAAATTTCGAATATCTTCGAACAGCAATGCCCGCCTACATTCTTCAGTCAGACAGAACGAAAGTTTGTTCCAAATTCAAATGTCGGCTCTATTTAGGGCCGGTTCCTATATCCACGTAACGCCTCGTTTTGCCTACGGACGGTTAAAATTTGACAGATTCTCTATGGAACAAATGTCAAAAATCAACCGTCCGTAGGCAAAACGAGGCGTTTCGTGGATATAGGAACCGGGCCTAAGTCTATGCTTTTAGAAAATCGAATGTGAGACACTGACGTATTCGAATCGCCGCCATTGTAGACAGTTTTTGAAGCATCTTAGAGGATTAATAAATGAGTGTAGATAAAGTTGTGTATGTAACTATAATAATAATAAAAATCGTTTATTTAGAAAGTATCATTAAGCTAAAACACTTACTTAATTTAACATATATCAACAGGTATTTATTATACCTATGCGACTTATTGATACTTAACGAATACAAATAAAAAATTGCAATACAAATAAAAATATAACGTAAGGTAGGTAAGTATAACTGATGTATTATTTACTGGTACCTGGAATGGTAGTAGTGAACAAAAAGAGTGTAAGTTCCCTCTGTTCCCCGTGCTAGTATAAACTGTATTACGGTGGAACAGGATTCACCGTCCTCGATTATTCTTATTTATTTCAATAGAATAGATAGACTGTACATAATTAGGCCTTAAAACACTCGTGCGTTATTATTATAAAAAAACCCCACTCGTGTTTTAAGGACCTTTATTATGTAGCAGTTACATAAACTACTATTAGTGTGCAGATTACGTTCAGTGTGTATGGAGTGTCGTGGTGACATAAAATTTGTATGTTGCAGACCGGATCAGCGCGCCCTAGAAGAAGGAGATGTGGACGCCGCGGAGCAATTCAAGCACGAACTGGAGCAGGCGCAGCGCGAGCGCCGGCGGGACGGCCTCGAGCACCGCCCGCTGTGGTTCCGGTCAGTACCAGGGTCTAAGATATGGAGGGTTGAAGTAAAGCAGCGCAATCTTTATAGTCCCAAAAGTGGACGCTAAATCGGGTAGGTTGGGGGCGCTGCGGTCGCCACTCCAGTCAAGCCACCTAGGCGGATAGTCTGCAGTAGCGCCTTCAGATGGCGCTGCTGAGGCAAAAACGGTTGTGATCAGAGTGTGTTTTGTTTTGTTGCTTATCAAATCCGTTGAACACGTTTTGAACTGTTTCATCATATAAGATTGCGCTCCTTACCAAGACACATTCCACACTCCATAGTCTAAGGCCCGGTTCCTATATCCACGAAACGCCTCGTTTTGCCTACTACTACTACTACTACTACAGCCTATTTGCGTCCCACTGCTGGGCACAGGCCTCCTCTCATCACGAGAGGGTTTGGGCTATAGTCCCCACGCGGGCCCAGTGCGGATTGGGGACTTAACACACATCTTTGAATTACTTCGCAGATGCGTGCAGGTTTCATCACGATGTTTTCCTTCACCGAAAAGGTCAGTGGTAAATTCAAAGTGAATTTCGCACATAAGTAAACTTAGAGGTGCGAGCCGGAATCGAACCCCCGACCCTCTGCATGAGAGGCGGTAGGTCGAACCACTAGGCCACCACGGCTTTAAAATTTGACAGATTCTCTATGGAACAAATGTCAAAAATCAACCGTCCGTAGGCAAAACGAGGCGTTTCGTGGATATAGGAACCGGGCCTAAGAGAACAAGGTCTGCCGGTCCGGGCGACGTGTCACCCTTACGTCAAACTCGAGTTGCCACTTTATTGCAATAAAACAAAAATGAAGGAAATATTCGCTGCCGTTATAATGCAAAATGAATTATTTGCACATTACAATTGTCATTTACTTGTTTAAGCACACAAAATGGGACTAGTTAAAAACAAATTAACGTAATGATTTAATGAAACACTCACAGGATACATGGGGGTCGGGGATTGTTTTAATACACCACTTGCAACACACAGCAGTGCGAATGACGTTCGGGTGACACGCACACTACTACAGAATACCGGACTGTCATACCTGGCGAAGTATATTATTGTAGTTCGCTCTTGACGTACAGGCTTCTGTTGCAAATACTAAGAAATATGAACGATCTCCTCGATTTGTTGCTGCTAAGGTGTATAATGCATTGCCAGCGCGTGTGAAGTCTATGACTGGTACAAAGTTTTTGGCGTCTATAAAAAAAATCCTCATTGGTATGTGTCCTTACAGTCTTGATGAATATTATCAGTTGAATAACCCTAAGTACTCGTAATTAATCAATTTTACCTACTAAGTATTGTTGTAACCATAAGACTGACATTTGTAATTTTAAAAAAATCTTTAGACATTTTAATTTATTGTATGTATATATAATTTAATTGTGTAATAGTTTATAAGTTATTGTAAATCTGTTGTAGCTACACCCTTTGGGTAAAATTTTTCAATTTATGGCTTTAAATAAATAAATAAATGTATCATGGTCAGTACTCCGCTATAGCTCCTCGAGGTGCGACAGACGTTGGGGGGCGTGGCGACCGCGGGGACGGCGAGGGTTGCGGGGAGGTTAACCACGCGCGATGCCCGATACACAATGGACGTCGACAAAAATCAGCAAAAAAAGCTTTACGTAGTGTGACCGTTTCGCGTGCCTATATACATAGATATTTATGACTATGCTAGAATAAATAATGAGAGAATCATGATATGACAGTTCTTTTCTGTCAAATCGAACTTAGTCAAACGAAAGGATGAAACAGACGGGGAGGTTTAGATGTAATTTATGATGACATCTATCCGGGATACTAGAGTAGCCTATGTCCTTCTCCGGGACTCCAAACTCCAACTATCTCCATACCAAATTTAAGAAAAAAAAAGAAAGAAACAAAACATTTATTCATGACATTACACAACACACACACACACAAAAGACAAAAAAAGAGCAACATTTATACAGAACAAAAGTGTTGTGGCCTGTCACGAAATGGTCTCAACTCAATTTCATGTAAATCAGTCCAGCGGTTGAAGCGTGAAGAGGTAACAGACAGAATCACTTTCGCATTTATAATATTAGGTATCCATAGCTGATTTTGTGTGTTTTTTTTCCAGTAAAACGGTGCAAGACGGCGAGGAAACGTGGGTTTTCCCTGGGGAATATTGGAAGGCGCGCGAGGCGGGCTTCACAGACACGCCGCGCCTCTGGTGACCGCGCTTGGACATACACGTGAGTGTACAACATACGAATACAGACATACATACAATTCACACCTGGGAGACCTTTAGCTTGAATATAGCTCAAATTACCTACCGCCTCGTGCAGAGGGTCGCGGGTTCAAATCCGGCTCGCACCTCTGAAATTATTTATGTGCGAAATTCAAATTGAATTTACCACTGAGCTTTACAGTGAAGGAAAACGTCGTGAAGAAACCTGCACGCATCTGGGAAGTAATTCAAGGATGTTTGTGACGTCCCCAATCCGCACTGGGCCCTGTGATGAGAGGAGGCATGTGCCCAGCAGTGGACCGTAAATAGGCTGTTGTAGGGTAGTAGTAGAATTTTCCTAACTTGTAAATGTAATTGTTGTATTGTTTCAAATTAAATTGAAAGTAAAATTTTCCTTTGTTTCAGCGAATGCCGCAGCGCGAGGTGCTGTGCTGAGTTGTGTCGCTTACCGCTTAGCGTTCAATTAGAGCTTTACACGACTATAGCCTTTATCGCCTTTATCGTTCTACTACTAATACGTACTGTAAGGAGCGGAGCGTACTGGGTTCACAATGCCACGCGAAAACTTTGTAGCACGACGCAAGGAGAGCTACCGTATTTTGCTCACTAGATGGCGCCACTGTCGCGGGAGTTTAGGCTGTCAATGTCAAAGTTTGTCATTACCTAGAAACAGTGTCAATGTCACTGTGCCTTTGAAGATTTGGAGATCAAATATCTTCGAGATTGACAACGCATTGGTGATGCCTCTGGTGTTACAATTGTCTTTAGGCGGTGGTAACTTGCCATTAGGTGGGCCGGCTGTGTTTGTCAGTCTATTTACATAAAAAGCCCTCAGTGTTGATGTTAGTGAGAGCGGTGGACTGTATGATTATTATGGTTTTATGTAAAATGAAGACAAGTATAAGTTAATTAGAATATAATAAGATTAAATAATTATACAGAACCTTACTGCTGACAATCAAACAAACAATATAACTAAACAAAGCCGTCTCTAAGCGACGGTCAGAATTTTAGATGGCAAAAAAGGCAAACCTAGAGGAGGCGGCACGTCGACCAGTCGCCAACAGTTGACATATTATTAGCATATTATTTGCTAAATATACTACTACTACAGCCTATTTGCGTCCCACTGCTGGGCACAGGCCTCCTCTCATCACGAGAGGGTTTGGGCTATAGTCCCCACGCGGGCCCAGTGCGGATTGGGAGCTTCACACATATCTTTGAATTACTTCACAGATGCGTGTAGGTTTCCTTACGATGTTTTCCTTCACCGAAATAATATCAATAATAGACTGCGTCGCTGACGCAGTCTATTATTGATTAGTTCGCGCCTTATGAATTTTGTCGTGCTATAGTCCAACATGAAAACGATCAAGAGTTACTCTCGTGTGAGTTTTCTACGTTTTTAATGCTCTGGATAGCGTTGTATTGTGAACCAAGGGGAAGGCAAAACTAGCCCGTAGAATACGTTTTTTATTCACTTGGTTACTAATTAGCTTAGTAGTAATTTTCAGAGGGTCTACTTTGATTGGTTATATTCATTTCTAAAATGAACCTTCTTTAGCATTAATAGTACATTACAGACCTAGGGCGGTGAATTCGTTAATGTCCCAGATCGCAGGTGTTTGTGACCCGAACCGAAGGTGAGGGTCATAAATATGGGATCAGGGGCTTTACGAATTACCGCCCGTGGTTTGTCAAAAGTTTTACGTCTTGCCTTGGCCAGAAAGTGAGATTTTCACCCCGCGTAGCGGGCAGAAAATTACACTTTACGGTCATGGGAGACGTAAAAAATATAAACTTGAAAATCAAATAAACAGCTATTGTGTACTAGTGACACAATAATATTTTTAACGTGATAACGTCTTAGAAATCGCATACGAAGAAACATGACACAATAGTAACGTTCCACCTGAGCCGAGCGCGCAAGCGAGAGCGCGACAAGCGATAGAGAGGCACGATCGGCCTAAGTGTGACGTTATCACGTAAAATTACAGTCCGTAAACCGACTTTACAGACAGCAATTTTTTTGTATATTTTTGTTTGTATTGTGTGACTACTACTAAAGTGCTACTAAATTACTAATTTAGAAAGATAATTATTTGTTTGAGTTCATAGATTAAAGTAGTCCCTCTATTTGTACAGTCTAGTTCATTAATATGTGTACACTTTTGTAACTTATTACAACAGTAAGGTGCAAAAGGTGTGTACATATTAGCGAATTCAACTGTACAGTAGATAGCGTCACAAAATTGTCCTTATTATTATTACGATAGGAATCAAAATTGACAATCACCATAGACGCTTACTATTACTAACAAATGTTTTACATACGTTATTGTTTTTAAAAGACGAAATTCAATTTTTTTAGGTAATTTGTTGTATCTCTCATGTTTTACACTAGCCAATTATTGATATTTTTATTTTAGTTAAATTCAAAAATGAAATAATGGTTCTACTAAATGGTAAGACATATTTTCAGCTTCATATTATGAAATAAAATTGTTTTTAGAGTATTGTGGCTGTGAAAAAGTTTCCATTATGATGATAATAAATTTGTAATTATTGTATATTTTAATTTGTATAGTTCAACTAATATAGTGGCTGAAGTTTCATCTGGAATGTTAATATTGTCTGATTTTCCTATTAGGTTCAAATATAGACCTTTGTATATTAATATATAGTGGGTCAGTTTATCAGGTATAATTGAAATTCGATCCTTGAATTATTACTAATGAAAAGACCTAATAGTAAAAAAACGATAATAATAGATTGAACCCACAGGACACTAATGGAATGAATTTTAATGTTGATGTTGTTCGTAAGGATAAAAAGGTAATTCGTAGCCAAAAATATATAAAATATACCTGGAGTTTTAGCTAAAAAAAATCAACTACAGTTGACTTTATTATCAAATATAGAATTTGAAATTGACACGTGGAAAAACACCACGATAAGATATAATATAGATCGGACGGAATTTGTCCTAAAAAAAATCGCACCATGTTATTTTGATTAATATTTTTCACGTCAATTATTTTCCATTGGGAAAGATAATTAGGGATATTGGAAAAGGCACCTTAAATTGATTATTGCACAATTCTAGGTCTTGGAAGTTTGTTAGATCTACCATAGAGATGGATGGGAGTCTATGGTTTGCGCTATGAGGCGTTTTTCGGAATCTTATGCTTACCTCGTTTGTAAGATAAATTTGTTTTGAACACTCAGAATCCAAAATAATTTGTGAAAATACTAATAATAATAATAAAAAATTGTAATTAATCCAAATGTTTTTGGATTTTAAGTGTAACTACCTATAGGTGTTGTTGCTAGTATGTCTTAGTGTTTAGACGTCGGATCTAGGGTAAATGAAACGTTTTAATAATTTAGTACAGTATAACATAACTCGCTTTTTTATTATTAGCAACGGGCTATTCGGGTTTTTACAGTATTCTTTGTGGTCACAGTGAGCGAAACTTGCCATTTGTTTTTTGTTTTTACTTGAATTTTAACAGAAATAACTGGATTTTTATTTAATTAGAGAACTATTTTTTTCGTACATTTCTTAGCGGTATAAATTGACAATAAATGGTTGGTAGAGTTTCTTATTATATATACTTATGAATGTTTAACATGAAGTTATTTGCCATCCTAAGTGTTATTGAGAGAGACAGAAATTAAAATATACGTCTTGAATATGGGTGTGATCTAAAAACATCTTCTTGACATCCTAAATAATCTTGACATCCTGCTTATTAAAATAAAAACCAATTGGTGGACAATATTACAGCAGTTCCATAAGTGACTATTAACAACTTGGGACACGAATTTTCTTTTTCACACCAGTTCTATTTTGGACTTTGCCGAGCCGTGTTTAAAGTGGACAAAAACGAAACAGAGGGCCCATTGAGAAATGACTCAGTTACGGCCCAGTTCGTACTACATTAAGCTCATACAAAATTTAAATTCATTTTTTGTATGGGCTATTTGAAGTTTTTTTTCTGAGGGTCCAAAAATCGGCCCTAAGTTAAACTCTAATTCTCTTTTTTACTACTTATCATGTGATGTTTTTTATTATTTTTCGCTTGTGGGTTTACTTATTATACTAATGCAATAAACCATCATACTACATAAATGTACCTACTCTAATACACGTTATTTCTTTTTAAGATGACATAATTTCTAGATATTATTTAATAAATTAAGTTTTACATAATCACTGGTGTTGCCTTTCATAATGACAACTATGATAAATATGACCCGCTAAAATAATTTTGTACAAAAATTCCAACATTCTAAACTTTTTTGGCGAGAACGTTTAGTTGACGAGGTTTCTTTATTGACCACATTATTTTATTGTAAATTAGTTAACAATTCGTAATACAAATAGTACAAGTCACATTAGTTTTAGTTATTATTTCCTTTTCAGGCAATCACTGCCACTTCTGTTTTACGAACTTTCTCCAGGTGCCACATCTGTCATTAAGGAAACATTGCAACGCACATGTTGCGTTCAAGGCACTGCGGGAAAGTCAGCAAAACGCACAAATGCGTCGGTGGCAGTGAATGCGTTAATGTATTAAAATATTAACGAGGGTTTGACCCGTTTTGTTATTGTATTTCGTTTACAGTATTTTTCCGCTACTTATTTCTTGTTATTTTGTTAGATGAACTTTAGAAACTATCAAATAATGTTTTTAACACAGAAGACGGAATGCTCTCGAATGATCGAGTAAGATAGTTCCCCCTTTTTAAATTACTTGAATAATTTGTTGCTCTAATGTAATCCATTCTTGTATTATGAAATGAATTTTGAAATGCCTATATTTAGCAAAATGATAAATCAACTTTTATAGCCCTCATTTGTTCAGGTGTTTGTCTATTGGACAACCAAAATAAAGCGATTTTTCATAAACCTGTTCTATGAAACTTCAAACTACAAAGAAATCATGGCCGGCCTGTTGTCCGTCGCTAAAAATGACTACCAACCAAAATCACATCTTGATTATGAGGAATTTCTTTCTTGCCATGAAAGGGACAAGGGAAAAACTGATTCATTTCGGTTGTCGAATAGACAAAGAATTGAAGAAATGACGTCTATTAAAAGTTAATTCACCCAAAAAGATTTAAGAGGATTTATTCCGAAACTTGGCAACGTCGCATATAGCTGTTAAATGTTTCGCTGTTTTTTTTAATTTCTCAATATTACTGAATTAAAAAACAAGTAATCATTCTATTGGTTGAATGACGCGTCTCATTTTTTATTTGTTAGTTAGGCATTCAAATGATAAGATTACATTAAAATGCATGGAAAATGCGATGTAATGTTTTCAAAGGATGTTACTTCCATAATACTAAAATATTCGTGTTGCTATGAAATTATTCATGTTTTCATTCAGTAATATTCAAAAATCAATGGAAACAACGAAATATTTGACAGCTATTTGCGACGTTGCCAACTTTCGGAATAAACCCTCTTAAGAGTCTCCTCTCACCTCTTAAGAGAGTGTTAGTTTTCGACTGCTCAGACGATCCACAATTTTATACTGAATTTGCCAATCCGTTTATATACCTAAGATATCATTGTCCATCTCCAATTTTTGCCAAAATCCGTGTTACAAAATCTGAATAAGTGTGATTAATTTGTGATTTATCAAATGTGTTAAGTATCATTGTTTTTTTGTTATCAAGTATTGTTGCTGTTAAAGTGCCTTTGCCGTTATAGTTTATTTACATAAGTGGTGATATTTACAATGCCGCTAGTTTTACTCCATTTTGTTTTTTTTTTTAACAGCAGATGTTGCGTTTTTAGGTAATTGCACCTTGGTTATAATTATAACTTAAAACCGCCAATACATCCGATTCAAAGTAAAACTTGCAGCATTGTCTTAATTGTAAAACTAACTATAACACCTTAAAGGAAATGTAAAGATTTCAATCTGAAATGTAAAATGTAAAGATTTCAATCTGAAATGTAAAATGTAAAGATTTCAATCTGAAATGTAGATTTTCAAACAGAAATTAAATGATTAACGTGTACATAGAATGTGTCCGAAAAATAAATATAAATCCGATACAAACGTAGTGGCAATAGCAAATGCATGGAAAAATATTCTATGTCCAAGAAACGCGCGTTTAGACATTTGTTAGAATATTTGGCTGAACACGTTTTAGGGCTGATTTTTCAAAATTACTCCCTAGAAGATACGCCATACAAATTTAGAAATAATTCCGGAACAAATTCAAATCTTGTATGGACTATTCGATGAATAAATTTTATCTGACGAAGTGACGATTGAAAAATCAGCTCTCAGTATTAAATTTTTAAAAATTGTACCTATATGTGAGAGAATGCCATCATTCATATTCTGTTAAAAATATGTTGATACCTGTATCCGATGCGGTGCTCTAGTGCTTTAAAATACAAATATCTACGATCACTTACTTTACATAAAAACTAATTAATTTAAATTTCACTACATCTATTTTCATGAACAGTAATGAACGAGTGAGTCAAAAAATAGAAAGTCTTGGAAAAAAAAACGTAGCGCGGGATCTTTTTTATTACCACAAGTTGCAAACAGCCAGAAGCACCATAGCATCAAATGTCTTATTAAAACGCGCATAAAGTGTAAAAAGCTTCTGAAATTATAAGCCAATGCTACAACAAAATTATCGTGCTAAAGTTAAATTTGATTATGTGATTTTGTTCTAAGTAGCTCTTACTGAAGAAATATTAAAGGAAAATCCGAATATTTATGTTGTTTTCTTCTAGCGTATCCACATCACATCACTCAAAGGGCAAGAAAATGATCTTCGTATACATATAGCACTAAAGCAGTTTGCGTAAGAATCAATTTTGATTAAATTTCCCTCCCAAAGAGTGTAAAATAAATGATGATGATGAGCAAATAAAGCTTGTCCAGGAATTCAGCAGACCTGTCAATCAGTGTGCTACGTACGTATGTTGCGAGTTGTCAAATCAAACCCACTTATTTTGGATTTTAGAAGCTATCTATACTAAGCCAAGCTATAAACAAGACTGATTATAATAGCTAATTGAGTTATATTTGCTTTTTTCTTTATTTCGTAGTTGCCATCTAGATATTTTATTTCATGATTTAAACAAGCCGCAATATGGCGAGATAAGATGAATTACTGGTCAAGCTATAACTACATTTCATCAGTCAAAAGAAATTAGTAAAGTAATGCGTTTAACGAAACGTAACAGTTCGTTCGGAAACGCCAAAAAGCTGTCACAAGTCGAAAATGGTTATTTCATTCATGGTTATTTTAACTGTATTATTGAATTTTTTATTACTTTAAATTAAACTAGCCTAGCTATTTAATTTATGGTCTTTTTTTATAAAATAATTCCATTTTTACATAAAATATAAACTCGGTTCTCCATTTCGTTTTCCGAACGTGGTCAATTGCTTCCAATCAACAATTCAATGATTTGGCAAGTTGGATGAAAGAAAGGGGGTGTATTTTACTCAATTTCGAACAGTTTATTGTTTATAAACTTACCTGTATCATAATGCAAGTTTTCATTTAAATTGTAGTAGCATTCATATGTTACGATATTGATCAATTCCTTGAAGTCGGAGGTACTAACGGTAAGCAGTCAAATTTTGTAGGTTTTAAAGTTAGCGCCGCGTCGTTTCCTTTTTGACTATTTTTATCGTGTTTGTTTTGATTATTGACATGTATTAGTGTTATATAAGTAATAATGTTAATCATAAGAACAGTCAGTGCGTGTGTTAATACTTTTAAACAGTTCCCAGTGCTCGTTTCAGGTGAATGACCGCGAATATCATTAATAAGCCTATTTTTAGAATATCTAACGGTTGATGTCTTTGTAACAGTATGTACTTTCGCTTATTTGAATAACATGTTGCTATGCGGCGTTTAGTTGTGTAATAAGTATTATTCTGCTTTACTTTATAAGACAGAATAAATTGCAACCTTGTCATATCACTTGATCACTGTTGCGAATTATAGGTTATTGTTTTTCCGCTATAACATCCGTAAATGTGACTCATTTCAATATAAATGTACAGTTGGATACACTTATTAACATTGTAAATATGTGCGTACAAAGTAAATGAGTGTATCTCATTAATGATATCTTTAATTACCTACCCTTTCAATACTTGCCTTTGGCAATTTTGATTACAAGATCTCTTTGTTACTGTCTGTTGACCACTGGAGATGCCAAACAAGAAATCAGAAAATGAGAAATAATTTATTTGTCACCTAAAAAATAAGTCAAGCAGTAAACAACACAGGCAAGACTATTCATTCTAATGATCAAGTGACAGAAATAGGAGACGGCACAGCATTTTCTGGGAGTGTGGTCGCCAAAGAAAGAAAACTGCTCATATTGTTTTGTACACAGCCTGCATTATCATTCTCTTGCCCTTTTCCCACATTATGTGGGGTTGGCACAACATATTTTCTTCTTTCATCCACTCCTATCAGCCGTCATCTGTACTAACGTCTTTCATACACATATATCATCTTTCACACCTTCCTAGATGTACCTCTACCTCTATCCACATTCATATGTAATCTGAGTTAAGCGTTTAACCCAAGGTTAGCAGCTTGGTGCAAATCCGCCTAATATAACTTTGTACAGTCTGCAGTTTTAATTTTTTACAGTTCGCAAAATGTCGAACTCTGGAGTGAGCATCAAGTTCCACTGGGGACTCTCGGCTTCGGACCCTGAGGAGCAGCCGGTGCTGATTGTGGGCCAGGTGCCGCACCTCAACGCCCTGAGCTGGCACGACGTGCGGTGTAAACTGGAACCACGGGTCACTGAAGAGGTGAGAAACATAGCTGGCTTAACCCTTCATGTATGCTGTGTCCTAGATTTGTCCCATTTTTTTTCATGCTTTTCCATAGTATTAGCAAGGAGCAAGAATTCGCCATATCCTTGTGCTTACGGAATACGAAAGGTAGTCATAGATTTTGATACTGTGGCAGACTACTACTACAGCCTATTTGTGTTCCACTGCTGGGCACAGGCCTCCTCTCATCACGAGAGGATTTGGGCTATAGTCCCCACGCGGACCCAGTGGATTGGTGACTACATTGGGGCAGACATGATGACGTGTTAATACATATAATATTTGTCATGAAAATTCCATCTTAATGTTTGTTATTTCTTCATCTGCCTTGTTCTGAAGCAATAACCTCTTTTGCAATGGCATAGCAGTTAAATGGTTCAAAATTCAAAATTCAATCATTGACTTAGTAATATATTTAAAGCTAATGATTATTTTTAAACATCCTTGCAAGCCACAGTGGGGTAGTACTACAGTGGGGCGTTTTTATGTCAAAATATCTCCCACCACTTTAATAGCCTGCCTAGTCT
>OZ020293.1:9892483-10268292 GCA_963971205.1 Aethes cnicana
GGCAACGGGCGCCGGCCGGCCGCGACCACGTCGTGGTGAGTTTAGTGACGTCACCGCAGAATATTTAATAGCACTACGTACAGAATGACTACGGAATCACCCGCCTGAATCTAGCCCGCGCGCAATTCGCGTCCAACTCGTCTTACCGTTATTCTCTCTTATTTGCCGATGAATAAAGTTTTATTTAATGTTACTGTAACAATGTAAGAGATGCATTCACAGCGTCGTTTCTATGACCAGTTGGTGTGCCGCAAGCGAGACGTGTACGCGAGCGCAATCAGCGTCGCCCGCGCCTTCCCGCTGTACCACGCGCGCTCCGGGCCCGGCCCGCTCGGGCCCGCGCCGCCCGCCGCCCGCGAGGTCGCCGTCACCATACACCTGGCCGCCGACGAGCACAGAGGTGACACACACACACACACACACACCGGCCCGCTCGGGCCCGCGCCGCCCGCCGCCCGCGAGGTCGCCGTCACCATACACCTGGCCGCCGACGAGCACAGAGGTGACACACACACACACACACACACACCGGCCCGCTCGGGCCCGCGCCGCCCGCCGCCCGCGAGGTCGCCGTCACCATACACCTGGCCGCCGACGAGCACAGAGGTGACACACACACACCACACACACACACCGGCCCGCTCGGGCCCGCGCCGCCCGCCGCCCGCGAGGTCGCCGTCACCATACACCTGGCCGCCGACGAGCACAGAGGTGACACACACACACACACACACACACACCGGCCCGCTCGGGCCCGCGCCGCCCGCCGCCCGCGAGGTCGCCGTCACCATACACCTGGCCGCCGACGAGCACAGAGGTGACACACACACACACACACACACACCGGCCCGCTCGGGCCCGCGCCGCCCGCCGCCCGCGAGGTCGCCGTCACCATACACCTGGCCGCCGACGAGCACAGAGGTGACACACACACACACACACACACACACCGGCCCGCTCGGGCCCGCGCCGCCCGCCGCCCGCGAGGTCGCCGTCACCATACACCTGGCCGCCGACGAGCACAGAGGTGACACACACACACACACACACACACACCGGCCCGCTCGGGCCCGCGCCGCCCGCCGCCCGCGAGGTCGCCGTCACCATACACCTGGCCGCCGACGAGCACAGAGGTGACACACACACACACACACACACACACCGGCCCGCTCGGGCCCGCGCCGCCCGCCGCCCGCGAGGTCGCCGTCACCATACACCTGGCCGCCGACGAGCACAGAGGTGACACACACACACACACACACACACACCGGCCCGCTCGGGCCCGCGCCGCCCGCCGCCCGCGAGGTCGCCGTCACCATACACCTGGCCGCCGACGAGCACAGAGGTGACACACACACACACACACACACACACCGGCCCGCTCGGGCCCGCGCCGCCCGCCGCCCGCGAGGTCGCCGTCACCATACACCTGGCCGCCGACGAGCACAGAGGTGACACACACACACACACACACACACACCGGCCCGCTCGGGCCCGCGCCGCCCGCCGCCCGCGAGGTCGCCGTCACCATACACCTGGCCGCCGACGAGCACAGAGGTGACACACACACACACACACACACACACCGGCCCGCTCGGGCCCGCGCCGCCCGCCGCCCGCGAGGTCGCCGTCACCATACACCTGGCCGCCGACGAGCACAGAGGTGACACACAAACCACTGACATTATCACTGTAGAAAAGTAAATGTTTAAATTATTATTCTATTGTCAATGGTATCTGCTCAATAGATATATCTAATGGTATCATTTTGTTATGCGTCAATCATCAATTTATTTATTTATTTATTTATTTAATAAGGCACACAAAACAAGTAACAGTCGTAACTAGAATAATACAGCAGGATATTTCTTATAGAACTAGACTGAAGGTGTAAACTATGTGTACACAGTTAGATAACGTTTATGAGTTAAGTTGAGGGTTAGTCAAGTGTATTAATTAGTCAATAAAGAAGTGTTAGTAATTTAGTTTATCTAAGATTAACGCAAATTGGATCAGGGAAAGATTTTAGCTATTTGTCTCTTGAATACCGGAAAACTTCTTTTAAATATGTCCAGTGAAGAATGCTCCGCTACGGTGTCATTATATAGTCGACACATTCTGATAATAGGATTATAATATGAGGTATTGTTGATGTATGTTTTAACAGTGAATCAATGAAAAGTGGCATCGATTCTACAATGGCTACTTTCTAACCTGACATTCCCACGATTCCGCAGCTAAATAAATATAAAAGCAGTCTAACACTAGTTCTTTGCCAGAAGGCGAAGTGGAAGACGAGGGCGTGGGGCCGATCGACCCGAGTCTGCTGGACAGCACGCTGTCCAGCGAGGAGCTAGCTGCCATACAGGCCGCAGCTGACGCTACGCGGCTCGCGGCGCGCATCGCTGACACCCCGTGCAATGTCATGAACGTCGACAAGTTTATAGAGGTTAGTCGCTGCGACCAACATGCTGGACAGCACGCTGTCCAGCGAGGAGCTAGCTGCCATACAGGCCGCAGCTGACGCTACGCGGCTCGCGGCGCGCATCGCTGACACCCCGTGCAATGTCATGAACGTCGACAAGTTTATAGAGGTTAGTCGCTGCGACCAACATGCTGGACAGCACGCTGTCCAGCGAGGAGCTAGCTGCCATACAGGCCGCAGCCGACGCTACGCGGCTCGCGGCGCGCATCGCTGACACCCCGTGCAATGCCATGAACGTCGACAAGTTTATAGAGGTTAGTCGCTGCGACCAACATGCTGGACAGCACGCTGTCCAGCGAGGAGCTAGCTGCCATACAGGCCGCAGCCGACGCTACGCGGCTCGCGGCGCGCATCGCTGACACCCCGTGCAATGCCATGAACGTCGACAAGTTTATAGAGGTTAGTCGCTGCGACCAACATGCTGGACAGCACGCTGTCCAGCGAGGAGCTAGCTGCCATACAGGCCGCAGCCGACGCTACGCGGCTCGCGGCGCGCATCGCTGACACCCCGTGCAATGCCATGAACGTCGACAAGTTTATAGAGGTTAGTCGCTGCGACCAACATGCTGGACAGCACGCTGTCCAGCGAGGAGCTAGCTGCCATACAGGCCGCAGCTGACGCTACGCGGCTCGCGGCACGGATCGCTGACACCCCGTGCAATGTCATGAACGTCGACAAGTTTATAGAGGTTAGTCGCTGCGACCAACATGCTGGACAGCACGCTGTCCAGCGAGGAGCTAGCTGCCATACAGGCCGCAGCTGACGCTACGCGGCTCGCGGCACGGATCGCTGACACCCCGTGCAATGTCATGAACGTCGACAAGTTTATAGAGGTTAGTCGCTGCGACCGACATGGAGCGACATCCAGCGTGGAGCTAGACTAACTTTCGGAATAAACGACCACAACAGCCAACGTCTCATTGTTGGGCAATGGAACACACGCGAACGTCATTTTCGTGAAAATTGGCAGCGTCGCATATAGCTGGCAAATGTTTCGCCATTTTTATTAAGTTCTCAATATAACTGAATTAAAAAAGAAGTTATCATTCTATGTCGCGTCTCGTTTTATATTTGTTGGTTAGGCATTAAAATGATAAGATTACATTAACGCATTCACTGCCACTTCTTTTTACGAACTTTCGCTAGGTGCCACATCTGTCAGAAGTCAGGCACTGCGGGAAAGTCAGCAAAACGCATATATGCGTCGGTGGCAGTGAATGCGTTAAAATGCATGGAAAATGCGATGGAAAGTTTTCAGAAGATAGTACTTCCATAATCCTAAAAATTTCGTGTTCCTATGATAATTGTTGCAATCCATACTTAATGTTTTATTCAACCATGGAGCGATTATTCATGTTTTCATTCAGTAATATTCAGAAATTAATGAAAACAGCAAAATATTTGACAGTTTTTTGCGACGTTATTACAGAATAGGCACAACTTTTATGGAATAGTTCAAGATGTATCATCGAGTTTGTAGACCAAAAAAAAGAACAATTTAACGATGATGAGTCCGTCAACTTTCTTGCACCCCAGGCTTAGGGTAAGTTGATTCATGCATAGTTGACGGACTCCTGGTCGTTAAATATGGCCGCCGAGCTGTCATTCCATACAGAAACGTCATTTTATCCCATAGTAAAGTATTTAACGTTATCGTTAACTTGAATAAACTCACCCTTATCGTTACCGTGAACCTCAAGTTCCACAATCAGATTAAACATAATTAAACCGCCAATTCCCTCCTCAGGAAGCGTGTCTAGTGGCGAAAGAGCTCGACCTTCCAGAGCCGACCATAATCCGCGGAGAGGAGCTCAAGGACCGCGGCATGGGCGGCTTGTACGGCGTGGGGCGGGCGGCGGCGTGCCCGCCGGCGCTTGTGACCTTGTCGTACCAGGCCGGGGCTGAGAAGAGCGTCGCCTGGGTCGGGAAGGGGATTGTGTACGACACCGGTGGACTTAGCATCAAGGCCAGGGTGAGTCACTTGCTGACTGGTGCCGCGGCATGCTTGCTACGCGGAGTGGGGCCGGCGCTTGTGACGTCGTACCAGGCCGGGAGACCAGCGTCGCCTGGGTCGGGAAGGGGATTGTGTACGACACCGGTGGACTCAGCATCAAGGCCAGGGTGAGTCCCTCGCTTACTGGTGCCGCGGCATGCTCGCTACGCGGAGTGGGGCCGGCGCTTGTGACGTCGTACCAGGCCGGGAGACCAGCGTCGCCTGGGTCGGGAAGGGGATTGTGTACGACACCGGTGGACTCAGCATCAAGGCCAGGGTGAGTCCCTCGCTGACTGCTGCCGCGGCATGCTTGCTACGCGGAGTGGGGCCGGCGCTTGTGACGTCGTACCAGGCCGGGAGACCAGCGTCGCCTGGGTCGGGAAGGGGATTGTGTACGACACCGGTGGACTTAGCATCAAGGCCAGGGTGAGTCACTTGCTGACCGCTGCCGCGGCAAGCTCGCTACGCGGAGTGGGGCCGGCGCTTGTGACGTCGTACCAGGTCGGGAGACCAGCGTCGCCTGGTTCGGGAAGTGGATTGTGTACGACACCGGTGGACTTAGCATCAAGGCCAGGGTGAGTCACTTGCTGACCGCTGCCGCGGCAAGCTCGCTACGCGGAGTGGGGCCGGCGCTTGTGACGTCGTACCAGGTCGGGAGACCAGCGTCGCCTGGTTCGGGAAGTGGATTGTGTACGACACCGGTGGACTCAGCATCAAGGCCAGGGTGAGTCCCTCGCTGACTGCTGCCGCGGCATGCTTGCTACGCGGAGTGGGGCCGGCGCTTGTGACGTCGTACCAGGCCGGGAGACCAGCGTCGCCTGGGTCGGGAAGGGGATTGTGTACGACACCGGTGGACTCAGCATCAAGGCCAGGGTGAGTCACTCGCTGACTGGTGCCGCGGCATGCTCGCTACGCGGAGTGGGGCCGGCGCTTGTGACGTCGTACCAGGCCGGGAGACCAGCGTCGCCTGGGTCGGGAAGTGGATTGTGTACGACACCGGTGGACTCAGCATCAAGGCCAGGGTGAGTCACTTGCTGACTGGTGCCGCGGCATGCTTGCTACGCGGAGTGGGGCCGGCGCTTGTGACGTCGTACCAGGCCGGGAGACCAGCGTCGCCTGGGTCGGGAAGGGGATTGTGTACGACACCGGTGGACTCAGCATCAAGGCCAGGGTGAGTCCCTCGCTTACTGGTGCCGCGGCATGCTCGCTACGCGGAGTGGGGCCGGCGCTTGTGACGTCGTACCAGGCCGGGAGACCAGCGTCGCCTGGGTCGGGAAGGGGATTGTGTACGACACCGGTGGACTCAGCATCAAGGCCAGGGTGAGTCACTCGCAGACCGTTAACGCGGTACGCTCACAGCACCCGCTCTGTACTGTCTTGGATAGTTTCACGTAGGGTCGGGAATGGGATCGTGTAGTGTATGACAGGCGGACTCAGCATCAAGGCCAATGTCCAAAGCTGGACATATGTAGGTCTCCTACAAGGCTCACCGCCGATCCTGTACTCGCAACCACTGGTTTACAAGGTATCGTGTAAGACACCGACACACCCACCAACAATGCCAGGGCGAGGTATGTGCCAATAGATTTTAGGGAAAACTTCGTCCACTATTCGCCGACCGCTGCTGCGGCACGCTCACTACGCTCATTCGTGTTTTGTACAATTTCTTATAGGATTTAATCCTTACTAATATTATAAAAGCCTGCGAAGTAATTCAAAGATGTGTGTGAAGTCCCCAATCCGCACTGGGCCCGCATGGGGACTATAGCCCAAACCCTCTCGTGATGAGAGGAGGCCTGTGCCCAGCAGTGGGCCGTAAATAGGCTGTTGTAGTAGTAGTAGTAGTAATGTTATAAATGAGAAAGTGTGTTTTTTTGTTTGTCCTTCCTTCACGTCGCAACGAGTGGACCGATTTGGATGAAATTTGGTATGGAGATGATGGAGACCCGGGCAATAACATAGGACACTTTTTATCCCGACATTTCCACGGGAACGGGTTTTCCACGGGGCAAACCAAAATTTCTATGCTTCTATAAATATAACTGTCTATATGTATAGTATCATCGGGTACGCTAATTCTAAGTCTACGCGGGACGAAGTTCGCGGGCATCGGCTAGTTAGAAAATAAAACTCAGAAGAAAAAAAACAGGGAAATAGGGATCACGACAGGGTGAAGAAATCGAAATTCTAATTAGTCCGTCAGTCAGGTAATAAAAAAATATTAGACACGTATTTTTTGTTTCATCAAATTAACAAAGAAAGACCAAGTTAAAACGCATTAAAGTTGGAGAGTGGGGGCTAACTACGTCACCGTTAGGTATAAATCGTACCTAACCGCGACGTCACGCGACATTTCAACTCAATACATCTCCGTATAAGTTTGATTACGTGAAAAAAGAAAAAATACGTGTCCAATACTTTTCAATAATCTTCCTGATAGACTAAGGAAAAAAAGTTGTCGTCATCCCTATTATATGAATGTTTTATTTATCCACAGACCTCCATGGTGGGCATGAAAGGCGACTGCGCGGGCGCAGCCGCGGTCCTAGGGGCCTTCGCCGCCGCCGTGAAGGCAAGACCCACCGTTAATCTACACGCCGTGCTCTGTCTGGCGGAGAACGCTGTCGGGCCGCTTGCCACCAGGTGAGCCCTAGCGTTGGGAACGCGCGAGCTGACAGGTTATGGGGCCGGTGTGGATTTGAATTACATATTTAAGATCTTTATTGCATAACATGTAAAACATGTTCTTACATAAAGATTAAGTTAAGTTGTTGCTAGAGGGGTGAATATGAACTTTTTTCTGTACCTACAATAGTTGCCATGGTTTCGTCTCCTTACTCACTTTTTACGTACAGTCAAGGGCATTAATATGTGTACACTTTTGCATCCTGTTCCGTTGTGTTAAGGTCCAAAGGTGTATACATATTAATGCCCTTGCCTGTACATACATAAAATCCCGCCTTTTTCCCATAGGGGCAGGCAGATACCACTTCCTTCCACTTACTTTTTATTGCTTCGCCAGAAGTAGGGTTTCTTTGCTAATTCAACCCCTTTCCCTTAAGGAGCACCTTTTAAGTGTCTTAGTAGTCCAACTTGAAACTGTTTTTCTAAGCAAAGCACGATTTCGAACACAATTCGAATGAAGTGTCAATGTGTGCGTGCGAGGACGTCTGTACACTTGTAAATGTGTGTGTACCAGTACGCGGGCCAACGATCCACTCTCCATCTCCGGATGAAACAAACAACGGTAAGGGCGAGTTGGGCGCGAGTTGCGCGCCGGCTAGATTCAGGCGGGTGATTCCGTGGCCATTATGTACGTAGTACTATTGAATATTCTGTGGATATTCTTAAAGCGCATAATTAGCATGATGATTGATTATTTTCAGACCTGACGATATTCATCAGCTGTATTCTGGCCGTACTGTTGAGATAAACAACACTGACGCTGAAGGTAATATTTGTCATTATTTCTTGTACTCTATGGCATATTTTCAATCTAGTAAAATGTTCCAGGGTGAACCAAATGTAACTTGCTCTCAGTGTTACAATTTTATTGTTGTACAATCAGCTTATATAACTCTCGTTCTCTATCTTTTGAAAACATGACCAATAGCAATATTTTTGTTTTTCTATACTAATAATAAGTCTGTAGAAGAAGTCGCGTCTGAAACTTGGAAATTAAAATAAAGTATCAAGTCGACGACTATATGAACGATACTTAGAAAAATTGTTCGAATGCATGTCCGGATTTAACTAAAAAAAATTTTTCAAAATTTAAAAATTTTATCTGTTTATTTCAGTGAAAAACTTTAATTTACATTGGTTAAGTACTTAACTATAATCTTAAATTTAAAAAGATTAAGTTAAGGAGTTGCAGCTAAAATGAAAAATTGAAAATACAGATATTATTTCGTGAAAAAACTTCCAAGTAAAGTTTACCTGTACATAAATTGCGATATAATATCAGTACATTACAACCTTATATTATTGTTTTTTATCACTATCTTATGACAAGTTATGTTTTAACAAATACAGTTTTAAAGCGTTTCTGAAGCTTTTGTTTGTTTCTGAACTCGAAAACTACTGGGACGGATTGCAACAAAATTTGGTATGGGGGTAGTTTATAACACTGGTCAACATATAGGTTACTTTTTATCCCGGAAAAATGCATAGTTCCCGCGGGAATGCTATTAACGAATTCCACGCGGACGAAATCGCGGGAAGAAGCTAGTTTTTTTAATAATCCATTTTTTCTTTTATTGATTGACCTTGTGAAGTACCGAATTGAAAATAGATGAGAGCTAGTAAAAGCGGATTCACTCTCCAAGATGATTACTATTACTACTACAGCCTATTTCGCTTCCCTTTGTTGGGCACAGGCCTCCTCTCATCACGTGAGGGTTTGGGCTATAGTCCCCACGCGGGCCCAGTGCGGATTGAACCACATCTTTGAATTACTTCGCAGATGCGTGCAGGTTTCCTCACGATGTTTTCCTTCACCGAAAAGCTCAGTGGTAAATTCAAATTGATTTCCAATATGATTATTTATCGCAAACCTTCGCGATACACACTCATATTAAACACACTACTAACGGGACTTAATCGTCAAGGTAAAATATAAATAGTTTTTACATCATCCTTGGCCATAAAGTGGGATTTTCTGCCCGCTACGCGGGGAGAAAATCTCACTTCCTGGCCAAGGCAAGACGTAAAACTCTTGACAAACCACGGGCGGTAATTCGTAAAGCCCCAGATCGCATATTTATTGCCCTCACCTTCGGTTCGGGCCACAAACACCTGAGATCTGGGATATTTACGAATTCACCGCCCTTGGTCTGTTATGTACTATTTAAGCGGTTAAGTCCCGTTTTTAGTGTGTTTAATATGATTATTTATCCTCAACTTGTTCGCAGGTCGTTTGGTGCTTAGCGACGGAGTGGTATACGCACATAGAGACCTGAAAGCCGACACTATAGTCGACGTGGCTACGCTCACGGGGGCTCAGGTGGGTGACTCTTAAGAGGGTTTATCCCGAAAGTTGGCAACGTCGCATATATCTGTCAAATGTTTCGCTGTTTTTATAAATTTCTCAATATTGCTGAATTAAAAAGGAAGATATCATTCTATGGTTGAATGACGCGTCTTGTTTTATATTTGTTGGTTAGGCATTCAAAGGATAAGATTACATGGAAATTACATTAAATGCATGGAAACTGTGATGGAAAGTTTTCAAAAGATGTTACTTCAATAATATTAAAAATTTCGTCTCCCTATGATAACATGTAATGTAAATGTTATAACTATGTGTAAATTTTGAAAAAAGGCCTTCTGCTTGAGTTTGTTGCGGCGCTTCTTCTCAAGCAATGGGTCTAGGAAGCGCTAGTAAATTCTTTTCTGACGTGTAAAAGTGCCCCTATGTGGCAATTTGCTGAATAAATGATTGAATTTTGAATTTTGAACTGTTGTATGAAGCTGTCGGTAGGCCTCCAACAAGATGGAGCGACGACCTCGTGAAGGTCGCGGGAAACCGGTGGAAGCGAATAGCACAGGACCGGTGTGAGTGGCGCGCCTTGGGGGAGGCCTATGTCCAGCAGTGGACGTCTATCGGCTGAAATGATGATGATGATAACTGTTGCAATCCATTCTTAATGTTTTATTCAACAATAGAGCGATAATTCATGTTTTCATTCAGTAACATTCAGAAATTAATGAAAATAGAAAAATATTTGACAGCTATTTGCGACGTTGCCAACTTTCGGAGTAAACCCTCTTAAATGACACTAGTTGTCATGGATACGACCTCTTGGGTCACTTTTTACAATAGCGACTTTTTGGGTTTCTTAAATCCACCAAATGTGCGGTTTTACAATGAACTCATGTTATTTTTCTTTGTCTATTACAACCATTTTATTTGATCATAACTTCGAGGATAACATATCCATATGTATACTATAATATCTTAGATCTTAGATTTAAGTTTAAGTTAGGGACTATACATCCCTTCAATGTAATTTTAGTACGTACCTATATGTATATTTTATACATGTAATGTAAATTTTGTAAATTTTGAAAAAAGGCCTTCTGCTTAAGTTTGTTGCGGCGCTTCTTCTAAAGTAATGGGTCTAGGAAGCGCTGGTAAATTCTTTTTCTGACGTGTAAAGTGCCGCTATGTGGCCAATTTTCTGAATAAATGATTGAATTGAATTGAATAGAATAAAAGAGCAGAACCCGGCGTGTCTGTACATAGAAAGAAAAGTTCAAAAAAATTTATTCAGAAATCAATGAAAACAGCGTAATTTGTAACAGCTATTTGCGACGCTGCCAACTTTCTGAATAAACCCTCTTAATAGCTATATCCCACACCACACTGACCAACATTTGAAACGACCCCAGGGTACAGCGACGGGTAAATACCACGCGGCGATAATATCCAACAACGCTGGTGTGGAGCGTCGCTGCGTCACGGCCGGGCTTCGAACCGGCGACCTCGCGCACCCGCTGCCCTTCGCGCCCGAACTGCACTTCCCTGAGTTCAGCTCCAGCGTCGCCGACATGAAGAACAGCGTCGCCGTGAGTATATACACTGTATATATACAGACAGACACCGCCGGGGTCGAACCGGCGACCTCGCGCACGCGGGATGTTAGATTAATCATAGAGAAATGATACAAGAAGAGTGGCAGAGTCTATACTGTAGTGCGTGCTCCGGAACGCGGGTTAACACTAGATCGACATCTAGCGTCCAGTGGCTGTACCCCGATTACCCGGCCGTTTAGCAGTTGCTCCGCTACTTGAAGCTAGATGGCGAGCCGAACGCAAAGTGTATTTCTAAACAATTTACAACTAATATTTATTTTTTATATTTTTAGGTTGACTGGCAGAGTGGTAAATTCATTTCTGTTAAATTCATTTAAAAGTGACGTGTAAAAGTCCCCAGATGTGGCCTATTTGCTGAATAAATATTTTCATTTTCATTTTCAGAGAATGCCTCAAGGCATTAAGTCCGCCTTTTGTACACTGAGTTTTCTTTATGTGCAATAAAGTTTAAATAAATAAAATAAATAAATAATAATATTATTTTCCTTCATCGAAAAGCTCAGTGGTACAATCGAGCGAGTTCATTAATATATGATCACTTTTGGACCTTATTACAAGGGAGCAAGGTGTAAAAGTGTGTATATATTGGAGAACTCGACTGTACATTCAAAATTGAGTTTCTGATGTGTGTATTTATTATTTACAGGACCGCGGCAACGCGCAGCCTTCGTGCGCCGGCCTGTTCATACTGGCGCACCTCGGGTTCGAGTTCCCGGGGACCTGGCTACACGTCGACATGGCTGCGCCGGCGCACTCCGTACGTATACTATACTATGGAGTGTGGAATGTGTCTTGGTAAGGAGCGCAATCTTATATGGCGTAACAGTTGAAAACGTGTCCAGCGGATTTGATAAGCAACAAAACAAAACACACTCGTCTCACAACCGTTTTCGCCTCAGCAGCGCCATCTGAAGGCGCTACTGCAGACTATCCGCCTAGGTGGCTTGACTGGAGTGGCGACCGCAGCGCCCCCAATCTACCCGATTTGGTGTCCACTTGTGGAACTATAAAGATTGCGCTCCTTTACTTCAACCCTCCGTATACTATACTATACAGGTCGAGGTCGTCGACCTCGTGCCCAACCCTCCCCGGGGGCTCACGACGGACACGGCTTATAAAAGCACGATTTCGAACACAATTCGAATGAACTGTCAATGTTTGCGTGGAAGGTACACTTGTAAATGTGTGTGTACCAACTACGCGGGCCAGTGATCCACTCTCCATCTCCGGATGTAACAAATGACGGTAAGGGCGAAGTGGGCGAGAAAATGTTTCCTTCATTTTTATTACAAGAAAATGGCAACTCACTTGTGACACAATCCGGAGTAGCAGACCTTGTTTTCTTAGACCACGATCTCTATTGTTTGTTTACAGGGCGAGCGAGCGACGGGCTACGGCGTGGCTCTGCTGACAGTTCTGTTCGGCTCCAGCACTCAGAACAAGCTCCTCCGCGCGCTCTGCCCGCCAGACGCCTGATGACACAGGTACCCCACTGCTGGGCACACCTTCATCATCATCAACAGCCCCTAGTAGTCCACTGCTGGACGTAGGCCTCACCCAATGCACGCCAATGAGCTCTGTCCACGGCGTGCCGCATCCAATCTACACCGGCCACCTTGCGTAAATCATCACACCTGGGCACACCTTACGACGCTTTTATTACCACCACCACCACCACCAACAACAACAACAACAACAACAACAACAACAACAACAACAACAACAACAACAACAACAACGACGACGACGACGACGACAACAACAACAACAGCCTAGTTGCGGCGGGCGCTGCGTCGTGCGCGCACGCTTATTGGCCCTTCAGTCGTAAACATGCGCAGAAATACCCTCTACTTTCGCTCACCGCTCAAGATCAATGCCGCGACCTGTATCCCACTTCTGGGCACTCTTTTTCCAACGCTTGTTACCACAACAGCCTATTTATGTCCCCCTAGGCACAGGCCTCCTCTCATCACGACAGGGTTTGGGCTATAGTCCCCACGCGGGCCCAGTGCGGATTGGGGACTTCACACACATCCTTGAATCATTTCGCAGATGTGTGCAGGTTTCCTCACGATGTTTTCCTTCACCGAAACGCTCAGTGGTAAATTCAAATTGAATTTCGCACTTAACCCTTCATCTGTTATACAAGGAAACTGACCAACATTTTGACATTAGCTTCTGCCCGCGACTTCGCTCGCGTGGAATTCGTTTATCGCGCTCCCGCGGAAACTAAGAGGTTTTCCAGGGTAAAGAGTAAAAAGTAAATTTTATCGGAATCGGTCCGGCGGTTAAAGCGTGAAAACGTAACAGAGTTACTTTCACATTTATAATATTAGTATGGATTCACCATACAAATAGAACATACAATCAGACATTGGATTTTATGTGTAAATTTTGGTTTCAGATCGTGCATCGCCCCAGACTAACTCATTATAGATTATATTCTAACTGGCATAATAAACTCTAGCAATAAATAAGGTTATAGGATGAATTTTATTTAGCTTATTTAAGGTAACACCACTAACCAGATTCAACGCATTCACTGCCTTGAACGCACATGTGCGATGCGTGTCCGTTGCTATGTTCTTGTAATGAGGGTAATCCTGCTCACTAGATGGCGCCACTATCTATAAGGTGATAGCTGTCAATGTCAACCTTTGTAATTTCGTATTATAGTGTCAATGTCACCGTGACACTTGTCGTTTCGGAGACCTCAGTGTTTCCAATTTAGCGTGTATATGGCATAGAATGTGCTAAAACGGTAGATTCACTCGCGTCGACCAAGGGCGGATCCAGCTTTCGACCCCCCCTGAGTCACGTCATACAACCCCCCCCCCCCCCCTTTTTTGTGCCAGGGGTTAAAAATACATAATAGCAGTAGACCTAGACCTGAGGGGTCAAGGGGGTCATTACTCCCATGACCCACCCCCCTGGATCCGGCGGCGACTCATTCGTTCTAATAACAAAACTGGCAGTGAATGTCTAAAAACTATTCTACTCAATCATTAGGATTAACAGTTCATATACTTTGTTATTAGTTGCCAGTGTTAATGTCAGTGTAAAATTTGTAATAATGTGTTAACCCACAAGAAGTTTTAATTGGGATTTGTATGTCATCTTTAATGAATACAATCGAATGAAAAATTCATGTAGGTTGACACATTATTGCAAAACACCGTTCATCTAAGATTAACAGTTCATATACTTTGTTATTAGTTGCCATTCATATTATAACTACTTCCTTGATATTGATAATTTATGGACTATTAATAAAAACGCGGATAAATTAAATATTTTTTTTTATGTGACAAAATAACAATTTGGTTCTTGTTAAAAGTACAATGTTTTTTTTTCTGTAGTTGATAAAGGAAGTCTCATAACTATGGAGGGTTGAAGTAAAGGAGCGCAATCTTTATAGTTCCAAAAGTGGACACCAAATCGGGTAGGTTGGGGGCGCTGCGGTCGCCACTCCAGTCAAGCCACCTAGGCGGATAGTCTGCAGTAGCGCATTCAGATGGCACTGCTGAGGCGAAAATGCAGCGAAAGCGGTTGTGATCAGAGTGTGTTTTGTTTTGTTGCTTATCAAATCCGCTGGACACGTTTTCAACTGTTTCGACTTATAAGATTGCGCTCCTTACCAAGATACATTCCACACTCCATACTCATAACATAACTGTAGTTAAGTCACCTCAATAATACCAAGCAATAAATCTATTTTTAAGCCACATGTGTTCGATAGAGCCAAATCACTATGCCATTAAATATATATCTATTAATAACAAGGGTAGGTTTATGAATATGAATTCATATGTATAATAATGTAACGTAATAAAAGCTTGTCTCTGCATGAGTGACAGAGTTGTTGGGATTTCAAGCATACATGAACATATTCAGGTAATTTTTTATGATAGAGATCTTCTACTATCTAAAGTCCCGCGTCTTCACATTTCAAAACGCTTCCATTTTTTTATTATTATTTATAAAGCACCACCAACACTCAACGCATAGTTGATGGCTGTCTCAGCACGCACACATGTGTTCCGAGTGTTGGTGGCGCTTTTTAAATACATTGAAGCGTTTTGAAATGTGAAGGCGCGCGACTTTAGATAGTAGAAGATCTCTACAAAAGAAGAAGAATTTTGACTACCTAGTCAACTATGATACTTTTCTTATCGTTTACTCGTTTTATATAAAACCTCAACATATCAATATATGTATTGAAACTCGAGGTCTCATATGTATGAAAGTGTTTATATGTTGTGAAGCATTTGTACTAGGTTTTTCTACATAATAAATATGATATGAAAGTAATGTTTTTTATTTTTGTTCCAGGGTTGAAATGACAAACAAATCGTTTGGTTAATTGTATTTACTTCAGTTGGTTTACCAATAATAATGATATAACACTAATCAATGTATTATAGGTATAAAAGCCCATAAAATCCGAATTTTGTATACAATGTAAAATTTAGAGATGCTCAGTACATACAAAATAGACAAAAAATAAATGCACTCACGCGCCTTCTACATGGCAACATTTCCTAATTTTTTTGGCAAGTACCTTACGTAACAAACACCGAAGTCTCGAGTAATTGCACAAATGACTGGTTTAATAAATAACGACAACGTTACGACGCCGATATGGTTTCTAATTTTAAAAAAATATGCCTAAAAAAATAGAAATTCATCATGCAAAATAAATATTTAAGATGACTAATTATTATATTGTTTTAGAAAAGAAAAACTCAAGACTACTTTATAAATCAAAGCGGTCTGATGAAGCCCTGATTTAGAGAAATACGGAACCCTAAAAAACACCACTGGTTGGTCTAGTGCAAAATACCGTGCAAAAACGAAACGCGGTATTTTTTTTAATCTGGTGTGTGTCTTAGGCGGCGTCGTGTGTGACTCATAAGTCCCTCACGCCGGTGCCGTAGTTCGCGCCACCCGCCCGGTTCAAAGCGTCCTTGAATTGGTCGATGTCTATTTCTGCTTGGCTCTCCAACTGTAGTTCTACTGCGAAATTCTGAAAAAGAAACGAGACGGAATTTTGTTCTATAAAGTGATCTGTTGCTAACAAAACGAGATTTATCTTGACAGGCTTAATAAATTTCAGAATTTAATTACAACTTTACAATAAAATACACGTTAAATTTTAAAGATCGCGTCTCCTATGGCGTAAAAAACTTAGCCATTAGTAGAAACTGAATGATGACGATTTTTACTAGATGGCGCTGGTAGTGTTGAACTCCTGTTTTCAAAAAACGTCACTATAGAGCCGCATCGAAATTGCAAACAATGGAATGAACAAAACGCATCAAACGTCATGACGATCTGTCAAAAGTGACAATTCCAATCCAATGGCGGGCGTCCGTTAACCGCCGGGTAGTTTTAGTTTTATTTATGTTTGTTGGAAATCTTTTCAAAATGGAAGAAATATACAAAAAAGTACCGTGTAGAGAAAACCAGTTACGCGAACTGTTTAATCTCCTCGGGGATTACGACGAGCCGTTGCCATGCGCGCTATTCATCAGCGGAAGTATGGCCACTGGGAAAAGCTTGTGCGTGAACAGTGTATTGCGGCAATTGGGTTATAAACACATCGTAATCAACTGCATAGAGTGTTACTCCCCTAAAATCATTTACGAGAGCATCCTGTCCGGTATCGGGGACGACGAGGAGTTAACAAAGTGTGATACGATGCAAGAACTCGTCAATGGGCTCGGTCGTATAGGAAGTAAACAAAGTCGTTACGAGCCGATGGTAATAGTGTTTGACAAGGCAGAGAGACTGCGTGCGATGGACCACAGCATAATGAGCGCGTTCTTAAGACTCCGAGAGCTCTGTAATCTCAATGTATGTACAATATTCCTCACTCATTTGGTTCACGAGAATTTCTTCTTCAAAATGGGCGTCCGGGAACCCATCACGCTTTTCTTCAATAACTACAATAAAGAAGAGCTGTTCAAGATAATATTTTTGTATCAGAAATCTTTTATACACTATTTATTGACTAATTATGACGTGCGAGACGATGTACGGATTGAGTTGGAGAAGCCAGAGTTGTTTGCGAATTTTTTGAACGCTTTTCTGAGCGTGTTCTATCGTCCTTGTAGAGATCTGATCGAGTTACAGCACATGGCGCGAGTCAACTTCGTAAAGTACTGCGAGCCAATCATCAAAAATGAGATCCAAGCGCATGATCTATCTAAGCTATGGAGACACATTTCTCCGATATTGAAGACTAGTTTAGAATTATTGTATCTACGAATCAGCACAGCGGCGCCAAGTGTGCCTTCACCGGGGAAGGAGAACAACGATTGGAACCCGAGAAATTACAACTTTGAGAACACTTTAAAAGAAGAACTCACATCAACGAAAACATTCGCTCAGAGCTTTGAATTACCTTATTATGCGAAGTTCCTCTTAATAGCAGCTTATTTGGCTAGCTACAACCCACCCAAAGAAGACAAACGGCTGTTCATGAAGAACCACGGCAAGCAACGTAAAAGAATGCAGCAAGTGAAAGCCAAAGCAAAAATCAACGAAAAACTCAACACTCAATTGGGACCGAAAATGTTTACCCTGGACCGACTCTTGGCTATTTTCTATGCAATTTTGGAGGAGAGAATTGGTCTAACTAGTAATTTGCTGGCACAAATCGCTACACTGGTCGAGTTGAAACTAATAGCCGGCAGTAAAGAAATAGACTTAGACACGGCCAAATACAAGTGTATAGTGGGTTATGACTTCATTTCGGCGGTCGCTCAAACCGTGGGTTTCAACGTACGAAAATACTTGTATGATTTCATGTGAACAATCTCAGTTAGGCTAATTTATTTCTGTTAAATATATTTTTTCAACATTTATAATGAACTCTATTTATCGTTATCTCAGTTTGATAAAGTACTAATTGGAAAACTAATTAACTAAAGGCTACTTGTATCGAGCCACTAACCTCGGGTTACTCTTAACTTAGGTTTAGTAGTATCGAGTTAACTCGAGTTAGACCCTAACTCGAGGTTAGCGGCGTTGATGCAAGTGGGCTTAACAGTATCAAAAGTGGTACTTAACAGACCATTTGCAAAAATCCGTTTGATCCATGATATCATTTTTTGCAAATAAGTTTGTAGAAGTTGTGACTGTATGTATGTATGTCCAGCTTTAACTTGAGAAGTACTGATCGGATTAACACAAAATTTAGTATGTGGGTAGATAGATTATAACACTGGTAAGCTACTTATCCCGGAAAACCGCTTTTTTCCCGCGAAAGTCTCTAGTCGAAATTCTGTACATGCGAAATGTGGTTGTGGCTGGGGATATTTAGAATCGATAACAGAACACATTCCAACAGTTTTAGAATTTTTTTCTGTTTATCTGTTTGTTTATTTGACCGCACATCACGTGAAAACTACTGGACCGATATTGATGAAATTTGGTATGAAGATAGTTGGAGTCCCGAGAAAGGACATAGGCTACTTTTTATTCCGGAAAAACGCATAGTTCCCGCGGGAAGAAGTCGCGGGCAGAAGCTAGTAGGTATAATATAAAACTACTTACGTCAAACAGAATTTGATGAAATTAGGTACGAATATCAACTGAAAGACTTTCTACACATCTGGGGCTCTATGCGAAGTCTTAAATAGGGATCTCGCTTTTCCCTATAGGATCGCTCATGCGTCAAGTTGAACTTTAAAAATCTTTAAAAAAGTTAATTTAAAAAAACAAAAAACCCGACTGCGTAAAAAAACTAAAAAGAAAAAAACAAGATTACTTAGTTCAGTAGTAGCTAGGATTATGTTAAGTAATATTTACCGTCGCCATCAGATATATGGTAGCGAACAATGTGATCATAAATATCTGGACACGATCTTACTGTCAAGACGTTAGACTACATGCTCAGATATTTCTGATCATTCTTGCTTGCTCATATTACGTCTAATAGCGATCGTACCTACTGAGAAAATACACCATGGAAATAATTTCATGTTCGACACTAACTTAAATCAAATATTGATTGCTATTGAGGAATCTAAAGATGCCTACAGTCGGGACCCATTTAAAATCTAGGGTAAAATGTTACAAATAATGCCCTTAGAGGCCCTGATCATTCGATTCGGTAGATTCACAAATACGACTTGCATAGTTTTTTTTTTATTGTAACGCGTTCCAGAGAACGAATGTAGATAGGTAGTAGGTACGACACAACGTAGAAGGCGCGCGGCGAAGCACTTAAACCGATGATACAGAGTCTATTATTGCTTAATCCACACGCCTTCTAATTTTGTAGTTGTCTATTGGTACCAGTACCAATAGACGAAGTATTATGTAAACCTAGATGTTTCAAGTGAAAGCGGACATGGTGGCTGATAAGTTGATAAGAGCAGTGCGATGCATGACGCCTATTGATAACATCTATGATTATTCTTGATTAACACCGACAGCAGGATATCGAGTTGAAATCTTATCTAGATCTAGTGATACTTGGCTAAGCAAAATTAATAAAGTATTACCTCGTCTGCAAAATTATAGCACCTTTCTGATTTTGATTCCTTCTAAATGTCCCTCCCCCAAAGAAAAATGGCGTCAAATTGTAACAAAATGGTACCCAAGAGAAGGTTACAGAACAAGGGGCAGACCCAACCGACGATGGGATAACATCAGACGAACCGCAGTAGTGATGTGGAACAGAGTGGCAATAGACAGACAAGAATGGAAGAGGCTGGAGGAGGCATTTGCCAACTGGCAAACTGACAACCAGAAGATAAAAAGATGGCAAATCCAAGACCACAAATGACGTCAGAAATGAGGCTCTTCAGATTCAGAAATGTCCCTCCCAACCCAAGATATTTACCTATTGCGAATCCATTGTGTAATCAGTAGGTACCCCAACATCATATTTGGGCACTAAATGCCCTAGCTAAGCTAGTACAGGTTTTCACAACTTGGAAGGCGCGTGGATTAAGCAATAATAGACCCCGCTTCATCGGCTTAAGTGCTTCGATGCGCGCCTTCTAAGCTATGTCGTGCTATACGCGGTAGGTACTCACCGAGATGATGTCCTTGATCATCGCTTTGTCGGTGGACATCTTCGCGCGGTTGATGACGGACACGTTGGGCCCCACCCACGTAACGAACAGGAATTTCTTCCGCTTCGACATCTCATCGCCCATCTGCAACCTGCCGGGGAAGACGGAGATTCATCTAGAACTCTAGTATCGAAGAGATTATTTTCTATTAGCTTCTGCCCGCGACTTCGCCCGCGTGCCAACTATGCGTTTTTCCGGAATAAAAAGTAGCCTATGTCCTTTACCGGGTCTCCAACTATCTCCATGCCAAATTTCATCTCAATCGGTCCAGCGGTTGAAGCGTGAAGAGGTACCAGACAGACAGAGTTACTTTCGCATTTACAATATTACTTACTATGGATTACTGGTATATAACAAATGTATGTTGCCAGTGATGACTTATGGTTCTGACTTCTGACGTGGGTGCTTACGGCCTTGGGCCTCAAGCTTTATCTACATAAAACTTACCACAATGACAGCCTATATCCTATGATAGGCTGTCATTCAGGTCATGTCAGGGTAGGGAAGGATAAGGTTACCTGAGGTATCCGAAAGCGCGCTCCTCGTCGGAGAAGTGCGTGCGGAATTCGGTGAAGTCACTCCCTCGCGCCGAGCACACGATGCGAGCGCCCTCGAACTTGAACACCGCCCTGGCACGAAACAGTTTTCAATTCTTCAGCAGTAGTTTCAACAGGACACTTGGTTACATGGCGCGTGCGCCCAAACTCTACCTATTGTTCCTTAACCCACGCACCATGCATTACCCGTTCGATCGTGCATGGAGTATTGTATTGTCTGGGATAATGGGTCTGCTAAGTATCAGCGGGATGGGGATTCAGGTGACTGATGAGTTGGAAGGATGATTGGCGATGATATGCTCGTTGGAAACTAGCTTGGAGCAACGGCGTAGGGTTGCCTGTCTTTCGGGTTTTACAAGGTGCATTATATGGAGAGTGCTCTCAGGGACGTCACGATCTTATCCCATCATTCACCAGCTCCAACAGATGACGGTAGGGTTTCCATCATACACGAAGATACCACCAGACGAAGGTTTCTAACCTTATGTGGTTGACATTCCCATAAGTCGAACAAAGCAATTGTGCTGAATGCCCATTCTTTTCTTGTTCTCACAGATAAATTTTGGAATTCACTCCCTACGTTTGTCAATGACCCGTAAAAGAATCAAAACCAGCGGCTCAATTACGTTTGCCAATTAGTTTCACCAATCCAAACGAATTGCACTTGAATCCGGTGAATTAATTGCGCTTTTTGTGGCGATTGACTTTGCCGATTGATCTCAAGTTCTCAACCCAATTGTAATTTTTTCTATACGAAATTAAGCCTTTTTTGGGAAGCAGTGTCGTTCAATCTCGTATAAAGATTAATAGAACGACTGAATGATATTTGGGTCTTTCAAACCAATTAAATAATAAGTACCTAGTTATAGAAAATTAGCTTGTAGGTAGGGTCAGGTGTCGAACAATGAACCAGTCGTACACATTGAGCCATCGCTTTATTATGGATTTGCGACGTTGCCAAACTTTGATATTAGCAAAAATTCGCTCCAATACTGCCCCCTCCCGTGCTCCCCAGTCGACGGCCGGTTCGAGCCAGAAGTGTATGAGTGGTGACGTGTTTAGTGAATTTCGACACCAAAACGAGAAAAAACGCAAGTTTTGTGTTGTTTCATTTCAATAGCTTTTTATCAATCGTATCACATGAAAATAATTCATTTTGCAGAATAACTACTTGGCTACAATTGACGAATGCCCATTTGGCGCCATCTTGTTCCGTTTATATTTTACCTAACCTAAAACATCTGAAGTAGTAGTTCGTGCACAATGAACCAAAAAGATGTGGTACACAATGAACCGCATGATTGCATTTTTACCGTCAGTACACAATGAACCAGTACTTTTCTCGTTAGTAGGTTCACTGTGTACTTCACCTTCTTTTTTAATTTCTTGTTGTTTTATTGGCAGAAACAGTTAGCAAAAATGTTATAATTGCTAAAATTATTTACATAATATAAATTAAAAGTTTTCTTAGAATGGCGTGGTCGAAAGTGGAAAAATGAAAAAATAATTTACCTTGAGGTGGGCATACCCAAGAAGCTATGCAAATGGCCCACGCTTTGGTGAAACATGGCGTAAGCATTCGTAAAGCTGCCAAAGACTGTAAATTGTCCTATCCTATACTAATAAAGTATGTTTTTAAAAGCAAAAATGATGAAAATATTAGTGCCCAATTCTGAAGTCAATACAGTATTTTCCCTCGAACAAGGAAGAAATCTGATAAATTATATGGAGCAGTGCGCAGTAAGTCAGAGAAAAGCTAAGAAACGAACCCTTATAGGATTACTCTCTGTCACAGCCATTTTTTTCCGAAACTTACTGGGCCGGTGGAAGTAAGTAGCACAGGACCGGTCTGAGTGGCGAGCCTTGAGGGAGGCCTATGTCCAGCACTGGACGTCTTTCGGCTGAAAAGATGATGGTGACTGGGCCGATTGAGTAGAAATTTGTTAATGACGGACGTGTAACAAAAATTAATGAATTTTAAACATGGACCTTAAATGATTTTCATGATGCCTCTAGTGATGATGAAGTTTTTAAAGTAAGCGGGGACTCATCTGGAGGGGACCAATTCCATAATGAAATTGACGAAGATGAAAACATGATCGATAAAAACTTTGCACCCCTAAAACGAAACCATAAAGTGGGTGATTATGTCATCATGTCATGATATTAATTCAAACACAAAAGATAAATAATTATTACTATGTTGCTAAAGTCTTAGAAGAGATTTTTTTCCGGAAGATTCTGCGGCCGGTGTAGGAAAATGGAGTGTGGACTAATTCCGTGGTGGAACAACTTGTGGCTGAGCCAAATATAATTGGAGAGACCAAAGCGGCCAGACTGCACTGGCTCGGACACGTGGAGAATGGGGTAGATCGGGCTGTGAAGAGAGCGTACACCGGGCAACCAAGTGAGAAGAAAGATGTTAAATATATACTAATAATGAAAATCTGTTATTGGCAGTAAGGTCCAACTATAAGATAAACATGTATATATCATAAGTGCTGTAGATATTGTGAAATAAAGAAAATTAATAAATAAAATTAATATTTCTGCATCGTACATATATTGTTTTATTGAGGATTCTACCATTATACTACATAGCTTTACATAAAGACATGTAGTTTCAACTAAATCAATGTACTGATCCACTGTGTACACGGCCGGTTCATTGTAGACTCAACCCCGGTTCAGTGTGTACCTCCGTTGGTACACAGTTAACCATTTCTCAGATTTTCTTTAAAGTAAAAAAACTCGAATTCTACTAGGTTTTGGTCTATAATTTTGATGCGAAATTAAAGCCCGATAACCAGTTAGTGATCACGCAAAAAAAGTGCTTAAATACGTTCACATAGGACCGACTTATGATGTCACAAATTTTTGGTGGTTCATTGTTGGACACCTGACCTGTAGATATAGCTTTGTTAATATGTTTCCACGGGAATGTTTAATATATACACGGTGGGTCAGAAAATATGGCAAATAATTAACCCACAGTACGGCTATCGATTCTAAGTATATTGTATAGGTCTTTAATTTTTTTCGAGTTAGTAAAAAAATTTATTGTATATGGGATTGGTTGTGTGAGCGACGCATGAATCCTATACAATTTTTTTTTTACCAACTCAAAAAAAATTAAAGGCCTATACAATATACTTATAATCGATAGCCGATACTGTGGGTTAATTATTTGCCATATTTTCTGACCCACCATGTATATCATAAACGCCTAGTGTAATTTTATGAAATATTGTATAAACTTAATCTACTGAATAAAATTTATTATTATTATTATATTAATTACCAACTGTCGAATTGAGTCCGTTTGACAGTTCGTAATTGGTTTAATGAAATGTCAAATGAAAGGCCGAAATATCAGATAGTATAATCGCCATTTTAACTAACGGCAAACCATTTGCAATAATTTACTTAAGTGTCAACGCCGATTGCAAAGTAGAATTAGCTTCGAACTAATTGTTAATTGTCAAACGTAATAGGAATGACGACAGGGTGAAGTAATCGAAATTCTAATTAGTCCGTCAGTCAGGTAATAAAAAATATTAGACACGTATTTTTTGTTTTACCAAATTAACAAAGAATGACTACGTTAAAACGCATTAAAGTTGGAGAGTGGGGGCTAACTACGTCACCGTCCGTTAGGTATAAATCGTACCTAACCGTGACGTCACCCGACATTTCAACTCAATATATCTCCGTATAAGTTTGATTACGTGAAAAAAGAAAAAATACGTGTCCAATACTTTTCAATAATCTTCCTGATAGACTAAGGAAAAAAAAGTTGTCGTCATCCCTATTGAGGCCCAGTGGTCTATACCTACTTATATCTGAAATGCGGGTAGTTGTGAAACTCACCACTCGGTCGGCGAGGTGTCGTTGCGCACGTCGTCATACGCCGCTCGGATGGTGTCCTTGTCCAGGCCGGTCGTCATGGCGACCTGGCGACAAACAAATATACAGTTAAGTGAGGGTTTGTTTGTAAACAAATGTTGAAGCTAAGAGATTTGGAGATGAGATTAGATGCGGCACAAACCAACACTAAGCGAGAGACCAGCCAAGGGCTATATTCGAAGTCTTAAATCGATGTTTTAAATAGGGATCTCCCTGTTCCCTCATGCGTCACGGCGCGCTCAAGTTGATCTTATCTAGCTGCTTAAAGTTCGGCTGCAACGCCACATGATATACCTATAATATTCAATTACAAGACAGTTAAACATGGCTTGTGTAATAAGACTTTCGCAGCAGTGTCATTTTAAGACAGCAATTCATTTTACTCCTGACCTAATTAGGTCGACCAATTGGTCGAGAAAAGTCGCAAATTTCCCTAAAAACGTCGTTAGCTCGAATTGGTGTGCAAAACTGTAAATCGGGGTCGTGAATGTTTACGGTTTACGACGAAGCCGCGCGTGCGTCAGCCTGGGGAGCCCTAAAATTAGAAATAATTACGCGTTTAGTTATTGTATTACAGTTTAAATATTGAAATTGTCTCAAAGTCTCAAAGGACAGTTACATTTGATGTCAATTATGAACGCTTTTCATTTCACCGAGGGGGAATATGACCATCAGTGACGTTAGTGTAAAAAAAACATAAGCCCGATTTACCTACTTGCAACATTTCTAAATTCTCAAAATTCCAGTAACAAACACTACACTATTATGTAAGTAGAAGGTAATCTATGAGGATTAATGCATCTAGCTTAGATTTACAAGATTTTTAGGAATTCATATCTCTCGAGAATCAGGCGTGATTTTCTAAGGCCCGGTTCCTATATCCACGAAACGCCTCGTTTTGCCTACGGACGGTTGATTTTTGACATTTGTTCCATAGAGAATCTGTCAAATTTTAACCGTCCGTAGGCAAAACGAGGCGTTACGTGGATATAGGAACCGGCCCTAAGTAGGTACTTACCTATCAGTCTAAAACACGATGATCCAAGCATTTCCCAAATCCCAGCAGAACCCAATCAACCTTAATGCCTTTGGGCTGAATTATATAAAGTTATGAACGTCTGATAGGTACCAATTTATAAATATTCTTAACCATAACACTTTCCCGCTTTTGGAAATCGTTTGATTTATGGACTGTGGGATTAAGAGCACCTTTCATGGCAATTAAGAGTTATAAATCATACTTAAAACTGCCGTTGGAAACGGGTGAGAAATCTAAATATATAAAACTCAAAAGTGACTGATTGACTGACTGACTGACATAGTGATCTATCAACGCACAGCCCAAACCACTGGACGGATCGGGCTGAAATTTGGCATGCAGGTAGATGTTATGACGTAGGCATCCGCTAAGAAAGGATTTTGCAAAATTCCCACGGGAACGGGAAAAATCGGGATTTTACTTTTTAATATTTCTGCGCATACGAAGTTGCGGGGAAAAGCTAGTTTACTTATAAAGCCGCATTCCGCCTGTATTCCTAATTACAAAAAAACATGCCGATAATTAAGCTTTTGTATGATAAGTTGATAACCTACCTGACACCAGCCTTATCATTATCACAGTATATGAATAATTTTATTACAGTAGGTAGGTACTACTTTGATTTCGTAAAAATGCCGCCGCGGGGCGAGGGACGAGGCGTGGGGGGCAGGTCCCGAGCCGAGAATTCCACGCGAGCGAAGTCGCGGGCAGAAGATAATGTCAAAATTTTGGTCAGGATCCTTGTATAACACATGAAGGGTTAAGTGCGAAATTCAATTTGAATTTAACACTGAAAGCATCGTGAGGAAACCTGTACGCAGCTGCGAAGTGATTCAAGGATGTGTGTGACGCCCCAATCCGCACTGGGCCCGCGTGGGGACTATAGCCCAAACCCTGTCGTGATGAGAGGAGGCCTGTGCCTAGGGGGACGTAAATAGGCTGTTGTGGTAACAAGCGTTGGAAAAAGAGTGCCAAGAAGTCGGATACAGGTCGCGGCATTGATCTTGAGCGGTGAGCGAAAGTAGAGGGTATTTCTACGCATGTTTACGACTGAAGGGCAAATAAGCGTGCGCGCACGACAAAGCGCCCGCTGCGTCCCGCGCCCCTCTGCCGATGAGACCTTATCTTCGACTTCTGCGCATCGAAGATCACCGATAAGTTCCGTGCCGATGCCTGGTACGCCGCCGTACTTATATAGTACCTCGGGACCGCTCGAAATTTAACCAAATCATCCAACGACTTATTACGATTATTAAAAGCAAAGGCTGCATTGAAATTCCAACGCACTTTCATTAAACAATAACAGTTAAAAAGCGAGATTCGAAAGCGCCGTCAGCCAGCGCTGCAACTCGCTTTTGAGAAATTCCCAGTATTGTAACACGCGCGGAAAGATAAGAACGCGTGTTGACTGTTGACCTAGAACTTGGGAATAACTTTGAAGTCTAACTTTATCAATTCACTTGTGTAAACAGTGTATAGTGAAAGGGGCGGACATATTCATAAACTAAGCTTCTTCCCGAGTCTTGTCCGCGGAGAATTCGTTTATACCATTCCCGCGGGAACTATGTATTTTTAAGGGATAAAAAGTAGCCTATATGTTGAACAGTGTTTAAATTACCCCAATACCAAAGTAGTTTTCGAGTTAAATCCGGACATACAGTAAATTTTTCTAAAAATCGTTATTTTGTGTTCAGTATCGTTTATATAGTCCCCTCGACTTGATAGTTTCTTTTAAGGCCATTCATAGACCCAGCTCAGCCGTCACTGTCACTCGTGGGACGAGTGAAAGAGAAAGCGCTACGCACAGAACGCCCGATAATATTTAGTTAGTATTTAACGCGTTTTAATTTCTATAAAAATACCGTCTATAAAAATGGCATTTATAAAGCTGTCGATGTATGCATATAATATGGATATTTTTTGTGTTATAATTAGTTTTACACTGTTTGATATAATAAATTGGAGTAAAGTTGGAATAGCGGTCCGAGTTAGAGGTTACTTTGGAATTAAATTGTATCGAGCGAAGTTTCGTGAAACGTGTATCGAAAGCTGTCAATGTAAGGATGATATAATCAAATATAACATATGTTTTATTCATATTTTTAACTTTTACCATTTCTTAGAAAAGTATGATGTCAAATGAGCAATTTGACGATGCTGGGTCAGGGAAGGGCCTTAATTTTCAAGTTTCAGACGCGACTTCTTCTGCAGACTTATTATATTAGTAATTAACTACGTTTTATTAGATACCTACTTTTGTCGATTCGTCCACATAAAAAGTACTGGGGGTCTCTATTCGAAGTCTTAAATAGGGACAGGGAGATTCCCTATCGGTGCGCTCACGCGTCACGGCGCTCAAGTTGAACTTTAAATCTAGTTGCAACGCGTGAGCGTAGTAATCTCCCTGTCCCTTTTTAAGACTTCGAACAGAGCTCCTGAACTTTAATTGACATTTGGCACATCTAGAAAACACATTACAATAAGATTGGCTCATACTTTTCATCCAGATCCTCCCATGGAATTGAGTTTTAACGTAAAAATGCTCTTACTGCCTTGTATTCTATTTTTGCTGACAGTTCTGTGAATAACTTTAAGTACGTAAAGTATTTCGTGAGGAAACCTGCACTCATTTGCGAAGTAATTCAAAGATGTGTGTGAAGTTCCCAATCCGCACTGAGCCCGCGTGGGGACAATAGCCCAACCCTCTCGCGATAAGAGGAGGCATGTGCCCAGCAGCGGGACGCAAATAGGCTGAAGTAGACCGAAAGTATTTTACCTTAGAAGAGCATGACACTCCAGAATGGCAGGACTCCACTTCCCTGACTTCATCGGCCGAGACCGAGTCATCCTCTTTACCATCCTTGACAATCGCGTACAACTCATCGATCCTGTTCTTCAAACTCCTCAGCTCCGATTTGGTCTTCTTCTTATCTAACGTTACTTCTTCTATCGCTACTATTTTATCTGAAAACTGGTTGACAGTTCTACGGAGCTCGTCTACGCTGCTGGTGAGGGCGTCAAATTTTGCAATGATGCTGTTCTGGGTGGAAGACAGTTTGTCCACTTTATCCTGGAGGCTTCTGGTTGCTCCCTCGACGTGTGTGTCACTCATTTTGCCGTACGCGACGTGTGCATTATATTTTACTGGGTTTTTAAAGAGAAATTGTGTAGATTTTTTGATTATTAAAAATGAGTTGCCGGCGCTTGTTTTTTTTTCCTTTTCGGCCAGCGTTGTTGGGTTTGGGTTTGTTTGACGCAACATTTGAAGTAGGTTTGTCTAGTAACTAGTATTTACTTACCTGTTTTAGTGTGTGGTCTAATCTAAACTGACTGTGACTATTTTCAAATTTGTTCAGTTTCTTTTCTATTCTAGAGCCGGGGAAGGCCCTAAATTAAATGAGGAAAACATGGCGAGGAAATCTGCACGCATCTGCAAAGTTATTCAAAGATGTGTGTGAAGTCCCCAATCCGCACTGAGCCCGCGTGGGGATAGCCAAAACCCTCTCGTGATAAGAGGAGGCCTGCGCTGCGCCCAACAGGACGCAAATAGGCTGTAGTAGTAGAGATAATAGTTATGGCTACGAACGACGTCAATCTCTAGAACGGATATTTAATAATTGCTTCGGCAAAAACATACGTTTCCAAAAGACAGCTCGACAATAAGCGAGAGAAAAACACACTCACTTTCTTCGGTGAAAACCGCACGAACGGAGCGCCCGGTCCAAGTCACAGGAGACGCCTTTTTGGTAACAATAACTAATACTCTCTATTGAACACCATATACGTTGGTAAGATCGTTTATTTCTCATAAGAAATTACAATTTCACTTACATGAGAAACATTACAGGTTTGTTTAAAGTTGGATGCAATTCCAGTCCAATATATGCTGGATTAAAGTTAGTTTTAAAAGTAAATATAAATTTCATAAAAAGAAAATATTTCATGCAAAACAATTCAAGCAAAATTTCTATACAATATAAGTTTTAAGTAAAATAATAAAAATTCAAATTCAATGGATAACAATTGTGTAATTCGACCCATCAGTCTAGGAAAGACCTTCATTTAGCTGGACATCATGCTATTATAGATGCTCAAAGTTGTTTAAGGTTTGTAAAATATGTTCTGTTCTATATTATATTTCTGTTAAATTCATTTAAAAGTGACGTGTAAAAGTGCCCAGATGTGGCCTATTTGCTGAATAAATATTTTCATTTTCATATACAAAAGACTTGAAATACAGAAAGGATACGCAGTTAATGGGTCAACAACACGCGGACTTATCGCTAAGCAGCGATCTCTTCCAGTCACTTAGGTAACTTAGGTTAGGTACTGGCTTTTACTATAGTACAAATAACTATATTTATCTTCTTGTCTACTCGTATAGGTACATAAGTATTCAGTATTTTCTACAGCGGTGTAAAAACATAAATATAGGTATTGGTACCGTCACCGAAGACATCGTGAGGAAACCTGCACGCATCTGCGAAGCAATTCAAAGATGTGTGTTAAGTTCCCAATCCGCACTGGGCCCGCGTGGGGACTATAGCCCAAACCCACTCGTGATGAGAGGAGGCCTGTGCCCATCAGTGGGACGCAAATAGGCTGCAGTAGTAGTAGTAGATATTGGGACATTTTTACACAAATGACCTGGCCCCAAACTTGTATTAGATATGGGTACTAGACAACTATTAAAAATAAATTGAAATTAAAGTACCTAAAAATAAAGGTATCTATGTTAGGTGTGTGTGGTAGAAAGCTATTCAAAATACATCTTATAAAAAATATAAATTGCGAGAAATTTACCAAACTGGCCAAGATATCGGTACAAATATATATGTCTATTCTTAACACTATTTACATAATATTTTACGGCATTTGTTTTTTCTTACTTAAATTTCTAAATAGGTACTATAATTTTTGATCCATTTGTCAGTTTCCAACTTGGGTCGAAAAAGAGAAGTTCCGCAAATTACTGGAGACCTAATTAATAGTTATTTATGCGGCGTGTTCCGCTGCGCGTGCGCAGCTCAGCTACTTAAACCAAATTGCTCCTATTTTGACATTCAAAATACAATCTAAATAATGGCATACACATTTTTTTTTTCTTTTAGTAACAAGCATAAAAATTAGATTACGCAAAATTACATGCACTGTTGGAGCATCTCGAAGAGTTACGTTTTTTTCATGTTTTTTGTTATGCTGATGATTATTAAAGTAAAAGATCCTTTTGGTAATTATTAGGGTTCCGAACCTCAAGAGGTAAAAACGGAACTCTTATAGGATCACTCGTGTGTCTGTCCGTCCGTCAGTCACAGTCGATTTTCTCCGAAACTACTGGATCGTTTAAGTTGAAATTTGGTGCGTATATGTAATTTTGTGAGCCAAAGACGGACGTGTAACGAAAATAAATGAAATTTAGACATAGACCTTATTTTTGGGGGCTAAATTTGAAAAAATATTAATGAAGTTTTTCAAAATTTATCGTGTGACATATCAAATGAAAGTACTTCTTATGAGGATCTCAAATATATTTTTTTTATTTCGTTTTTGGTCCATACTTTTCGAGTCCCCCCCTCCCTTATCTTCGAAACTACTGGACCAAAAATTTTGGAAAAAATACGGAGGATAGCTATTGACCTATAGATTACAGGAGACTTATTAAGAATTCCATGGTATTTGAAATCTATCGTATAAAAGAGCTTATCCTGTGAAACGGTTTGAAAATGACGTCATTGAAAATAATCAAGGGTCGGCTACACGCGAGTTTGACTCGCTTCTTGACCGTTTTTAGGGTTCCGAAGTCCACAAGTAACCCTTATAGTTTCGCCATGTCCGTCCGTCTGTCCGCACTATTGCTCGGAGATGCTTAGGTCTAGAGAGCTGTAATTTGGCATGAATATGCATATTAGTTACGCTGACAAAGTGGTAGAATAAAATTTTGAAATATTTTTTTTTATAGGGTACCTCCCCTACTCGTAAAGTGGGGATGTATTTTTTTTTTCTTGCGTACCCCATGGTGCGGCATATCGTTGAATAGGTCTTAAAAAAATATTGTGGGTTTGTTAAAACCATTTTTTGATTAAGTGATGCGATTGTGAAATATTAAGCTTTAAAGTGCTATTTTTTGTCAGAGTCACGTGTGCCCCCCCCCTGCCAGCTAAATGGTGGTATTTGGATAGCTGAAAAAAATCACGGTTGTGGCATATATAACGTAGTTGAAAGGAAAACTATCAGAGCTAAGTAGGCTGTACAAACTTACGAGCAATAGTCGACCAACTTATACTCGTAATGATGATTTTTCTCGAGCGGCATGGGCGTCGGGCGGGCACGTCATATCACAGGCTAGCTAGATGCTAATAAGTCTTAGAAAGGTACTGTGGGCATCCTCAACTTCGGAACCCTATAATTTGCGCGTGGCCCGACACGCACTTGGCCGGTTTTTTTATTTATATGCAAAGTTACTACAAAAAACTGTTTTACAGGTTGTTTGCGCCTGTCGCGGTAATGCATAGAAATACTAGAGGAGAAAATATGACTGTAAATTAACAAGATTAATTTAAATAGTATTTATTCAGATAATTACAGCCATTAAACTAATTTATGGCTATGCATTCCGTTAGATCACGCGAAGCAAGCGATATTTCACTTAAAATCAAATATTTTATCTTAAGGAAACTTGAAAACAAATTAAGAAATGGGATTCAGTAAAAAAAAAACCTTTATCTAATATATCTCATCTAAATCGGTTCTGCAGTTTAATCGTCGAGTCCTGTTCACCGTTTACTTACTATTTATTTTCGGTGAACATACATGAAAAAAATAAGAGTTTTCTTTCGCTCGAAATGTCATAAATCAAAACATTACTTTATAAGCTCATGTATTTGCGCGCATCCTGACCTCGAACCTGCACTGGCAACTCGCCAGCACGGATTTAACTCGAGTTTAAGTGGGGTCACTTATTTATATACCCGCCAAGGGGGACGGGGGCTATTATATTCGAAGTCTTAAATAGGGACAGGGAGATTCCCTATAGCATCTCCCACGCGACGCGGCGTTGGGTGCGTAGTAAGGTGAAAACCCCAATTTGGGCACGTTTAAAGATATAAAATTAAAAACTAGGCTGAAATATAGGTCTCGAAAAAATACATTTGAAAATTGATATGTGCTCTTGAAAAGTTGCGGTGGGTACGTGCACAAGCATCGTCCGCGCACGTACCCATGATATAAGTAGTAGATACTCATACTCCTTTCTGAATTCTATCACAAGTGGTTTATTCGTCTATATGTTTTACTGACACGATTGTCATACACTGTAGAATTCTTAGCTGAATAAAGCCTAAATAATGGCGATACTTGTCCTTTACCCACCGGTTTTGTTTGACCAAAGTAATGATTATTTTACAATATCCACAGCTCAGATTATGAAAAACTGAATAAATTTTCATTTTCTGGACAGCTCGTGTAAAATCATGGGCTAGATATTAAGCAGTAGCGATTTAAAAGGTTGAAAATGCCTTACTTGATGTTTTTTTTTAAGGACGGCCTGGACGTAGGGCATTTCCCGCAGCTCAGATTAAAGAGGACATATCAATTCTTCATATTTATTTTTCCGTGACCTATATCTTGGGCCAATTTTTAGTTTTAGGCATTTAAACGCGACTAAAATGTGGTATTTCACCTTACTGTAGTAAGCAGCTAGATTTAAAGTTCAACTTGAGCGCCGCCGTGACGCGTGAGCGATGCTATAGGGAATCTCCATGTCCCTATTTAAGACTTCGAATATAGCCCCAGCATTCTCTGCTGAGTATAATGAGTCTAGACATGACGCGGTTGATTGATACTTGGCGGTCGCACTACCGGGTCCAGCTTTAACAGACGGCCTCGAGATGTGAAGTACATGTTAAAAACTAAAAGCTCTCAGAGATATTTGTTTCAAGACCGGAAGGATCGCCATCTGCTCACAAAGGAGCTTTGTTCGTAGAGCAATGAACCGCCAGCTATAGGGATGACTGCCCAGCGCCCGCACGTGATTGCCAACTTTCCGATCTTTGAAATAAATAGACTTGAGAAAGGGGGTTTGGAATTCAACCTACTTATCTACGAGTTTGTATCTTTCATCATGGAACATCATCATGATCTATGGTTGCTAATTTCTTGAACTTCGGGAAGGAGGTTTGGGATTCAACCTACTTATCTACGAGTTGTATGTTTCATCATGGCCCATCATCCTGATTTCTTCAACTTGCTTCAGGAAGGAATTTTGGCATTCAACCCACCAGATCTACGTTTGTATTGTTTCATCATGGTTTAATTGATTCATCGTCATTATGATCATGGTTGCTAATTTCTTCAACTTGCTTCCTAATTTTGATATTTTCGCAATCAAAAAGTTGGGAGTGCTGTTTAGCAATAGGTCCGAAGGTCCGCCTGTTGTTTTGTTTATCTGATTTGATTTTTCTGTTTTGCTTTGTATTTATTGTGTCTGTCAGCTGAAAGATGCTCACTGCTGGACATCATACAGATATATTATCGGTCATGCACCACCCACATACGGCGGATACCCTCGACATTCACCAGGTCATTGCTCCATCTTGTTTTTGTTGGAGTTGGAGGGCTACCGGCAGGACGCAATGTCTAACCTGCCTCTCAATGCCTGGCTCGCTGCTAAGGCCTGGTGTGGCAGGTCTTACGAGAGTTAATGCTATACAGATGAAGGCGAGCTGCAGACGCGCATTCGATGTCAAACCAGCTTTAAAATTAAGTATAAGTATGTAGTCAGCGCAGCAGGCACGGTTACTATCAAACGAAAAGAACCCGTTTTCATCAATGACGAAAGTTTCATGAGACAATCAGTGACTTCAGTGTAATTCGGTCAGTAGTGATCTGCTCGGTGCGCATGCGACGTCCGCGGATTCGAAAGCGAAATTCCAACGGTCTGTCTCGACCGTAGGGTTGCCAACGTTGTAAGTTTTTGTACAAGTCGTCATTTTTCAGAATGTGCTAAGTTTTTTTTGTGTTGGCTGCAAAGCGTTTACAAAAAATACTTCTTTTGCAATAAATACTTCTTAAGTATTTTAAGGATGTATCCGCAGTAGGACAGAATAAGATATTACCTATACATGAAAAAAAACATTTAATAATATTTTCCTTACGTAGGTAGAGATCTTCTACTATCTAAAGTCCCGCGCGTTCACATTTCAAAACGCTTCAATGTTGTATTTCAAAAGCACCACAACACTCTCAACACATGTGTGCGGGCTGAGAAAGCTATCAACTATGTGTTGATAGTGTTGGTGGTGCCTTTTAAATAATAATGAAAAAATTGAAGTGTTTTGAAATGTGAACGCGCGGGACTTTAGATAGTAGAAGATCTCTATACCTATGTATAATATTTTCATCAGATTTGTTAAATTTTCTTTCATATTAAGATTAATTAAAAGATCTGATTATTTATTTAGTTTGCACCACAGAGAAGGTATAATTTTATTGTTTTCTTTTTTAATTTTAGGTTACTATATCCTCGAACGTTAAATAATTATAATAAGTAACTAATTATCCTAAATCAATAAAAAAAAACAGCTTACAGGATCACAGCTTGATCACAGCTTATATTATCACTGTAAGACAGGTTTTTTTTGATACATCATCTTTCAGATGGAAGTTAAGTTATCAAAATATCCGGCCAGCCCTAGCTATTTACAGACTGCATTGCATTGGGCGCATTTCCACCGATAAACTGAAAGCGTAGGCGTTTTTTTGCACCCGTCTCGTCGTTGCAAGTGTAAATGGCCACGCAATAGCTGCAATTTCATTTCACCAAAAAACGCCTCAAGTAACACCAACCAACAGTGAAATATAAGAACGACTATTATTTTTAAATTTCAACATCGAGTTTTATTTACGTCGACACGTAGGCTGAATGTGTAGGATCATGGTCTTAAAGAGATTTTTTATGAGTAGTTTTTACGAGAGTGAAATCAAGAGATGTTATTTTGTATCGTTCACAGATGTTTACCAAACTTAAGTTTGGATCCTTAGATAAATCATGTACGCTATCAAAATACCGTTTGGTTTGGTACTGTTAGCGTTAGAAATAGTTAGAAATTTATTGACATTTTGAGACTGTCGACATCTATGGAATTTATATTTATTTGACAATGGAGGCCATCTCCATATTTTTATATATATATATATATATATTTTTTTTTCTGGACCCTTGGAGACTATACATCTCTAAGATCTTAGATTTAAGTTTAAGTTAGGGACTATACATCCCTTCAATGTAATTTTAGTACGTACCTATAATATGTATATTTTATACATGTAATGTAAATTTTGTAAATATTGAAAAAAGGCCTTCTGCTTGAGTTTGTTGCGGCGCTTCTTCTCAAGCAATGGGTCTAGGAAGCGCTGGTAAATTCTTTTTCTGACGTGTAAAAGTGCCGCTATGTGGCCAATTTGCTGAATAAATGATTGAATTGAATTGAATTGAATAGCTTGGTGTTTTAGTACCTTAATCGCAATAAGTGACATAGGTACCAAACTCAAAACATTTTCCTTAAGTATTTAAATACTTACTATAGGCAAAAAACTCAGCTAAATGACCTCGTACTTTGTAGCCGTAGCCTGTCAGTACGAAAGTTAACGTTCCATAATACATATATTGGCATTTCCCTCGAATTTTCAATTTAATTTTGAACACAACCAAGTAGATACAACAGGTTTACTTATGTTTTTCACCCTTATCACCCTACTTTTCACGCTGATCCTATAATCTTATACCTACTGCGGCGCGTAAAGATCTTCTACTATCTAAAGTCCCGCGCCTTCACATTTCAAAACGCTTCAATGTATTTAAAAAGCACCACCAACACTCTCAACACATGTGTGCGAGCTGAGACAGCCATCAACTATGCGTTGAGAGTGTTGGTGGTGCTTTTTAAATGACACAAAAAAAAAGTGAAGCGTTTTGAAATGTTAAGGCGCGGGACTTTAGATAGTAGAAGATCTCTAGTATGGTGAAATGCTAGATTTTGGTCGCCTTTAAAGGCCTAAAACTAAAAAGTGGGCAGACATATAAAGGTCTCGAAAATTTCTCGCTAATCTAGTATATTTCTCTATTGATTTATTCATCCAAGCGATCTTACAAAAGGCTCTAACGATTTGGACGAAATTTGGAATATAGGGGTAACATAATCGATCTAGCTAGGTCTCATATAGGTATCTGATACAAATAGGTTTTATATAGCTATTTTCACCCGAGCAAACCTCGGTCGCCCATCTGGGTCAGCTAGAGGAACCTATGTGGAAGGTCATTATCATAATTATATCAAATCCAATACAATAAACTGTCGCGAATAATATAACTAGGATCTCCTAGTATTCGCGACAGTTTATTGTATTGGATTTGATATAATTATGATAATGACCTTCCACATAGGTTCCTCTAGCTATTTAAAAGTTCTGAAACGATGCTACCGAATGATTTCATGCGAAATCAAAATGGTTGGTTGTCGTTAAATGATATCCTTATCAGCTATCACCACTATCACCGAGCCGTGGAGTGGAGTAGGTTAGATATATAACCTTTTGTTTATTATTGTCTGTTGTATGGATTGAAATGAAATCCAAAGGAAGTTAGGTGTAACACTTAGCCGGTGAAATTCCTGGCACAAAGGCATTCCATCTTATTGATCTGATGGTAAGTGGTCACTGCAGCCTGCAGCCCATGGACACCGAAATCCTATGATCCCCCATTAAGAAACCAAAGATCTCGAATGCGCGCCTACCCTGAGCCGTAAGATGGAATGCCTCTGTGCCAGAAATTTCACCGGCTGCCTTAACCCCCTACCGGAACACAACAGTGCGAGCACTGCTATTTGGCGGCAGGATAGCGGGGATAGACGGTGGTACTGGTACCATCCCGGACGGACCCAGCACCAGGTCCTACCACTAACAAAACGACGGTGGCCGTCATTCAGACAGTCTATCCTACATTGGGATATTGGAAATCCTATATCCCTATGTATGGACTTGAACGAGGCCCCACGCTGCGCCTGCGCCGTGCGTTCAACTCGTCACCGTTTATTTCGAACGGCGATTGTTGACCTTGCCAAAATGGCGGCTTGAACGGTGAACTTGCAGATTCCGATAATGACTAATGACTATTTATCACAACGAGTAAGTGGGAAAATTTAAATAAGTAAGTAGTGTTGGGTTCGGATGCATTTAACTGAGGCCATTGGTCCACGAAAACATAGGTATTTTATTTTATACCTACAGAACTATCTCAGAAACGGCTCTAACGATTTGGACGAAATTTGGAATACCTACTACAATAGCCTATTTACGGCCCACTGCTGGGCACAGGCCTCCTCGAGAGGGTTGGGCTACGCTATAGTCCCCACGCGGGCCCAATGCGGATTGGGGGACTTCACACGCATCCTTGAATTACTTCGCAGATGCGTGCAGGTTTCCTAACGATGTTTTACTTCACCGTAAAGCTCAGTGGTAAATTCAAATTGGATTTCGCACATATATAATTTCAGAGGTGCGAGCCGGATTTGAAACCGACCGCGACCCTCTGCATGAGAGGCGGTAGGTCAAACCACTAGGCCACCGCGGCTCCACTAGGAATACTATGTGTTAAATATATTCGAAAAACAATCTAGCTAGTCTCACGTCAGGTAAAATTCATTTTAGCTAGTATCGGTACTTCAACCCGAGTAAAGCTCGGTCACCCATAATCTAGATACTATTTGACTAATTAATTTCGAGACTAAAAAAAATAAAAAGTGATTACCTTGCCTGTCCCCCTTTGCTACTCTACCCTTCAAATAGTGAAGTGTCAACGCCACAGTTCAATATGGAAAATAAAAGTGAACAAAATCTGGTTTCGACTTTCGAGGTAAGCTTTTTCATGAATGAAGATCCTCTGGACCTCTGGACTCCCTGTCTGGGAGTGGGTCAGAGGATAAAATAAATAAAGAGGATGCTAAATAAATAAATAACTTCGAATATGTCAGCCATGAACGTGAGAGACAGGGGTCAGCAGTTATTAGATAAAAACCGTACATTTTTTTTCTTCCTTACCCCATGCCCCATAATACCCAAAGGTATGCAATGAATTATTCATTTGGTCATACGGTCACGCGTACCTAAAGTGGGTTAGGTTAATTTCAACCCAATTTTATTTCCTAAATTTCTAAATGTGTAGGTAAGTAGTACCTACCTACCTAATTGAAAATAATGTTAATAGAATTATAAGATTACTAGCTTCTGTCCGCGACTTCGCCCGCGTGGAATTAGGTTATCGCGTTCCCGCGGGAAGTACCTATGCGTTTTTCCGGGATAAAAAGTAGCCTATGGTCCTTTCCCGGGTCTTCAACTATCTCCATACCAAATTTCATCCAAATCGGTCAAGCGGTTGAAGCGTGAAGAGGTAAGACAGACAAAATTTTATCTACTTACTTACATATAATTTTAAAACAAAATTATCTCAGTCATGTTTTGGCCTTGATCAATCTTTCAAGTGTATAATCAATATAAACATCCTCGCCGCGTGCCTTCTAAGTTGTTTCGTGCCCTACCTACCTATCTGTTTAGCATGTGAAAAGTTCGTCATTTCATTTCCGAAAGAGCGCTTTTTGTTTTTTGACGCCTAAAGTTTTTTGCGCACTGGTGCGAATTTTTTTTGTATTAAGTCGCACTCATCCTGTTCGTTTTTTACTAATTCTATATTTTTCGCAAATTTATTAAAAAATGTCTTTTGATTCACGTCACGTGCTCACGTGTGAATGTGAAATTGTCATTTTCACTTATCCCTAATGTTAACGCTCGCTTTAAAATTAAATTGAACCGAGTAAAACCTTGCCATTTCCGATATTTTTAACTGGTTGAACTTGAATCCCTAAATTGGCATTCGAAAGGTCGCTCCTTATTCGGAAGTAACATTCGAAGGTATTGTGACAATAACGGGCTAGTTTAACTACATTATATTATAAGACATTCATCTAAATAGATGTACCTAATATAACACAACAAACAAAACACAAAGCATATTTAAAAAAATCGGCCAAGTGCGTGTCGGTGGTGTCGGGCCACGCGCAAAGTACCTATAGGGTTCCCAAGTTGACGATGCCCACAGTACCTTTTTAAGACTTATTAGCATCTAGCTAGCCTGTGGTATGACGTGCCCGCCCGACGCCCCTGCCGCTCGAGCAAAATCATTGGTTTTTTAATCATTTCGTAAATTTGTACAGCCTACTTAGCTGTGATAGTTTTCCTTTCAACTACGTTATATATGCCACAACCATGATTTTTTTCAGCCATCCAAGTACCACCATTTAGCTGGCAGAGGGGGGGACACTCCGGGGGAAGGATTCCGTGGACCGGTATCTAGTGGCCAAGAAGATAAACTGCCTGCGAGCTTCCTATAGGTTTGAGAATAAGAAAGCAGCGGACGCGGTTGCGCACGGTAAAGAACATACACCTGGCTTGAGGTGCTTCGAGCTGTTGAGGTTTCTCGACGATAATGATAATTATCAAAAACAGCAGTCAGAAACGTCGTTTGTCAGCGTGGACGTCGATGATGTTAATGACCATTCAAATTATACAGTAAGCATATATTTTTCCCTCTCTCTCTCTTCTTTCGGTATTTAGGGCATCAAGGGTGTATAGCAGGACACAACTTAGAAGGCGCGCGGTGTAGCACTTAAGCTGCTGATGCAGAGTCTATTATTGCTAAATCCACACGCCTTCTAAGTTGTGTAAACTTGTACCCATGTTATTTCGTGTGATAATGATTTATAAAAATAGATAATAGATTTATAAAAATGTATACCTGCCTATCTATATAATGTTTATTTTATCAGAGTATCCGTAGGGGGAAGCGGGGCAGATTCATGGCTTTGTCGGCAGGTTCTTTGAATAAATGAATGAGCGGTCAATCAACTCCCATTCGTTTAGTGTTTAATGCAACTGTCAAAATTAAATCAAATTAGGTATTTATTCGGTAAATAGGCCACATCTGGGCACTTTTACACGTCAGAAATGAATTTACCAGCGCTTGCAAGACCCATTGCTTGAGCCTTTTTTCAAAATACAATGATATATTATATGTGTTAAAATCTGCCCCGTTTCCCCCTACTCCCCTTTGCATTTCGTCTTTGCAATTAGTTCTTTTTCGCTTTCTATTTCGTCTGTACCTTCTTTGGAAAAAAAACTTAACGACCAACAGAAGGTTTTGCCACTCTTGTAAACTTGCTAGCATGGAAAAAGCAAAGCAAACCTAGAATGACACCTTCATAAACAAACTTCAAACCAACGTATGATCAAAATAAGTGTTAAATGCGATAATAGATGTCGCTCGCTGCCTAGGTAGTTAGTCTGTATGAAAATTTAAAGCACCCCTGGATATTGCTCAAATACAGAGCTTTTTAAATTACGCTGCAAACACAGAATATTTAATAGTACTACGTACATAATGGTAACGGAATCACCCGCCTGAATCTAGCCGGGCGCGTAACTCGTGCCCAACTCACCTTTCCGTCATTTGTTTCATCGGAAGATGGTGAGTGGATCAATAGGCCCGCGTATAAGTACACACACATTTTTATAAGTGTACATACGTCCTCGCACGCAAACATTGACACTTCATTCTAATTGTGTTCGAAATCTTGCATTTGCCACAATTATGGAGATTGTAAAATTGGGTAAGTAATCACCTTAATTGTCTCTGCTTGCAGTAACAAAATATGTTATTTTCAGTGCGAATCTCCAGAATATTTGCAAGTTTCAATGGATGGAGTGGACCTCTTACCGCCCAACCCGTCTCCCACGCCCTCAGAAACTTCAAACGTAACCCCTAAACGGCCTAAAAGGAGCGACGAAAGCAATATTAGCAAAAAAAACTACTACAAGTTCTAGGAAAAGTCAGAGTAAATACCAAAATGCTCGCAAGCGCAAAGTAACACATCCAGATAATAACAGTATTAACAGTGTCTATAGACGACATGTTGATGAAAGTGCTAGTGACAAACGCAGACGAGTTGGCCGTTTAACGCAATTCGACTACGCTGCGAAAGCTTGGGCGCTTGCTTTGAATAATTTGTCAACAGATCAGCAGCTGTATGCTTCAAGAGTCATCAATGAGGTAATCTTTCAGGTAAGTTGCTGAAAAACCAAGTCACATATACGACCCCGATTATCTACCTGAGACAAGATATATCTAATCCGCTGAGACACACATACAAGCAGATCAGATACATATTATGTACGCGTAAAATATATGATAGGATTTTTTTGTGTTGGTGTTTAACATTGACTTTACTCAAAAACCACTTTATGACTATGTATTTGTAATTGTACAAAATAATATGACGACCAAAAGTCACACTCAAGTAGTAACTTTAGTTCAAAATTGTACGATTCTCTATTATTTTCAATTGGTTTATGAATTTGCCAAGCAATTATCTAAACATGTCCGTTACTTACCTAACGCCTGCTAAAAACGTTGGTTTCCCCAAATGCGCTCATAAAATTTTCGGTGACAAGTATGTTTCTTTTTTACAGGCCCAGATAGGTAAACTCAGCGAGGATACGAGTCTTGTAATTAATGTGCCCAACTCGCCTGAGGACATAGAAATAGGTTTAGATGCCGAAACGGAGTCCGAAGAGATTGACGTGAAGGGAGAAAACTTGAAGGACTATCCATTGATTCATTAGGACCATGATGTTCCTTAACAATCTGAGGCAGGCTCTAAAGGAGAACACTTGAAGGAGTATCCATTGATTTATTAGGATCATGATGTTCCTTAACAAACCGAGGTTAGGCTCTAAAGGAGAAAATTTGAAGAAGCATCCATTGATTCATTAGGACCATGGGTCTCCTTAAAAATCAGAGGCAGGCCTCTAAAGGAGAACCATTGATTCGTTAGGACCAGAATGTTTCTTAACAATGAGAGGCAGGATCTAAAAGAGAAAATTTGAAGAAGCATCCATTGATTCATTAGGACCATGGGTCTCCTTAAAAATCAGAGGCAGGCCTCTAAAGGAGAACCATTGATTCGTTAGGACCAGAATGTTTCTTAACAATGAGAGGCAGGATCTGAAGGAGAAAACTTGAAGGAGTTTCCAATATCCACCCATTAATTCATTAGGACCAGTATGTTTCTTAACAATCAGATCAGAGGCAGGCTCTAACGGAGAAAATTTTTATAAGTGTCATTAGGACCAGGATACTTGAAGGAGAACCCATTGATTGAGAAATTGAAACCTGGGGTGCTCTAGCTCTAAATTGTATTATCTAAGTTTGTTAGGTATTAGTGCCTACCTAGCTTTAGGTTAAGGCTAGCTGACCGTTGTTGTAAGATAACGGCAAAGTGTTAAATGTAATTCAGTATCACAGTACCTATTAGTGCCCTTTATGTCGCTTTGAATCTTGTGTTACGTTTTGATGTTATGTTGCTTAAGAGTACCTACGTTGATTTATGTGTGCTGTGTTGTAATACATGTTATCTTATCTATGGCAGTTATGATCTGTGAATAGAGTGAATTTGCAACTACAATGATGTCTTTTAATTAATCTATAAATACTACATGGTGACAGCGGTAAATCGGAAATTTGATAAATATGGAGCAAAAAGGAATTGGATCTTTGATAATGGAAGGCGATATGCACACAAATTGGAAAATATTTAAACGAAAATTACTAACCTATATCGATGCATATTTCACGGACGTCAGCGAGAAACGAAAAATCGGCATATTACTACACCACGCCGGGGATTATTGTCAAGACGTCTACGAAACATTTGATAAGCCAGCAGAAGACGAAAAAGAAGAACTAGCAAACGTTTTGGCTAAGTTTGACAAGCATTTTATCCCCAAGACAAATATAACCTACGAACGATACTGCATCTTCAAAAGAAAGCAAGGACCACAGGAAACTTTTGAACAGTATATGACCGCTCTTAAAAAATTGAGTCAGTCATGTGCATTTGAAAAACTAAAGGATGAGCTTGTACGAGATCTATTTATTTGTGGAATCAATAACCCTCAACTGCAGCGCCAATTGTTGGGAATGGCAGATCTGACATTGGACAGGGCTTTGACGGTGTGTACCAACTTTGCTGTGGTGGAAGGACAAGTTGCACAAATGGAAGATGTGGCTGAGTGCAAAGTAAAAAAAGAATATGAAATAGATATGTTGAAGAAAAAGAAGACAAGTTCCGAGAACAAAATAAAGAAGTCCGGGGAATGTGAATACTGTGGTTATGTCCATAACTATGGACGGTGTCCTGCATATGGAAAAACATGTCTCAATTGTAAACGAAAAAATCATTTTGCAAAAAAATGCAGGAACAAAAAGATAGACTTACTGGAAGACCATGATGATGACAGTGACGAGTACCAAGTTGCAATTTTGTCATTAGATAAGTCTTGTGCAAGACAAGCATGGTATGGTGCCACATTAAAAATTAACAATTTAAAGGTTGAATTAAAAGTAGACTCAGGTGCACAGTGTAATGTGCTCAGCAAGGGACAGTTGGAAAAATTGGGAATTAACTTGAAATCATTAAAATCAACAAATGTAAAAATAACATCATTTACCAATGACAAAATACCAATAATTGGTAAATGTACTCTGGAATGTGAATACAAGTCGAAGAAATTTCCCATAGATTTTTTTGTTGTGAATGCTGAGTGCTATAATATTCTGGGTTTGGAAAGTTCTGAAATGCTAGGATTTATTAGGAGAGTAGACGAAATAAAAGAACCTTTGATGTCAGTCATGCCGTCAGTGGTGGCAGAAGATTACCAAGATTTATTTGATGGAAGTATTGGATGTGTGCCGCATGTTGTGAAGCTGGAAGTTGATGAAAATGTGAAGCCAGTTGTCTCTCCAGCTAGAAGATTGCCTTATAGTTTAATGCCTAAAGTGAAAGAAGAATTGGATCATTTGGTGGAGAAAGGCATAATTAAACCAGTTACGGAACCAACAGACTGGGTAAGTCAAATGGTAGTTGTTCAAAAGAAAGATGGCTCGCTTAGGATTTGTTTGGATCCACGACCATTGAATAAAGCATTAAAAAGGGCACATTTTCCATTTCCCAAAATTGAAGACATAACGGCTCGCCTAGCTAGTGCTAAGATTTATTGTAAGCTAGATGCACAGTCCGCATTTTGGATGTGTCCTTTAGATGATGACAGCTCACGACTGTGTACTTTTCAGACGGCTTGGGGAAGATTCAGGTTTTTGCGATTACCATTTGGTATTTCACCTGCACCGGAAATATTTCATAAAGTAGTCTGTGATACTTTTCAGGACATTGATAATGTGGCTACTTTTCAAGATGATGTGCTGTGCTGGGCAGAATCAGAAGAGGAGTTGCAAAAAACTCTATGCAAGGTACTTGATAAAGCTAAACAAAATCATATAAAATTCAATCCTCAAAAGTGCCTGTTTTTTGTAAAAGAAGTGACATTTTTGGGCCATATTATTAGTGAAAAGGGCATAAGTATTGACCAGGAAAAAGTGAAAGCTATAACAGAATTAGAACCACCAAAAGATAAAAAAGCATTGCAGCGGATACTCGGAATGTTTAATTATTTGTCTAAATTCATTCCAGGATATGCAGACATCACAGCTCCATTAAGAAATCTTTTGAAAACAAATGTTGATTATAGATGGGAAAATAATCATAACCAAATCTTTGAAGAACTGAATAAACTTATAACGAATGCTCCGGTATTGGCCTTCTATGATGAAAAAAAGAAATTAACGCTTAGTGTGGATGCTAGTTCAGTTGGATTGGGTGCTTTTCTGGTTCAAGATGGATGTCCTATTGCCTATGCTTCTAGAGCATTAACTGATGCACAGACAAGATATTCTCAAATAGAGAAGGAGCTGTTGGCCATATGCTTTGGAGTGGAAAAATTTAAGCAATATTTGATTGGAAATCACACAGTCAAAGTGGAAACGGATCATAAGCCAATACTAGGAGTCATTAATAAACCACTGCCTAAGGTGCCAGTAAGATTACAAAAAATGATTATGAGATTGCAACCATTTAGGCTAAATGTTGTGTATACATATACACCTGGAAAATACTTATATATTGCTGACACTCTATCAAGGGACTTTTCACTCAGTGGTTGTGATCAAGAAACAGCCCTGGACGATGATATTGAACTCCAAGTTTGCTTACTACTGCAGAATCTACCAGTTACTGCAGAATGCTGGAATAAAATTAGTTTGGCTGCCGAAAAGGATCCAATCATTTGCAAGCTCAAAACTAATTGCCTTAATGGGTGGCCAAAATATTACAAAGATATTGATGAAGAATTGAAACCATATTATCAATTTAGAGATGAGATAGTTTTGATTAAAGATTTGTTATTTAAAGGTGACCAAATTATCATACCACAAAGCTTGAAAGGTAATATGCTGAAAAGTCTTCATACTGGACATCCTGGTATTTCCAGAATGGTAAATAGAGCAGAAATTACTATGTACTGGCCTGGAATAGTGCAAGATATAAAGAAATTTGTCAACAGTTGTGATACATGTCAGAAATATCAGGATAATAAACAGAAAATGATTTTAAATTACAAGAAGGTTCCTAGGCTGCCATGGCAAGAGGTGGGTTGCGATATATTTGAGTTTGACCAGAAGCACTATATAGTAGTAGTAGATGCATTATCAAACTATATTGAAGTTGAAGGCTTGAAGGACTTGAGAAGTGCATCTGTGATCCAGAAATTGAAGACAATATTTGCAAGAAATGGCATACCAGTTATATTATTTTCAGATGGAGGACTTTGTTTTGATTCTGAATTATTCAAGTTATTTGAGAGAGAATGGGGGTTTTTGCATATGATGTCCAGTCCACATTTTCCAAAGTCTAACGGACTAGCAGAAAGCGCTGTAAAAACGGTTAAGAAGATGTTTAAAAAGGCTCAGAGTAGCAATGAAGATCCTTTACTTGCGCTCCTGAATCATAGAAGCACACCCAGAGGTAAGGTTCACTCACCAGCTTCGATGTTGATGGGTAGACAGCTGCGCACTAACATTCCCTGCTCATTTGCGACGCTGGTTCCCAAGCTAACATTTATGAAGGACAGAAAAATACTAATGAAACATAAGGAAGATACAAAGAGTCACTATGATAAAACTGCAACTACAAGACAAGAATTCAGAGTAAATCAGACCATTCGATTTAAGAAAATGCCAAATGACAAGACTTGGGTGAAAGGAAAAGTAGTGCAGAAAGCTAATGGACCCAGATCCTACATCGTAGAAAATGTGGAAGGCGCTAGATATAACAGAAATGAGATTTTTATACGGCCATGTGAATTGAGGGTTAATGAGGAAATGATTGCGGAGCCCAATCCAAAACATGTCACTGATGCATACCACAATGAAACATCAAAGGTTACTGTTTCGGATACCACATTGCCAACAGAGCTTCCAAACTCAGATCAAAAAATGACTAGATCAGGTAGAATAATAAAGTGTCCACAAAAATATACTGATTAGGAACCTAAATAATTTCTTGTATAATTGCTAGATGTGACTTTGGACTTATTTCTTATGCAGAGATAAGTTAAATTGCAAAGGTGTTAATTAATTCTCATGTCATTATTGTCTTGTTTTAAGTCTAATTAATATAAACTCATAAAAGTTACATTTAACTTAAGGGGAAGATGTTGTAATACATGTTATCTTATCTATGGCAGTTATGATCTGTGAATAGAGTGAATTTGCAACTACAATGATGTCTTTTAATTAATCTATAAATACTACATGCTGTATTATTATATCTTAGTTATTAAAAATCTATATGTCGTTTACAAGGTACAAGAATCAAGATTGTATGAAGAAACGATGAGTACACGGTGAGATACTAACTTACTTAGTACCTCAAGTCTGTTTTCTAATAAAATACTAAAAATAAATTAGTCTACTTTTTCTCACACTTCGTTCTGGCCACTAAAATCATAGAGAATTTCACATGTAGTATACATGTTCGTTGTTGGTACAAAAAAGTTACGTACTTCAATGGCAGCGGTTTAAAAAAATGAATAAGTACCATAGACGCGTGGGTGGGGGTTGATGACCGCTTAATCCATTAGTTAGGTCACAGTTGGAACCGATCTCTGTTCGATATTTGTAAATTTGAATTTAATGATTCATGTTATATCCGTAAAGTTGGGAGATGGCCTCTCCCTATTTACGAAATGGGAAATCCTATATCCCTATCAACGAACTAGAATAAGGCCCCTATTAACTTTAGTTTCCTATTTTGACTGTTTTAAATATCGTGTACAGTTTAACTGGTAGAGAATGCTTTAAGACGTTACGTTCGCCTTTTTGACGCCGACTACAAACAAATAACAATCATTATTTCGTAATGAGAGGTGACCCATGCCCAAAAGTGGGACGTATAAGTAAATAGCCACTAAAAACATAACATGTAAAAAGAAGCAAATCTCGTACCGCGCAGTTTTTCTAAAAGAAAAAAGTTTAGAGATATATGTAGTTAGTTATTTTAGTCAGTACACACCCCAGACAGTTTCACCGACTTACCTATTATTTATTTAAGAGTATAGTAATTCATTTTATATTGTAAAATATTAGGCAAGTCGTTGGCAATCGATTTCTGTTCTGTGGAGATCCCACCGGTGATACTGGGGCTCTATGCGATGTCTTAAATATTGTGATGCTTAAATATAAATATAACTGCTTAAATATATTACGCGTGAACTTTAAGCAGCTAGATTTAAAGTTCAACTTGACGCGTGAGCGATCCTATAGGGAACAGCGAGATCCCTATTAATGACTTCGAATATATTGAGTAAATTAACCGACACGGTTTGTCATTAGAGTAAGTTATCTCGAAACTTTTAATTGTTTTTGAAAAACTGCGCGTTGCGAGCTTGCGAGACTTGCATCTTTTTATCTACATGTAATGTTTTTCGTGGGATTTATCTTAACTTAACATAACTCAGCAGATATTTAGTTAATTTTATGTTATCAATGAATGCTGTGGGAACCTCGCCGTTATTAATTACAGAAGCGCGTCAAAAACTTACTCGTAGAAACAATGGGTGTCCGTTAACTCGGAGCGAGTCTGGGTTGAAGACTTGGGGCATTTATTTATTGTAAGGTCAGCTTTAAAGGCTTTTTAATTATCTCTATAGTAATATTAACGTCACTACATAGTATAGAACAAAGTCGCTTCGCTGTCAGTCTGTCCCTATGTATGCTTAGATCTTTAAAACGACGCAACGAATTTCGATGCGTTTTTTTAATAGATAGAGTGATTCAAGAGGAAGGTTTTAGTATATAATTTGTTATAGTTTAACGCTCAATTCCCACGGGAACGCTATAACCGAATCCCACGTGGACGAAGTCGCGGGCAGAAGCTAGTTTATTATTAAAGAGGAAAGTTGTTTGTTTGTAATGGATAAACTCAAAAAGAAACGAATATAAAATAAGGTGCTGATTGTAAGCGTTTTAGTAAATTGCTTAACTTAATAATGACTACATTTTCTTATTTTGACATGTAAAATATGCTGTAATTTGATATTGTGAAATAAATGTCTATGTCTATGTCTATTTACAATAAGGTGCCGAGTGATATAAAAGCTTTAGCAAGTGACAACGTTTTCCTAAAAAAAACTCAAATCCTTATTAATAAGTATGGCTTGTTACAGTGTAGACGAATTTCTTCTCGGAGATGGCTAACATATAAAATGCAACTATGTTATGTTAATTATAAAAAACTTAACTGTTAAAAAGGAAAATAGTACTTACCTAAAATGTACCTAGTATCGATACTTTTTTAAACTAAATGATGTGTAAATCTAAATGAAAAATAATTATGTATATAATGATTGTTGTGTTGACATTACCAATAATTATAACTTGTTTTAATACGTATTTACTTTAAGCTATAGAAATAAATTTTAAATGAATCTGAATCTGAATCATTAAGTACCTAGGAAATTATCGCCAACAAATGCAGCTGTTTAGCTGTTAAATAATAGTACCTAGTACCTACCTATTTTATGCAATAGCTGTACATATAATAGTTGTACATATTAGTCTTCTAAATAAAAGTCTTCAAATGGGACTGGGCTGGCAACGTCTGGCGGATGCATCCGGAACGGTGGGCCAAAAAAGCCACAGAGTGGGTTCTACGAGATGGCTGCCGGAGAAGAAGCAGACCCAATAGGAGATGGCGGGACAACTTGGACGCATTTTACCCAGATTGGCGGGAGCTTGCACAAAATATAGGAGAGTGGCGAAAATTAGGGGAGGCCTTTGCCCAGCAGTGGGACACTTTATAAAGTGCCTATAGGCTATAATAATAAAAATTAGTCTTCAAAGTTATCACATAAGCAGGTATTTAGGTACGTAAGTAAATAGGTATATGGCGATTTGATTCGAATCCCCGACCCCTTTGCATGAGAGGCGGTATTAGTGAGCGGTAGGTCGAACCACAAGGCACATGATTAGGCTGAGTGATTAAAATTCACGCTAGATCAAAAATGACTAAGTGCATGCAGCGATAAAAGTGGTCCCATTAAAAATGATTTACCTTCTTGTATATACATTCCATTCTAACACTAACAACACGATTTCTATGTCGGCATTTCTATTTATCCTCAATTTTCAAGTGTGTTTTTCCGTATTTTATACGTACATATTAGGTAGGTAGATACTATACCGAATAAAATGATTCTGAAATGTTTTCAGAATTAACAAATTTGTTTTCCTTAACTCTGTACCTTTTCGATTTCACCTGAAAATAGCCTGAGGTTGAATGGCTTCAGAGAATCCGTATAAATAACAAGTTCTAAAGGTCAGACGTTTCGGTATTGTGAATAACAAACAAACCAACATTTAGGAGGTATATGGTTATATGTTGTTGTTTGTCAGGGTAACAAAATTTCCTGTTAATTAATTTCAGTGAAGCCGTGGTGGTCTAGTGGTTCGACCTACCGCCTCGCATGCAGAGGGTCGGGGGTTAGATTCCGGCTCGCACCTCTAAGTTTACTTATGTGCGAAATTCAATTTGAATTTACCACTGAGCTTTTCGGTGAAGGAAGACATCGTGAGGAAACCTGCACGCATCTGCGAAGTAATTCAAAGATGTGTGTGAAGTCCGGAATCCGCACTGGGCCCGCGTGGGGACTATAGCCCAAACCCTCTCGTAATGAGAGGAGGCCTGTGCCCAACAGTGGGACGCAAATAGGCTGTAGTAGTAGTATTAATTTTAGTGAACTTAAAATACTTTGACTAATAAAAATCTGTAGGTACTAATAACAAGTCTGTAGAAAAAGCGCGTATGTTAAATTTGAAAATTAAAAATAACGTTCAAGTCGAGGAGACTATTATAAAAGATACTGAATACAAAAAAAAAAACGATTAGAATACTTATTACTCTGTATTTCAGGCTCCGTCGTGTTGCTGAGATTTTTTCAGTGATTGTAAAAAAGTAGGCAGAATTTATTTTACTTTATTTAGGTATCTATCTAGGCCTAAAGAGAAATAGATCAAATATAATAAACCTCTAAAAGTATGCTTTATGTTATTACATACTTAAGTACCTATTTACATCGAAATTCGAGACATATAATGAATTTACGAATGAAAATTGACTAAAGAATGTTGAGAATAAAATTTAAAATATGTAGTCCTAGCTGAAGAGTTATGAATAATTTTACAAACCGAGTCATGACATGATTGGATGAGTAATAAAGTTTTACCGTTCAAAAACGTTGTGATCGTTTCTGTCGAGTTCGTGCGAAACTGGCGAATGGGCGTCCATTTTGAGAAGAGCTCTCGAACGGAACGTGAGCTATCGTGAGGAGGAAATTCGTTGAAAATTACGGGAATTTTACAGAGAATGGAATATAAAACGCGCAAAAGATTATTTACTGATAATACGACTATCAGTTAATCATCAAGCTGCTTATTATTCGACCATGTTCGACTATGCCGGTGCGGCGCCCAAGCACAAATCAACAAACCGATGGGATTCTTTGATAGTGATTATCGTAACAATGAAAAGTGATAGACCCCATATTATTTTGGTGAACTTGTAGAGTGAGTCATGAAATTTAATAAAACATGCTAAAAAGGTTACCGCAATGTGCAAGTTGTGAAGTAACAGATAAAAAAAACGTTGTTTTAAAAGAAAAAAAGAAAAAAACATTATTTTTTTACAAATTTTCTGCTGGAAGTGGTAGGTTCTTTTAATTTTTATTGCTAGTTAGTCTTTCTAGCTTTCAAATAAGACTAGGTTCTTGACTTAGGTACTTTACCAACTTTACTTAGGCTTACCAATCGATTTTTTTTCTTTGATAGAGGCAACTATACTTCGGAACCGATTGATGGTATTATGTATATGTATACAATACATTAAACTTTATGGAACACCACACATTCAAGGAACAGTACCGACATAATGTAATTACACAAGAAGTATGGCATACTCACAGCAGGCGGTCTTATCGCTCAATAGCGATCTCTACCAGACAACCTTTGAACAGTGGAATGAAGAAAAGCAAACTAGGTAAGTATACTTATTACCTACCTACTTGTTTAGTTTGTATCTGACAGCACCAATACAATGCTCTCAATATTAGGTAAGTATGCTCTCAAAATATTAGGTATGCTCTCGCGATATGGTACCTAGTTAATAAAAAATAACTACTTACCATATCGCGAGAGCGTAATCTACTGAAGAGTCCATGGTTGGTCCATGGCGACTAACACAGACGGATTAGAAAAAAAAGCTATTGAAACTATTTTCTTTTTAGGGTTCCGAAGTCCACAAGGAACCTTTATAGTTTCGCCATGTCCGTCCGTCTGTCCGCACTATTGCTCGGAGATGCTTAGTTCTAGAAAGCTGTAATTTGGCATGAATATACATATTAGTTACGCTGACAAAGTGGTACCATAAAATTTTGAAATATTTTTTTTATAGGGTACCTCCCCTACTCGTTGCTCTACCTACCTGGCAGGGGGGGGGGGGGGACAGCTAAATGGTGGTATTTGGATGGCTGAAAAAAATCACGGTTGTGGCATATATAACGTAGTTGAGAGGAAAACTATCACAGCTAAGTAGGCTATACAAACTTGGAGTCATAGTCGACCAACTTATGAAATGTTTAAAAAACCAATGATTTTTCTCGAGCGGCAGGGGCGTCGGGCGGGCACGTCATACCACATAGCTAGATGCTAATAAGTCTTAGAAAGGTACTGTGGGCATCGTCAACTTCGGAACCCTATACTTAGCCCGTGGCCCGACACGCACTTGGCCGGTTTTTTTCGATATAAATCGATTTTGTAGGTGGGACGAAAAAAGCCTGATGTGATTACCCACCACCACCACATCCCAATGCCACTGCTGGGAACGACATCCGACATCTAAAACAACCCGCTTCAAGACAAAATAAAATTTCAAGGCTTAAAATGTTCCAATACCTACATTCAATAAATATTATCTCAATTAAGTAAATATTGAAATATGCAGTGTGAATTAAGCCATTTACCTACGTAAGTACCTAAGTATAAAACGCTCCGTACAATAAACTGTCCAATTAGAGATAGGTAATATACAGTTTATTTCCCGCCAACGTCATCCTCTTTAGCTGCATTCAGGAAGAAGCAATACTCCTCCATATCTATAAGCTTGCAGACATTTCTATAGAACACACCCTCTATTTAGTCCTTACTCCGTGTACGTAGTACGCACACACCGCACTCTGGTGGCAGAAAATATTTACCACCCTAGCTTCTAGACGAAATTTAAAAAAAGTACTTACTTTTTTAGGCCCATTCTGGACTATGGTCTCGTACTCCAATCCTTCAGCCATCATATTGGTAACACAATTCATTCACAAAAACACTCGAAAATATTAAATTACTATTTGCTACTTTTATAAATTAAATCACTTGTGTTTTATTAATTTCAAACGTTTCGATGAACTCGCGGTTGATTTCGAACAATCACGGTGTGTGGTGTTTGGGAGATTTGGGAGGAATAAAATATTGGTCGCGCCGGCCGGCACGTCTGGTGTCACGCCCACAGCCTCCCGGAGTCCCGCGAATATAGCTACGTATCTCAGACAGACGGATATCTACGTAGAAAGCCATAACATTGTATATACCTACTTGATTAAATGTAAAGTGCCGCTCGTGTGTGACGATTACGAGCATAGTTTAGATTTTTCTTTTTCATTCCTTTATTTTACTTTTGCATTTTACTATATATTTTATGACTTAAAGGTGCCATTGTAAACTATTTGCTAGTTTTGAATTCGGGACTAAGTATTTTCGAAATCAATTCAAGTCGTGCTTAAATGAAATCTTGATTAAACTAAACGCACGCAATTGACAGATGCTGATGTCAAATGTTCTGTGTGTGGAATATTTTTATTTTGTGTTTGTGTAAACAAGATTTTTGATGTTTTATTGCATTTGTTAATTCAGTGATCAGAGAAACAAAGTTCAGTATAAGTAAACGAAAGTAATTCAACCTAGCAAGCGTTCAATAAGCGTTGTTATTCACGCATCTACTAGTTTTTAGGTTAAGCTTTACATACGTTGTAAAATCTAATAATGACAGAACATTTAAAAATATTGAAGCAAGGAGCAGAAGCGAAGCTGTACATTTGCAACTACCTCGGCAAACCCACGCTTATCAAGGAGCGTTTTGAGAAGAAATATCGCCAACCTGAGCTAGATACCGCCATAACCAAGGAACGTATTAAAAACGAAGCTAGATCCATAGTTCGCTGTAAAGCGGCCGATGTTAAAACTCCAGCTCTTTATCTAGTTGATTTTGAGCGCAGACGCATTTACATGCAACATTTTGAAGACAGTATTACAGTAAAAGATTACATCATAAATGTTTATACTAAAAATTCACAGAACGGTGCTGGGGATTGTTTAAACAGCCTGGATAAAATAGCTGTACTAATAGGACAGACAGTCCGAAAACTTCATGAAAATAACATCATCCATGGAGACTTAACTACATCTAATATGTTACTCGTCCCAAAAAGTTCTACCGCAAATGATGGCGAGTCAAAATGGCTGCAGGTTGATGATTTAGAACTAGTAATGATTGATTTTGGATTATCATTCATAGATTCAAGTACTGAGGACAAGGGAGTTGATCTTTATGTACTTGAGAGAGCGCTCATAAGCACCCACAATGATTATCCTGAAATATTTAGCAAGATTCTAGATGCTTATAAAAGTTATAGTAAAAATAATATCAAGGAAACTATAAGCAAGTTTGAGGAAGTTAGAGCAAGAGGCAGGAAGAGAACCATGGTTGGATAGTAAAAACTAGTTCTTTATTTGTTGTTATAAGTAAATAATAAAATGCTGTTTTTAACCATTGTAGTTCTTATTTAATTACATCAAAATGCTTTGGCAACTTAATGCACTTTTTTTAAAGAAATTGTTAATGCATAAATATTTTCTCAGGAGATATAATAAAGTTCGATATTTTTATGTTCAATCTTGGATGATTAATTTTATTTAGAAATCGATTAAAAAGTTCCGATGTATAACGATTTTCATCGGTTTAGGACATCACTAGAAACGTCAAGTGGACTGTTTGAGTCCAATGATCAAATTCAGCTAATTGTGATAGAAGCGCGACTTTAAAATGATGTCGAACAGTTCTTTAGGCTCATGTTCCACAAACTACAATTTAATTTACAAGTAATATAGGCTTTCAAACTAATTTTCATTATTTTGACAATGTTCTTGCATGTAAAGCGACCCATATTTTTAAATGCTAACAATTTTTAATTTTTTTTAGTGTTTCGACAAGGTAATGTCAGTGTCAAAATAATTCATTGAAACTCCAGTCTATCGAGTATAACCTAAAAACAAGACGACGACCTGCAGTTGTTATTTATTTATAAATAACAATTCGAATTGCACTTAAAAATGAAGCGTCATTTAACGCATTTATTAAAAAACATTGTACAAAACAACGGTTCACCATCATTGTCGCTATCAAGTAAGTATACATATGCCTGCTTAAGGACTAGAAGAAATCCAAACACATCTAATACTTTTACGTGAATTTCAGGGTATTTAAGCACAAAAGAGGCTATAGAGCGTAGAAATCATTTATTCACGTTGGAAAAGAAGCGCCAGTTGGAGAATGTCGGGCGTATCGAGAAGATCGAAGTGAGATACAAGGGTGTTCCTAAAGACTGCACTTTGATCATGAATAAAGATATTTCAACGCCCTACGACTGCGCGAGACGTGAGTAAAGCATATAAATTATCATCAGTTCCATCTGTGACTTCATCCGTTACTTTAAATTTGATAGGAATCAAGGAAACTTGCAAGTGATTTTTGTTCACTTATTTTTCACTAGATCTCAGTGAATGGCATGCAGAAAGCAGTGCTTTGGCGCTCATAGACGGTGGTGCGCACTGGGACATGCACAGGCCTCTGTCAGAGAACTGCACACTTGAAGTAAGTTGCTTGCTCTTACAGGGATTGACACGGAGCTTGAGCGATGGTTGGTACGCAGAAGTCGAAAATAAAGTCTCATCGGCAGAGGACCTCGGAACGCATCAGGCGCTTTGTCGTGTGCGCACGTTTATTGGCCCTTCAGTCGTAAACATGCGCAGACGTCCCCTCTACTTTTGCCCACCGCTCAAGATCCGTACTATGACCTGTATTTGTGCTGTCTGATTTTTTGATAATTTCTGGTGTCGGCTGCATCCACTGTGTCCCAAATAATAAATAATACCATGTCACTATTTGTCTAAGAAGACTAAATGATCTCATATCAGGTCAACACTGAAATATTTGCAATTGTGCTTGCAATGCTTGAAGTTCCATCTAAGATGGATGACAGGGTCTTCATTTATAGGGGTAATAATTATGTGTTTTTAAATTTAGATTTAATAAGGAAGCTGTAATGTTGTACATTTATTTGTTCATTACATTTCTCTTCAATAATTATCAATTAATTAAAGCATATCCAATTTTTCAGTTCCAGACATATTCATGTTCTGAGCCGCAGCAAGTGAACAAGGCGTTCTGGCGAACCTGCTCCCTGTTGCTTGGTGCTGTGGCATCTCGGGCGTTTAAAGATAACGTCACCGTTAAGCTGCACAGCTTCCCTGGACCAGACAGTGAGTAGATTACTTGTGCCGCCACCACCACCACAGCCTATTTACGTCTCACAGCTGGGCATTCGACTAGTCAGTTTATATTCTTTACATCACCCTTGGCCGGTAAGTGGGTTGGAGCGAAATTTTGGCAGAAACAATCTTAGATTAAGCTTGATCACTTCACACGAGAAGAAGAAGATGTACTATTTCGTACTCCTCTACCGTTAAATCCCATTTATACATTGATAGAAAGTCTTAAAAAAACATGCAGACGAATTGAGAACTTCCTTTTTTCGAAGTCGGTTAAAAAGAGTTATATGCCCCAGAGTCTGCAGTTGTTATACTCCAAAAAACTATATGGTATGCACTAATGCTTATTCCGCGCGCCTTCTAAGGTTTTTTATTTATAGTGTGTCGTGCCATACTACCAACATGACCACAGAATAGGGATGACGACAACTTTTTTTTCCTTAGTCTATCAGGAAGATTATTGCAAAGTATTGGACACGTATTTTTTCTTTATTCACGTAATCAAACTTATACGGAGATATATTGAGTTGAAATGTCGCGTGACGTCACGGTTAGGTACGATTTATACCTAACGGTGACGTAGTTAGCCCCCACTCTCCAACTTTAATGCGTTTTAACTTGGTCATTCTTTGTTAATTTGATTAAACAAATAATATTTTTTTATTACTAGAGGGGCCTATTTCTCAAAAGTATTAGTTTAATAGTCTATTAGTCATTAGTTACTAGTGTTTAAATTACAAGTTCTAATAATTCCTGTTTCTCCAATATTTTTTACTAGACTAGTAACTAATTGTTGTACACGAGTGAAAAATATTACTAATAAGTAGGCAAATTGGTGTGTTTCTCGAAACTATTAGTTTTACTAGTTTATTAGTCATTAGACTCATTATTTACTAGATATCAAATTACAAGTTCTAATAATTCCTGTTTCTCCAATATTTTTACTAGACTAGTAACTAATAGTGGTAAATCAATGAAAAATATTAGTTAAGATAGGCTGAACGTAATATACGCAGCCTATGACTTATGCCAAACAAATTTAAAAAAAACCAGCGATTTAAGTATGCAGTTTTGGCGGGATCGTAAATAATCAAAAGAGTGGTTTGTTATGAAGTACTAAATTTAAAAAGATCTTTATTCTTCGTAAATATGGATCTAAAAATAATGGTTTTAAAGACTACACGGCTGTCTTGAAAGCAAAATATTTTATTTGGGAGCTTTTCCAGATTGTCTCAGTCAACTGAGTCAACCTTTGCAACCCAGGCCCGATACAAGCTTGGAATCTTCCATTTTCGTGCCTAGTTAACTGAAACTTTTCATTGAATTAGAACGTTGCTTCTGCCTTGTAAGGGTTTCTATTCAGATATTGAGTACTGAATCTGACCATATTTTAATTTTTTATCCGGTATTTTAGGTCTAATAAATTGTACTAATAACTTTTACAAGACTGCCGAGACCAATAGCTTTACCCTTGTAATTTACAAGAGTAACAATGAAATTGAATTTTCATGAAACAAAACTGGCTTTACTTGGGTAATATTAGCCAAATATTTATTAGCTGACAACTAGTAACTAATATCTACCATCGTAGATTTCAGAAACGCACACTAATCAAATTGTAAAAAATATTAGTTCCTGGGATCATATTATTAGTCTAATAAGCTTGGAGAAACAGGAACTAAGATAATATTTATTAGTTAGCAACTAGTAACCAATATTCTACCATCGTAGCTTCCAGAAACGCACACTAATGAACTTGTAAAAAGTATTAGCTCATGGAGTAATATTATTAGACTAATAAGCTTCGAGAAATAGGCCCCTGACTGACGGACTAATTAGAATTTCGATTTCTTCACCCTGTCGTCATCCCTATTCACATAGTTATTTACCACTCGCATATAAGCCATGTTTTTTTTTATGTCATGGTTTACTTTGTTTGTTTAATTTTGAGTCTTGTCAAAAAAGTAGTTCATCATCATTTCAGCCGAAAGACGTGCACTGCTGGACATAGCATAGGCCTCCCGCAAGGCTCGCCACTCAGACCGGTTCTGTGCTACTTGCTTCCACCGGTTTCCCATGACCTTCACGAGGTAGTCGCTCCATCTTGTTGCGAGCCTTAAGTGGCAGTGGGCGGGGCACATTGCTCGCAGGACTGATGGCCGATGGGGCCGGAAAGTTCTCGAGTGGCGTCCGCGAACCGGGAGACGAGCTGTCGGTAGCCTGGGTTGATTGAACCAAATTAGATGGACTCATGGTCGTTAAATATGGCCGCCGAACTGTCATTCCATATAGAAACATCATTTTATCCTATAGTAAAATTTTCAACGAGCCCTGCTTAGTTAAGGCATTCACTGCCACTTCTGTTTTACGAACTTTCGCCAGGTGCCATCTGTCATTAAGGGAACATTGCAACGTACATGTGCGTTCAAGGCACTGCGGGAAAGTCAGCAAAACGCACATATGCGTCGGTGGCAGTGAATGCGTTTGAATTAAATCAATCCACCCTTAAAATACCATTTACATCTCTCCTGTTTGGAAAGTTTAATTTTCATGGGAAGATATCCGGGTGGAAAATTGCGTTTTCATGTCTAAGGGTGGCAAGTAACTTTTTTATTATTATTTATTTATTTATTATTAATACATGAGATACAATTATAAAAATAGTACATTGTTCCACAAAACTGCTTTCGCAGTTTGACTGCAGCGTCAAGTAGGTAGTCTATTACTCAACTAATAACTAAATACTAGGTAAACAATCATAATAAATTAACCAAATAATTATGCAGTTTTCTTTTAAATAATACCCTTACTTCGCTCGTGTCTAATATCTGAGGGCAAGCTGTTGAGGAAATACGGCAAGCGCTTGCGGAGACATCTATCTCCATAGTAGTTGGTTACCCTCGGCACAACATACTTGCCATCAGACACTGACCTTGTAAGGCAAGCAGGATTTTTATGCAACTCTAGGAGGTCTGCCATAATTATTTCCCGCTAATAAGAACTATTGGTACGACTGGTACGAAGTATCTCAGACTTTGAACCCTTGGTTAAAAATCTACTATTCCAGTCCGCAGCGGATCCTTCATCTACGACGTGGACCTCTCCCTGCCCCAGTGGGCCCCGACCCCCCAGGAACTCACCACCCTCGCCGCTGAGTTCGTCAAACTGAGCCGTCGTGGAGCCCAGCTGGAGAGGCTGGTGGTCAGCGAAGAACTGGCCTCGGAGATGTTCTCGGAGAACGAGCACAAAGTGCGGCAGATACCGAACATTGCCAGAGTTAATGGTTAGTAAAGAACGCCTATTTATACAGGGTGACATTTTATTGACCGTTCAAATTTTTGCCAGGTATCAATAAAAGATGCCATTTCTGAAAACAAACCATACGTTTATATTACAACTAGCTTCTGCCCGCGACTTCGTCTGCGTGGAATATAAAATTGCCGATAACTTTTATGTTGCATAACATAGCTTATATGTTGCTCCAAATCTACACTTGAAAACTGCATGCAAATTCAGTAGTTTCGGAGATTAACTCTATCAAACAGACAGACAGACAGAAAATATTTCTAAAAATCGCTGTTTTGTGGTCTACCATACATCTTTCGTACAAGGGGGCTGGGCGAACGTTATTGCTATCCCACAAACGCGTGGTTTTTTAGGATATCTTTCAGCTAATGTCTCGAAATTTTAGTACTGAAAGAAAAAAAAACATATTTTTAATTTTCACTAAAGAATCCGCCGTGAAATCTGAACGGTAAAAAAAAATTGGAAAGGCCCCTCGGGCTATAGAAGGGCAGGCAGACCAAAAGCTAGGTGGTCCAACGAAATTACAACTGTGGCTGGACAAACCTGGGCAGCAGTGGCCCAAATGTCGAGACCACTGGAGCTCGCTGGAGGTGGCCTTTACAAGGAGTTTCTGACAACACAAATTAATAATATACTTACTATAGTCATAATATATGACACTCAATCGTCGAGATAATAAAATAGTACATTTCGATACTAGTGCGGAAAGTGTGTCATTACTTCACGAGTAACGAGATATCTCTCGGACTCGGGACGAGTGAAGAATATTCATATTCATATTCATTTATTGAAGCATCCATGGTATTACATAGTAGGTAGGTACAGATGGAATGACACTTCCGCACGTGTATCGAACGACGTTTTTTAATACAGTTGCGAAAAAATAAGAAAAACAACAAGTAAGGAATTAGAAACGTTTATATTATTAATTTTGTAATTGCAATAGAACTGAAAAATAATAAAGTTCTACAAAAATAAAAAAATAAACTCGTAATAAAAAAATCTTCTATCTTTATTTTTTATTTTTTTTTATTTACATAATAGTTAATGGCAAAATTTGTACAATTATTGAGTGTGATATTGAAAGTTTTTGCTGGTAAATTAAGTGTTTGGCTGACTGAATTATTATTAATAATTTATTAATCTCACATGTCTGTGAAGATTGAGTCACTGGGAAAAGAGAAAAGCACTAGTTCGCAAAAACCAACTTTGCGCACGCTAAACAGCTACCTACGTACAGTAGCACTTTTTGAGCAACTGTATTAAAAAAGCTATTTATTTATTTATAGAGGTGTTACAATCTTATTAATGACTACTTGATGATTGATGAACCAACGAGATAGCATTTACCAAACATGATTCAAATCTTGGTATTGAATTTTAAGACAATTTATAGAACTACACGTACAAGTTGTTAAATATTTTAAGTAATACTTGCGCACGTGGAATTTCCCGCGGGAACTATGCTGTTTCCGCTCACGCACGCGGAATTTCCCGCGGGAACTATGATTGGTATAAAAAGTACAGTTTTGTAGTCTATGCTCTTCCCCGAGTCTCTTAATTGCAAGTCTCTTAATTTTTATAATTTCATTGTAAACTTGAATGTAGGTACAACTTATTCAAGTACTAAGTTTTATGTTGAGCGTTACTTAGAATTATAAAATTAAGCCCAAGAGCAAAAGTGCCGACAAACTGTTGTTTGGCACCATGTTGTGCATGTTCAAAATGTAATGCTTTTTATATGAATAAATATTACCTACTTATCTCCAAACCTTTCATAAAAATTGGTCCAGCAGTTTAAATGAGAGAAGCAACAGACAGAGTTACGTTCGCATTAATAATCGTACTATGGACAATGGATAAACTCATTTATTTATTCACTTGTTTTATACAGGGAACGTGATATTATACCGCATAGAAGATCACGTGGACATATCGAGGGGCCCGCTCATTAATAACGCCGCCCAGGTGGGCCGCGTCGCCGTCACCGCCGTGCACACTCTTACAGGTAATGTCATCATCATCATCATCATCGATATCATCATCATCATCAAGATCATCATCGTCGTCATCATCATGATCATCAGCATCGTATTCATCATCATCATTATCATCGTCATCATCATCATCGACGTCAGTAGGTACCATCACACATATGAAAGCTGAAAAACCTCCAAATTATGCTACTACATTATTTTTCCTACCACAACAGCCTATTTGAGTCACAGGCCTCCTCTCATCACGAGAGGTTTCGGGCTAAAGTGGACTAGTATACGCGGAGTTAACACACATCCTTGAATTACTTCGCAAATGCTTGCTGGTTTCCTCACGATGTTTTCCTTCAACGAAAAGCTCAGTGGTGAATTTAAATTGAATTTCGCACATTAAGTAAATTCAAGAGATATGGGCGCCAGATTTATAATTGTAATTTTTCCTACCTTCCCAAGGAAAATCTTCAGTTTTATTTCATCAGTCCCAATGTATTTGATGTTTATATGCGCCTGTAACCTCTTACCATCAGCAGGGTCATATGCCTATTTACCAATTTGTCAATAAAAGCCACTTGAAATCTATCTCCATCAATTATACTATAGGTGTTATTCCTCAAGGCTGCGTCTTAGGTCCGCTCTTGTTCCTAACCTAACCTGATGATGTCCTGGTCCCAGGGTCGGAAGACAGCGAGGTGGCGCGGCTGTACCGCTTCCAGGGCGTGGCGCTGCCGGCTGGGGTGATACTGAACCACTTTGCCTTCGATATCCTGATTGAACGTGCCAGGAAACTGGTCAGTAAAATTTTGTACTATCTTAGTTTGAAATATTACTCATTGGCATTTAAAATAAAATTACTCTATTTTGTTCTCGTTACCCTACAGATTTTCCTTTTTTTAAATAATATTTTTTAGAGAGAAAATTCAGAGAAGTCCTTTTCACATAATTCTGATGTTTTAAATAGTTTGTAAACTCGTGTGGTCTTCCTTTAAAATTCATAGCAATATACTTATATTTTGCATAATGAAATTGTTGTTCATTTTCAGAACCATGCAAAATCACCGATAAACCCGTACGAAAACTCTGGAACACGCGAGAAAGTGGCGGCTACTGCGTAACCTTATGACCAAATAAATAGTATATTAAATATTTACATAGATTTATTATAATAAGTACTGATTGATAGATGAGATGAATACACGTTTTTAAGATTCTCTTGACTCTTTTTATGTCCTTTTTTTAACCTCAACCTGAGATTTTATTTGGGAGCAGATTGTCAGATTAAGGATCATCAAAAACAACAGAAACTATTAAATAAAATTTATTCCTAAGATAAATTACATTTACGACGGTTTAGCTTTCTTCGGATCCGAAGGACCATCGTCTCCATCAGCATTTTGGAATATCGGCTTTGGCTGAGTCTTTTTGTACGCTGGAGCCACCCAGAACGGATTCTCCTCTGCATCTTTAGCGTATTTCAATATGGCTTCTCTTGGATCTTGGTCGTCTTCTACCCTTTTGCTCAAACCAAGGTTCCTTATAACGAAAGAGCTTAAAGTACTACCCGAAGCAGCAACTCTGCCACCTTGCCCCGAAGTAATAGGCAAATCAGGTCGATGCGATTTCACAGGATCTAACCGTTCTTTCTCCATCTTCTTCTTGCTAGTTCTGAGCTTCTCTTGCCTGAACAGAGGCAACGCGTGAGGAGTTATGATCTGCTGCGAACTCACAACTTCCACGGAATGCTTTTTCCTATGCGTCTTCACCATACACAGTTTAGCACCGCGGAGACTTCGCTTCTGATCATAATAACACTTCACAACACCGTTGCCACAACCGACGAATATCTGATTCAACTTGGCATGCCAAATACCTTTAATCACATGGGATTTAGTTACGTTGATCTCCATAACTTGCTCAAAGGTTTTCGTATTGTAAAATATCAATCTCCCAACATCTTTGCCTCGTTCTAATGATTCTCCTGTGAAAATCATGGAATCATCCGGACTGAAGCAGCAATCCGTCTGCTCATACCTCGAAAAGAGATTCCCGAAGACATTAACAGGTTTCTTAAAGCTCCTTAAATCCCATAGCTTTAAGGTCTCATCGTTACCTCTGCTAGCTAAGTAGGATCCTAGGTATGAGTAGGCAATGCAAGAAATTTCCGTTTGTTTCTGATGCGCGTCTCTCAATAAAGCTGAGGTGTTGACGAAATTCTTCCTATGATCCCACATTTGGATGGAGCCATCGAAGTTCCCACAGGCAACAGTGTTGCCATCTCTGGAGAAAGCACAAGATGTGGGGTTGGTCTTCAAGCCGCCCTGTTGTCGTGGTTTTATTACTGCCTTGTGTTGTTTGGGGTTCTCAGTGCGCCAGAGGCGAAGAGTTCCGTCTTGAGAACAGGTCATGAATTCCTCCCTGATGTGGGGGTGCCAGCAGCCACTGTTGAGGGAAGCTGTGTGGCCTTTTGTCCTGGAAAACAAAATTTAAGATTTTGTACAGTGATTTTGTACAAATGCATTCAAAAATCATATTACGATTTAAAATTCAATGATTCGTTTTGGAAATTGGCTACATCTGAGTTTTACACGTCAGACATTTATTTACCAGTGGAAGTGATCTTTAATTTTTTAAACCTAACTGAGCTAGTTTCCAATTTTTCTACTGCCTTCAGCTGTTACTATGAAGCTCTCGAGCAGCTCGAACCCGTCCCAGTCTAGAACCTTGGCCTGTGCCACTCCACCCACCACTAGAAGTTAGCAATATTCGACTGACCTGGCCATATCAGCGATATACTGGTCCCCTTTGACACACTCGAGCAGCTCGAACCCATCCCGGTCGAGCACCTTGGCCTGAGCCGCTCCGCTCACCACCAGCAGGGAGTCTCCGGTGGCGGAGTACTGGAGTGCCCGAACCGGGTGGTTCTCGCATGGTTGGAGGGTTCGGAACGACCGCATTGAGGAGTCCATGCCTGGAAGAAACGGTAAAGAATAAAGAATGGTATTTTTTTAAACATTTAGAAGGTTGTTGTGTAACAAACTATGTATGTACTATGTATGTCATCATTATGTCATAAAATCTTGACACTGATTTTTATATCACCATAAAAGCAAGGTAAACCTAGAATTATGATCTACAAGGTTGCTCAATGGCCGTCGTCGAAGATGGTTGATGTTTGTTGAGCTTCCCCATTTTTATTTGATTTATCTTTTATACCGTACATTTATCATTATTACCGTACACTGCTCGGCCTGTAGGCCAATTACTTGACATTGGCGAAATTGTCTTGCACACAGACAGAAGCCAATATTTAAAGAGAAGAAGACCTTCATACAAATCAGCGTATGCCCGAAATAAGTGTTAAATGCCTGCCTAGGTAGGCTGTATGAAAATTTTAACTCCTATAGCAATATGGGACTTAAAATCTTCGTACATAGCCTGTATAATAATTTGAAGCACCCCTAGTTATTGGCCATATACAGATGCTTTTCTTAACTAAGAAAAAATCCAAGAGATTTTAATGAATAATCAGTGTAATTTTTTAAGAAATTGTTTTTTTACCAGCAAAGTCCCAGAACGAGACGTCATAGTCCACGGAGCCGGTGGCGAGTCGGGCTCCGGATGGGTCCACCGCTAGAGCAACCACTGCTTTCGTACCGTGAACCATCTCTACCTGTAATTAATAATTTAACCTTTTGTAACAAAAACTAAAATCGTGTTGTCTATGTTTCTTCTACACAGATTAGGCAGTCTCATTTTCACATTATGATCACAGAATATTTAATAGTACTACATACAGAATGGCCACGGAATCAACCGCCTGAATCTAGCCGGCGCGCAACTCGCGCCCAACTCGCCCTTACCGTCATTTGTTTCATCCGGAGATGGAGAGTGGATGACTGGCCCGCGTAGTTGGTACACACATTGACACTTCATTCGAATTTTGTTCGAAATCATGCTTTTAGGCCGTGTCTGTCCTGTGTTATGATCTAAAATTCTAAATGCCTATGTATTGAAAGAGTTACTCCTGTTTAAGAAAGATAAGGTATTGTTTGATTTAAAAAAATGTTGTTTGTCATATACATTTGTCAAGGGGATTATTTTTGTATTTTATCAATTTCTCAAAACTGATGCAACAGAGATACACTGATTGAAATCCTTGTCAATTTAGATCGATAAGGCCATATGTAGCATGATAATAAATAAAGCTGCCTATCACTTTGCCGTTGGTGTCTAGTGTTTCGGCCCACCGCCTCTCATGCAGAGGACTCGCACCTCTGAGTTCACAAATGTGCGAAATTCGATTTGAGTTTACCACTGAGCTTTTCGGTGAAGGAAAACATCGTGAGGAAACCTGCACACATCTGCGAAGTAATTCAAAGATGTGTGTGAAGTCTCCAATCCACAATGGGTCCGCGGGACTATAGCCCAAACCCTCTTGTGATGAGAGGAGGCCTGTGCCCAGCAGTGGGACGCAAATAGGCTGCACTAGTAGCTGGCTGTAGTAGTAGCACTTTAATTCACATATTAACAATAACTTGAGGAATAGTAATTTTAGTTTTTTAGACTTGCTGAACCTTGTTAAGCCTCTATCCTCTTTCAAAAACTGAGTATATTTACCTCATAACTGTTTGGTATCCGTTTCTCCAGGGTAACTCCCTCTTCATCCTCCGAACTGCTAAGATCATCGTAGCTGTCGTCTTCGTCTTTCTCTTTCTTTCCTTTAGTCTTCTCTGGTGGAGTGCTGGTGGCAGGAGAAGGCAACGGGCCTATTATATCTTCCTCCTCATCCGGTGGAGTCTCTTTTGGAGGATCCGGGTCTTTCGCACTGGCTGCCTGTTCTTCTAGCTTCTTTTTGCTGACCTTAAACGAAAACATTAAACCTAATAATTTACTTTAAAAAGTAGAAATTGAACAATATACAGTGTTTGTAGTAAAAACAGTCCTCTTTTGAAATGATTAAAAATTAAAACTATATTTAGAATAAATAAAATAATATAGAAAATATGCAATTACTCATAACAATGTTTAAATCACAAGAGTTTATTAAAAAGCAGAAAATTCAATGAAAGTAGTTTGTCTTTAAAAGGCAATATTAAAAGTAGCTTAACTAACTGTGATGAGAGAACCTCACATTTGCCTTGGTAGCAGATAGATGGTGAAGTTCACTTGTTTATATATTTATATATAGAGACGTGGCAACCCTGCTTTCGTAGCGTAAACACAACCGCCGAGTACGTCGCAATTTTCGCGTAAAAAACCGTGCAAAAAGCAACAGTGCAAAGACTTTTACCCGAAAATATTGTGAATAACAGTGAACTTTAAGTGTGCAAACAAAGATTTGACAGAAATATCAAAGATTGTGCCTAAATACAACAAAGTTAACATCTGCTTATCACCAATCTGAACTGTCATTCTTCAGTGTGGCCATACTAACTTTTAAATTTACCAAAACTACCCTCTTTTTTTTTTTTCTTTTTTTTTCGTTTATATCATCGTAATATTAAAAAAAAAATGAATCACGTCGGACCCGACGAGCTGTGGTCACCATAATTAGCTCTGGATTCTGGGATGCCAAAAAGCTCTGTGAGGACGCAATCCCCGGAACAGCAATATGAGCGACCAAAAACCTAACAATAAATCGACTCCCGTCACAAAAATGTTGACACAACAAGTCTTCCATAAGGCCCTTTTTACAAGTAGACCACGTACATTATCTGCTACTGAAGTGGAACTTGCGAGCCAAGGAAAATTAAACATCACCAAAACTTCTATACCTATACCTCTAGAACCCCAAAACATGGATAGCGAAGATAATTTTATCACTGTCCAAAGTACTAAGAGACCAAGAGATAGCCCGGAAAACACAAGTAATCCAAAGCAGACAAAAACTCTAAAAACCAATAAAAGCAATTGGCTGAGCCAACAAGTCCTAAATACATCAAACAGCTTTGATGGGCTTCCTATCGATGAAGACAAAGAAAACAAATCAAACCAAACCGAAACTCATGGAAAACTTCCACCAATATTTGTGGACAAAGTTAGCAACATACAGCCTTTACTACAAATGCTCAATGAATACGCAACCAATAATTATGATGTCAAAATTCTACGAAACGAGCAAGTTAAAATTCAACCGAAATCTTCCGAAGCCTTCAAAACAATTGTACAAAAACTGGAAGAAAAAGGAACAGAGTTTTTCTTCTATCAAACCAAGCAAGAAAGATCGTTTAAAGTGGTATTAAAAAATATGCACCCTTCCACAGATATGAAAGAAATCGAAAACGAGCTCAAACAACATGGACATATTGTGACCAATATCTGGAACATGAAACAAAGAGTCACAAAAGTCCCATTACCTCTTTTCATCATCGAAATTAAGCCCAATAGCAACAATAAATCAATATACGAAATAAAGAACCTGCTACACTGTCGTGTAACTATTGAACCGCCAAAGCCAAAACTCGAAATCCCGCAATGCGCTAATTGCCAACAGTACGGCCATACGAAAGCTTACTGTCGCAGAAATCCTAAATGCATCAAATGTGCTGGAGATCACAAATCGGCATCGTGCACACGTACTGGCAGATCAGAAGAAGTAAAATGTGTCCTGTGTGAGGGAAACCACCCTGCCAACTACAAAGGTTGTGCAGTTTACAAGCAACTAAGATCAGAAAAATATCCCCAACAACGACCAAAACGACTACCACAAACCGAACAACCAAACACAGCAAATGATCACAGCCCATCAATAAATCTAGCAAACCCGACACAATTCCCGCCATTAAAGTCAAATAAGCCTGCTGCAAGTGAGAATACAGGTTCAAACCTGACTCCGTTTAACCCGTGGTTTCACCAGCGGCCAACTTATGGTAACAACGCCAAACATGAGAAAGAAAATGTCTCTTCGAAAACAGGTTGCATAAATCCTCCACAAAGGGCTAGTACGGAGTTAAGTCTTCTTTTTGACATGCTACAACAAGTAATGCAACAGATGACTACCATCACAAACCTACTTGTAGGTCTCACGTCTAGGCTGCAGCTTTCATTGTGATTGCACTGTGGAATGCAAATGGACTGTCACAACACACGCTTGAGGTACAAGAGTTCCTTAAAAATAATCACATTGATATTCTACTAATATCAGAAACGCACTTCACAGACAGAAGCTACTTCAACTTACCAGGATATCGATTCTACCAAACAAATCATCCGGATGGAACAGCACATGGGGGGTCAGCTATCCTCATAAAAAACAAATTAGAACATTATGAAACCAGATCTTACTGCACAGAAATGATTCAAGCCACCAATATTGTGATACAAGATCCGCGAGGCGACATCACAATTTCTGCAATATACAGCCCACCTAAACATCAAATCAAATGCACACATTACCAAGACTTCTTCAAGACTCTAAATAGGCGCTTTATTGCAGGAGGTGACTATAATGCGAAACATACCTACTGGGGTTCGCGCTTGGTAACAACCAAGGGGCGTCAACTATTAGTAGCCATGCAAGAACTGCAACTGAATGTGCTATCGACTGGAGAACCCACGTACTGGCCAACCGATGAAAAGAAGATACCAGACCTCATTGACTTCTTCATAACTAAAGGGATAGCCCAAAACCTAATGAGCGTCAGATCTAGCCTTGAGTTGTCTTCAGACTAGGGCTTCCAAATCCCGGGACTATCGTAATCCCGGGATTAATATCGGGATTGCCGAAGTCAATCCCGGGATCCCGGGATCCCGGGATTGGGTACTGCTTGTATGAGATGGGAGTTTCATTACGCAAAAAATACCAAATTTAAGTTGTACACAAAACATCTTAATACAAATCAAATCGCATATTGTTTTGAACAGTTCAGGCAGAAGTTTTACAAGATGGCTTACATAAAACCTTAACCTTACTGAACGCCACTGCCCGTTCGACTCAGGAGAGCACAAATCCTATTCCTCTGATGCGGAGAATTAGACAAAGCTGTTTACAGCTGCAGTCGAGGATGCTATCATGGTTATGAACTGAACAGGACGAGGCATCAATAATCTACATGAGGAGTTGGTAGTTAGTCTTACCGATAATATTATAGGTTGTAAATCTTAAACCCCTGGAACCTGCAAGATCTCAGTGCTATATTTATTAATCTCAGAAGGTTCTCCAACCGACTTGGTCTGAAAATGAACATGGACAAGACGAAAATTGTCTCCAATGTCCATGTTGTAGGTACCTAGCAACTCCCGTAACAGTCGGGTTCTGTGCTCGAAAGGGGACGATTGTGTACACCAGGAAGGAAAAGTCCAGTTAGTTATGTTTAGTAAGTTCAATGAGGTACTTAAGTTTTAGACTCGGCTGAGCATCGATCGGAATTCGGGAAGCATTGCAGTGATTTTTTCGTCCAAATTTTCTCAGTCTCAAGTCTTTGGCTACTATGTGTCGCCAGTGACATTAAACTAAAAAGACGTGGGCGGCAATGATGTCTCATAAAAAAAAAACTCTAGTTCATTCAATGTAGAGGGCTAATTTGTAGTTGATATGATCAAAAATGATGATATCCTCAAAAGAATTAGGATCACCGACATGGTTCGAAGTAGGTCCGAAGGGTCCCGCGGATTTCTATGGCACAAGATCGGTATTGCGGCTGATATGATGAATAAATAACCTCAGTAAATTATCTTTAAATCATAGATGAGGACCGATTATTTTGATAGGAAACTCAATCCCGGGATCCCGGGATTGAAATAGAAATCCCGGGATTGAAAAAACCCTTAAAAATAGGCGGGATCCCGGGAACCCGGGATCCCGGGATTGGAAGCCCTACTTCAGACCACTCTCCAGTGATAATGACTGTGAGTGAAAACATTAAACAAGTTACAAAACCCTGCAAACTACATAATCGCAAAACTGACTGGAATCTCTACCGAGACTCAGTTGCAGCGACTTTGCGTAACAAAGTCGCACTGAAAACTGATGATGATATATTAGAAGCTGTTGAGATATTTAATGATTGTATACAGAACTCAGCGTGGATCGCAACGCCAAGTGAAACCCAATCCCCAGGCCAACCATGCCCAACTTACATTAAAAAACTACTAGAAGACAAACGAAAGGCGCGAAGACGTTGGCAGGATACTCGATATCCCCCTGATAAAACGAAACTGAATAAAATTACGGCTAAACTGAAAAAAACACTGTCTGAATGCCGCGACCAAACCATGCAAAATTACTTGCAATCATTAGATAACACCTCTTCAACGGATTATTCCCTTTGGAAAGCAACGAAAAATATCAATAGACCCGTTACCCGGCAGCCGCCTCTACGCACACAGGACAATTCCTGGGCTAAAAGTGATGAACAAAAAGCGAACACTTTCGGGGACCACTTGGATTCTGTTTTAATACCTAATCCTAGTGTTAATGCTACAGCTGAAAGTGTTCAAAATCTACTTATGCAAACTAACCAACTTGATCTTCCTATCAGAAAAATCACTGTCGCTGAGGTTAAACAGGTCGTAAAAGAACTAAATCACAAAAAAGCTCCTGGATATGACTTAATCACCGGAAAAACCCTGAGAGAACTACCAGACGAAGGTTTTACATTCCTTACTGAAATATATAACGCAATCCTCTGGAGGGGATACATGCCACTACAATGGAAAGTAGCACAAATCACTATGATCCTAAAACCAGGGAAAACGCCTGAAGATGTTAAATCATATCGCCCAATAAGCCTACTACCAATACCATCAAAGGTCCTAGAAACCCTTTTCTTAAAGAGACTCATGCCGATCATCACTACAAATAAAATTATCCCAGATCACCAATTCGGTTTCCGACACTCACATGGAACTATAGAACAAGTACACAGATTAGTGGAAAAAATACATCAAACATATGAACAAAAACAATATTGCTCTGCGGTCTTCCTAGACATCTCTCAGGCATTTGATAGAGTATGGCATGAAGGCCTACTTTACAAAGCCAAAAAAGAACTCCCAGCCAACTTCTATATCTTCATCGAATCATACCTAAAAGACCGCCACTTCTTTGTCAAAGTAAACAATGATATTACCAAACTACACAAGATACATGCTGGAGTACCACAGGGAAGCGTAATGGGGCCAACCTTGTACCTATTGTTCACGGCGGACTTACCTGAAACAGAAGGAGTAGTAATGGGAACGTTTGCTGATGACACAGCTACTCTCGCGACATCAAAAGACCCAGTCGAAGCCTCCAAAAAACTTCAATGTAGTCTCGACAACATCTCGGCATGGCTCAAAACATGGCGTATTAAAGCCAACGAGACGAAGTCGATACATGTCACATTTACAACGTGCAGAGATACATGCCCAGTATCACTGAACAATGTCCAAATCCCACAGTCAAACGAAGCCAAATACCTCGGAATATATCTCGACCGACGACTTACATGGCGGAAACATATTTTCACAAAACGGAAGGCGTTAAGTCACAAACTTCGTCAATTGTACTGGCTGCTTGGTCATAGATCGAAACTTTTTCCTGGATAGCAAACTGCTACTTTATAAATGTGTACTGAAACCTATCTGGTTATATGGAATTGAGCTGTGGGGAACCGCTGCAAACTCAAACATTGAAATACTTCAGCGTTTCCAATCAAAGATGCTAAGAATCATCACCGGCGCCCCATGGTTCGTCACAAACCAAAGGCTGCATCATGACATGAAAATAAAAACAGTTAAAGAAGAAATACCCGACAAATCACTAAGATACAAGGAACGATTGCAACGCCATCCAAATCAACTTGCAGTAAATCTGATGACCCCAAAGATAACTTTTAGAAGACTGAAACGTAAAGCCCCACAAGATTTAATTCTATAAACTCTGGATGTGTCAATGGACATATACCATGCAAGCCGAATATCAATATAGACCACAACAATTGCTCAATGTCACTGGAAGACAGATCGCAAGATAAGGAAATAAATAAAAAAATAAAAAATATATATAGATGGTGAAGTTCACTTGTTTATTTCTTTATTTCAACTAACCTCTTGCGCTGTCTTCCGAGCCTGCTCCAACATTTCGTCTATGTCGAAATTCTTGGCCTTTTTTCCGAAGTTCTTAATGCCCATGACTTGTTGGACGTGCTGGTTCTCTAAATCTTCAGCTATTTCTTCGATTTCCTTCTGTTCTTGGATGGGGGTGCGGCCAAAAGTGCCGAAACCCGATGTAGACTGATCTGGATTTTTTTGCTCATTGCTGGCACTTTCTGGGGCTTTACTTAAGTTGAAACTGATCTTGCCGAAAGATATCGGCTTCTTACTCATTATTCCAGTGTTATTTTACGTATAAATTAGGAGACTTATAGTAAAATTCTAGCAGATAAGTAAGTTAAAAATTGACTGTGATTTCGACTAATGAAGATTACAATAACATAAAAGAAATATTGTATTCCGTTTAATGTTTCATATGAGGTATAGACTAATAAAATAATAAGTACGACGTTATTATTTTTCGTAAAAAACAATAATCGACCGACTAAATCTTAACGTACAATTGACGTTTGATAAAATGTCAAGATAGATCGTTTGAGTCACAGAAATACCAGAAATTTCATTGTTCGTTGTATGAATTTGCGCCGTTTAAAATGTATCTCAAATAATCCCTTACGGTTGTCAAATTGACATTCACTAGTGAGTTCGTAAGACATTACCGGTTTTCATATAAATCGACATTAGGCTCGATTGGCTCGATCGTCGAGGTGTCAGGTATTTTTTTAATGTAAATTGCTGTATGATTATTTCTAAAACATTGTTTACTGTGCTATTAATTTATTTCTCACTACTACCTACTCTTTAAACCCACCGATGAAATATCAAATCCTTCAATCGAATCGATGTTTCGTTGGACAGAACACAATCGAATCGACTATCATATCGAGTTACCTCTGTTGTCTTGCCCTCGTCGCGACGTGACCCCGATTTGTTTTAAATTATTATTTGTTTTCAATGTTAGTCAGAAAATAAATAAAAAATAGTACAGTAAACCTGCGTCAACTAAGGAAATAAATAACTAGGTAATGTACACTCTAAGCAAGACTGAAGTATAAAAAGCCGGTTTTCGTAATTCGATCACCATTCCATTTCATTACATAGTCAGCAGTTTTTTCTTGTATAAAATTAAAACAAAGTTAATTATTTAGTTGCTATTCGTGTAGGTGAGAGTATCGTAAATTCGATATTTTTTACAAAGTTCGTGTTCGATATATTTTAGCGCTATTCTAGTAATCTACTCTTAACAGGAAAGTGAGTATATCTATTTTTTTTTCATTATTCAATGAATGCCAAGTAAAATTAAACTATTATATGAGTCATATTTATGCAACATAATAGTTTACACTCATGTAGGTAAGTATTATTTTCAAATCAAAGCCTTTGCTTCACTTTACTTTTTATACTTTATTAATTAACTCAATATCTTATTTTCTTATGTTTATACCTTTTGCCACATATATAAAATTAGGTCTATACTATACTACTATAACCATTTTCCAAGTTTGAAAAATGTCCATTAAAAATACAGTAAAAAAAATTGTGGGTACTTATCATTTAAAAGTACCGTTTAAAAATTGTTTGTCCTTTACTCAACCCTTACTTATTTAACCTTGTGGTTTTAACTCAGCATAAGATTTGGTATATAAGTAAAACTAAACAACATATAATAAGTAAATATAACAAAGTAGCCCTATTAATTATTTGTTTTAAATAAGTGAAGCCAATCAAGTACCATTGTTGTAATATTAGGATGTTTTTGTGTCCATCAAACCAGTAATTACCTGCAAATTCTCAGATAGCTTGCATAGCAGAAAGCTTTTAGTTTTTGGGGTTCTCTGCTAACATTGGTAAAACCCATTTGTATAATTTTTCATACATTAGACGGTCATTAAGTAAATGTGATTTATGATTATTTTATACTTAAAACAAGCTAATCATATTTGTACAAACAATCTCAGAAACTCAATTGGCCTACCTACTCAAACCTACCGAAAATGTTCCTCCTTTATTGACACCTCTAGTTCCATACTCGTAATTTTATTTTTAGATCCCTATTTGCCAGCCACCAGCCTAGCCTAGCCTAGCCTTATATAGCTAGGTTATATCAATTTACCAGCGCTTCTAAGACCCATTGCTTGAGAAGAAGCGCCGCAACAAACTCGGCAAAAGGCCTTTTTTTAAATAATAATAATAATCACATACAAATTCACTTTACATTTGCATTAGCTATATGTATAAAATACATACATAGGCACTTACTAACATTACATTTAAGGGATGTATAGTCCCTAACTTAAACTTAAATCTAATATCTTAGATATGTATAGTCTCCAAGGGCCCAGAAAAAAAAGAATAATAATCATAGAGATGGCCTCCATTGACAAATAAATATAAATTTCATAGATGTCGATAGTCTCAAAATGTCAATAAATAATAAAATACATCATGTATAAAAGAGTTCATTCATGTCAATAAGAACATGATGAGGTCTCTCGCTTAAAATGTTTGATGTACCTAGTAATATATTTAAGCTTTGCAACTAAAACTAGGGAGTGGTAGCTCGTGACGTCAGAATTGGGTACAAATTATTCTAAGACGTGACGTGATTTTAAAAGTGTCGGATCTTTTGATTTTTTCAGTCATTTAGCTTTTTAGGCCGGCCTCGTAGAGTCGGCGAGATAGTCATGGAATTTTTGAAAAAAGACCTTCTGCTGAGTTTGTTGCGGCGCTTCTGCTCAAGAAATGGGCCTAGGAAGCGCTGGTAAATTCATTTCGAACGTGCAAAGTGCCCCAATGTGTCAATTTTGAATAAATGAATGATTTGATTTGACCCACTGTATCTGAATTCCGACTGTATGGTGCCAGCCTTACAGATATTTAAAATCAGCTTCTGCCCGCGACTTCGCCCGCGTGGAATTCGGTTATGGCGTTCCCGCGGGAACTATGCGTTCTTACGCGACAAAAAGTAGCCTATGTCCTTTCCCGGGACCCCAACTATCTCCATGCCATATTTCGTCCAAATCGGTCCAGCGGTTGAAGCGTGAAGAGGTAACAGACAGACAGACAGAGAGAAAGACAGAGTTACTTTCGCATTTCTAATATTAATATGAATTAGCTACGGGACCCTACAGGCCCGCGTTGCGCCTGCGCACGCCACCTCTTCAAGTAATAATGACATGTCGTCATTCTGTCCCCAGCGGCGGCGGCGGACGGACATGTTACGACTTCTGTGCCTCGTCGGCCTAGCCACGGCCTCGGCCTACGTTGATAAACGTAAGTTTAGACGGCTAATTTATTTATGACTAGCTTCTATGAAATTCGTTAATAGTATACCCGCGGGAACTATGCATTTTTCCACCAGTATTATAAACTACCCCCGTACCAAATTTTGTTGCAATCCGTCCAGTAGTTTTCGAGTTGAATCTGGACATACATACATACATACAGACAATTTTTCTAAAAATCGTTATTTTATGTTCAGTTTATATAGTCCCCTCGACTTGATAGTTTCTTTTAATTTTCAAGTTTCAGACGCGACTTCTACAGACTTATTATAAGTATAGACTAGCTTCTGCCCCGCGTGGATTTCAGTTATCGCGTTCCCGCGGGAACTGTGCGTGTTTCCGGGATAAAAAGTAGCCTATAAGTCCTTTCCCAGGACTTCAACTACCCATTCAGCTGCTCGCGTGCGCAAAAATGGCGCTATAATAATAATAATAAATTTTATTTCAGGCATCTAGGCACATATTACATATACCTTAAAGACTAACATACATCTATCTGTTCTTCATAATCTTAGAAACTAACACGATTACTTCTTCGACTATTTGCTATGACTTTGAACATAGAACATAGAATTGGCCACCGTAGTTGCCAAAAGCAAGCAAAAATGGCGCTATGACTTTGAACATAGAACATAGAATTGGCAACCGTAGTTGCCAAAAGCAAGTGAGTGGCTACATATCTCCATACCAGATTTCATCCAAATCGGTCCAACGGTTGAGGCGTGAAGAGGTAACAGACAGACACAGTTATTTTCGCTTTTATAATATTAGTAGGGATTTACGGATTTCGTGCTTAAGTGAAACTGAGGAGAGCAAGGCATAATTGTGCAGCAATGTGCTCTCTAATTAAAGTAATTACTACTACTACAGCCTATTTGCGTCCCACTGCTGGGCACAGGCCTCCCCTCATCATGAGAGGGTTTTGGGCTATAGTCCCCACGCGAGCCCATTGCGGATTGGGGACTTCACACACATCTTTGAATTACTTCGCAGATGCGTGCAGGTTTCCTCACGATGTTTTCCTTCACCGAAAAGTTCATGGTAAATTCAGATTAAATTTCGCACGTAAGTACCTTAGAGGTGCGAGCCGGAATCGAACCCCCGACCCTCGGCATGAGAGGCGATAGGTCGAACCACTAGGCCACCACGGCTTTCGGGATTAAAGTAATTAAATTGTTTTAATCATAGCTTTGTTTTAGTATGAGGAATAATCGATTTCGGTTGGTGGGTTTGAAACTACCTTTAAAAATACTTTCGCATTTTTATAATAAGTATTTGCAGAGTCCAGCAAGTCTATTTCTTATTTATTTAGTAAGGATATAAATAATTTACATCTTTAATAAATAATGTGGGTAGGCAAAACTTTAAATGTGCCTATACCTAGGTAAACACAAAATATCTATTGTATTATGTTATGACTCAAGTTTACTAGTACATTACAGACCTAGGGTGGTGAATTCGTAAATGTCCCAGATCGCAGGTTTCTGTGCCCGAACCGAAGGCGAGGGCCATAAATATGCGATCTGGGGCTTTACGAATTACCGCCCGTGGTTTGTCAAAAGTTTTACGTCTTGCCTTGGCCAGAAAGTGAGATTTACTCTCCGCGTAGTGGGCAGAAAATCACGCTTTACGGCCATGGGTGACGTAAATAAAATGAATCACTTGTTCAGGTATTCAGGTTCAGGCACCTTTTGTATAAGTAATTAATATGTAGGTACTTAGGTTTTTTTTTATGAATTGTCACGCTTCAACGGCTTGACCAATTTACATGAAATTTGGGAGGGAGATATTTGGAGTCTCGGGAAAGGACAAAGGGTACTTTTCATCCCGAAAAAACCCGTAGTTCCAGCGGGAACGCGATAGTAGAATTTCACGCGGGTGAAGTCGCGGACAGAAGCTAGTAATACTATAAAAGTAACCCTGTCTGTCTTTTACCTATTCACGCTTCAATCGCTATACCGATTTAGATGGAATTTGGTATGAAGATATTTGGAGTCCCGGGGAAGGACATAGACTACTTTTTTATCCCGGAGAAACGCATGGTTCCCGCGGGAGCGCGATAACCGAATTCCACGCGTGCGAAGTCGCGGTCAGAAGCTAACTTAACTACTGAATTTTATCATCATCATCATCATTTCAGCCGATAGACGTCCACTGCTGGACATAGGCCTCCCCCAAGGCGCGCCACTCAGACCGGTCCTGTGCCACTCGCATCCACCGCGTTCCCGCGACCTTTACAAGGTCGTCACTCCATCTTGTTGGAGGCCTACCGACAGCTCGTATGAATTTTATAATACAACTTTATTTACAGAGTCCCCCCCACAATGGAGCCCCGTGTACACCGTGAAGGGGCTATTGCTCATCCCCTACGCTGAACTGCACGAGCCATTTTACGCCTGGTAAGTTATCCCATCAGAACACCATGGTACTAGTTTCTGCCTGGTAAGTTACCCCAACTGAACACCTTGTATACTATACAGTACTAGTCGCCATCATCCGTATGGACTTCGGTTATAACGGTTCGGTAAAAAGTAGCATATGTTCTTTCCCGGGACTATCTCCATACCAAATTTCATCTAAATCGGTCCAGCGGCTTCAGCGTGAAGAGGTAAAAGTAAGTAAGTAAGTAACACTTTATTGTACAGAAAAAAAAAACACAAATACAATTATCAATACAGAGAAGAGACACATGTACAAAGGCGAGCTTATCCCTACAAGGAATTTCTTCCAGCTAACCTTTGAGTAGTGGAGAGGACACATGTTCACGAGTAGACAAATAAGTATGTACAGAAAAATAAAGGAGAATCTAAAAGCCAGTCAGAGTTACCTTCGCATTTATAATAGAAGTGTTACCATGGATTATCCATCCTGTATTTGCTACAAATTTAAATGTATTTTGTAAAATAATCAATGTTCCATCAGACATATTCATATGTTCTTATGTAGAGATCTTCTACTATCTAAAGTCCCGCGCCTTCACATTTCAAAACGTCAATACATTGAAGTATTTAAAAACACATGTGTGCGAGCTGAGACAGCCATCAACTATGCGTTGAGAGTGTTGGTGGTGCTTTTTAAACAATAATGAAAAAATTGAAGCGTTTTGAAATGTGAAGGCGCGGGACTTTAGATAGTAGAAGATCTCTACATAACTAAATAACACAAATATGTATGCTCCCTGAATGTACTTAAAGAAAGATTTGTTTACATATTTTGAACTTTATCTAGAGGTCATAGGTCCCTGATAAGTGGAACGCTGGGCGAATACACAAGATATTAAGATAATGTAGCGCGTAAAACTTATAAATATATGTTCTTAGTTATTAAAGTTAAACATAAATAATATAGGCATTTGGTTAAGAAATACCGTTTTCACGCCTCCTATTCGAAAAGGAGTACGTTCCCCGTTCAAAGGGAGCAAAATGCGATTTACTCCCTCTCTATTTCTGCCCCGCAAACAGGGAGCAAAGTAAGATTTTGCTCTCTAGGGAGCAAAGTACGATTTTGTTCCCTGCTGCTACTGGTTTTGTCATAGGAGTGAAAATCAGAGTGTGCAACACGGTAGCAAAACTATTTAAACCTTGGGTGACATAGCTTGAATCCCTCGCTAGCTCCAGATTCCACGTTAGAATATAGAATAGAAAAACATTTATTGTCACATACAGATATACAATTACATTATTAGACAAAAAAAAAAACAATAAAAGAAAATAACATAAATAAAATCATACGTGGCTATCAAAAAAAAAAGCAATAAAAGAGTGACATAAAAAAGTTAATTAAAAAAAACAAAAAACCCGACTGCGTAAAAACTAAAAAGAAAAAAACAAGACTACTTAGTTCAGTAGTAGGTAGCTAGGATTATGTTAAGTAATTGATTGCTATTGAGGAATCTAAAGATGCCTACTATCGGGACCCATTATTTGTAACATTTTAACCTAGATTTTAAATGGGTCCCGACTGTAGGCATCTTTAGATTCCTCAATAGCAATCAATTACTTAACATAATCCTAGCTACTACTGAACTAAGTAGTCTTGTTTTTTTCTTTTTAGTTTTTACGCAGTCGGGTTTTTTGTTTTTTTTAATTCACTTTTTTATTTTATTATTTTTAGTTAGGGATTAAAAGACCGTAAATTCCGCAATCTTGTCATTTCATGGAGAGAGTTGCTATCGTGGGGATTATTAAGTAGCTTGCGATGATCTAAATTACTGATTATTAATCCCTCTAGAGACCTAACCCGGCTCAAAACGCTACATAAGCCTGAACCTATTAAAATTCTTCAAGTCAACCGATAGATGGCGCTACTGGTACTACATAAGAGTATTAGGTAGCTATTTTATTTATTTACGAGCGCTGAGTACTGACTAGTGTACCTAATTGGTACCTATAATCAATTAGGTTATATTTCACTGTATCACACACACTATTGACACTTTAAATGTAATAACGAAACTAAAAGTCTTCAAGTCAACGGATAGATGACGCTACTGGTACACTACATTGCACATGCGTACGTACTTGATTGAAGTTTGAGATTTATGAAAAACATTATTATTAAGTATTTTATAGTCGTCGTGACCTGCTTGAAGACTCGTTGGTCTAGATTATTTCCTGTGTTGCTAATTCGAACGGATGTACTACTGGGTGGATAGGTAGGTACCTACTTTACGTGGTTAGTAAAGGAACTTTGAATCGTTATAAATCATAAACGGTTCTTTTGTCTGAAAAATGGTCAAAGAAACCTAATAATGATTTTTAAATACCTATTCAACGATACCTCACATGCCATAGTTGGTTGACTTTTATTTTTTTATTTTGTACAATATGGCGTCTGGTAGCCGCCATTTTGAATTTTGATAAATTTCATATCTTCAGTGACACTCGCGCAATTCAGACGAATCGATTGACGTATGATTCATTAAAATCGACCCACGCGTTTGATCTCTAGTGTGCCACAAAGGAACAAACATACATACATACATACATACATACATACATACATACATACATAGACAGGTAAACACATAACCCTCCTTTGCGGTGCGCAGTCGGGTAAAAAGGGGCGGACTCAGCGTGTGCTGTGAACGCGGGCCGGAGCCTGCCGTGTCACAGCGCTGGTTTTCAGTCCGTCCCTGAGATCAGTTCAAATTTGCAAAGGCTGCGGGTAAGTAAAACAAAGAAAAACAAAAAGAGAAAAAAACGAAAAATTACAATATTAATGATAAAAGAAGAAGTACCACTTTAAATTAAAAAACAGTACCAATACATAGCAACGGTCAACAGATACATATAATTTTGCATTAATAAAAATAAAAATAAAATAAAATAAAATGAAATGAAAAAAATAAAAAACTCCTACCTCCTTCCTATAAATATATACCGCCTTGAAATGATACCGTGAGATAAATTTCATAAATAGATACGCGAAACCAGTGGTAGATAACTAGGTGTCATAGAAAATGGGTAGGCCTCCAACAAGATGGAGCGACGACCTCGTGAAGGTCGCGGGAAACCGGTGGAAACAGGTGGCACATGACCGGTCTGAGTGGCGAGCCTTGGGCGAGGCTTATGTCCAGCAGTGGACGTCTATCGGCTGAAATGATGATGATGGAAAATGAACACGTCATCATCAGTCTGTTTACGTCCCACGGCTGGGCACAGGCCTCTCAGCATGAAAGGGCTTGGCTTGGTCTACAGTGCTGATTGGGGACTTGATATATTCAACAGCAAATGAGTTAAATACATTTTTTTTCTAGTACCAGGGTGACCGAGGTTCGCTCGGCTGAAAATAGCTAAAAATTAAATTTCCCAGATTTGAGACCTAACTAGATCGGTTTCTCACCTGCGCAAGCCCCTATAATCCAAATTTCATCGAAATCTTTAGAGCCGTTTTCGAGAACGGGATTACAAATATATACATGGTAAGTCAGAAAATATGGCAAATAATTAACCCACCGTATCGGCTATCGATTCTAAGTATATTGTATAGGTCTTTAATTTTTTTTTGAGTTAGTAAAAAAAAAAAATGTATATGGGATTGGTTGTGTGGGCGACGCCTGAATCCTATACAAAATATTTTTTTTTTACCAACTCAAAAAAAAAACAAAGCCCTATACAATATACTTAGAATCGATAGCCGATACTGTGGGTTAATTATTTGGCATATTTTCTGACCCACCATGTATACATAGGTATATATTTATATATAACTAACTGGGTCAGCTGACTTCGTACCGCCTTAGATTTTTTTTGGGTATGAAAAATAGCCCTATTCTCAGACCTATTGAACATACACTCCAAATTTTATAAGAATCGGTCTAGCCGTTTCGGAGGAGTTTGCTTACAAACACTGTGACACGAGAATTTTATATATTAGAGATATAAATATTGCTTGTTTAATAGTATAGGATATCGAATGATGTATCTATGTAAGCATGTTCTATTGTCGGGTTACAGAATACTTTAAATCTAATTTGATGTAGTTGACCTGACGAGCGGTCATAATGATGTGAACAGTCCACTAAACCCTTGACCAAGTTTCATAATTATCTGAATGGGTGCAATGATCTCAAAGTCTTTAGGTATTTAAAAAAAATGACATCTTGAATGTTGGTAAAGTTGTACTTATTATTTTTATCTAGCTTCTGCCCGCGACTTACTACTACTACAGCCTATTTTCGTCCCACTGCTGGGCACAGGCCTCCTCTCATGACGAGAGGGTTTGGGCTATAGTCCCCACGCGGGCCCAGTGCGGATTGGGGACTTCACAAACATCTTTGAATTACTTCGCAGATGTGTGGAGTTTTCCTTCACCTAAAAGCTCAGCAGTAGATTCAAATTGAATTTCGCACATAAGTAAACTTAGAGGTGCGAGCCGGAATCGATCCCCCGACCCTCTGCATGAGAGGCGGTAGGTCGAACCACTAGGCCACCACGGTTTGTCCGCGTGGGATTTGGTTTTAGATTTCCCGCGGGATCTGTGAGTTTTCTGGGTTAAATAGTAGCCCAAGTCCTGCCCCAGGACTCGAACTATCCCCATATCAAATTTCATCTAAATCGACCTAGCGGTTTAAGCGTTAACAGACATATAGACAAAGAGAGTAATTTTACCAATAAAATTATAATATTAACATAGACATTTTATTGCAAATAAAATAGTCTTAACTATAGTTTTTGCCTACCCCGTCGAAGAGTGAAGAGTAGAGCGTACTGGGCATGGAAAATCCATATTAATATTATAAATGCGAAAGTAACTCTGTCTGTCTGTCTGTCTGTCTGTGACCTCTTCACGCTTTAACCGCTGGACCAATTGAGATGAAATTTGGCATGGAGATAGCTGGGCTACTTTTCATACCGGAAAAACGCATAGCTCCCGCGGGAACGCGATAACCGAATAGGGGTGACGACAACTTTTTTTCCTTAGTCTATCAGGAAGATTATTGAAAAGTATTGGACACGTATATTTTCTTTTTTCACGTAATCAAACTTATACGGAGATATATTGAGTTGAAATGTCGCGTGACGTCACGGTTAGGTACGACTTATACCTAACAGTGACGTAGTTAGCCCCCACTCTCCAACTTTAATGCGTTTTAACTTTTAACTTAGTCATTCTTTGTTAATTTGATAAAACAAAAAATACGTGTCTAATATTTTTTTATTACCTGACTGACGGACTAATTAGAATTTCGATTTCTTCATCCTGTCGTCATCCCTATTCCACGCGGGCGATGTCGCGGGCAGAAGCTAGTATGAAATAAACCAATAGACTGACAATATAGAAAGTCTATATCTGAGTGAATAATTATTGAGTTTGAGGTATTTTTTTCAGGTTTGACAGCAAGAATGGGAAATCCCGTATTGACTACTATGGAAACATGGTCAAGACATACCAGATGTCGCCTTCAGTCTATCCTCAGTACGGGACGATGATCAAGGTAACGTTTGAAATACAAAAAAAAGTATTTTTACATCACCCTTGGCCGTAAAGTGGGATTTTCTGCCCGCTACGCGGAGAGAAAATCTCACTTCCTGGCCAAGGCAAGATGTAAAACTTTTGATAAACCACGGGCGGTAATTCGTAAAGCCCCAGATCGCATATTTATGGCCCTCGCCTTCGGTTCGGGCACAGAAACCCGCGATCTGGGACATTTACGAATTCACCACCCTAGGTCTGTAATGTACTATTAATGAATTGTTAAAAATACCTACTATGCGTTTTTCCGAGATAAAAAGTAGCCTATGCCCTTTCCCGGGACTCCAAGTGGTGATAACCATACCAAATTTCACCCAAATCGGTCCAGCGGTTGAAGCGTGAAGAGGTAACAGACAGACAGAGTTACTTTCGCATTTATAATATTAGTATGGATTAGTATGGACTACTTTAGCCTAGTTCACACCGGACGCGCTAGAGACGTATTCGGTTTGAATAGGCTTTAATCTTACTAATATAGTAAAGCTGAAAGTTTGTGTGTTTGGATCAGATCTCTACGATGTTTCCCGCAACTTCGTATGCGCAGAAATATTAAAATGTAAAATCCCGTTTTTTCCCGTTCCCGTGGGAATTTCGCAAAATCCTTTCATAGCGGATGCCTACGTCATAACATCTACCTGCATGCCAAATTTCAGCCCGATCCGTCCAGTGGTTTGGGCTGTGCGTTGATAGATCACTATGTCAGTCACCTTTGAGTTTTATATATTTAGATTGTTCCTCTTGTCCCAGATTGCCCCAGTGACGACGGAGACCCAGCTCAACAAGCAGACATGCCTGCAAGTCAACGGCACCGCCGAGCAGCAGACGGGCATACAAAACGTGTTGCCAGACATGACCGACTTCAAGTTCATCGGTATGTATCCTGTGCTGGACGGAAATAGCTCTCGGAATTGTAGGAATACTGGGGACAGTTGGGATGGGATAATATCTGGGACTGGTTGAGTTGAGACTATGAAGGACGGTTCTGATTGGGGTCAGTTGGGACTGTGGACAAAATCGAGAGGGGTAATTTAGGATTATGCAAAATTTGGACTTTTAATACTGTTATCGATTGAAAATGAATGCGTCGGACGATTAAGACACCATTTACTATTAGTTTTTGCATAAAATCATCAGACAAGTTTGCAGCTCGATTGGGGTAAGCTTTCTTTATAATTCAACTTCCAACCATTACAGTATTTATTACGGTTCCCCTTGTTTACGCATAATTTTTTTTGGCAGAATTCGATTTTGCATAATAAGTATAGGCATAATAGTGTTTACGCCGAAACTAAACTCGCATAACGATCTTTCGTCGAATTCTATTACGCATAATCTATTTACGCCGAATGGTTTTCACGCATAATTTTCGAATTTCGAATATTGTTTAGGCAGAAAATTACTTTCGCCGAAATTCGTTACGCCGAAAACTACTTTCGCATACCCTTATTCTCGTCGATTTAATTAAATGAGTATCCTGTATAACATCAATCATGATATTGGGGGGAAGGGGATTTTTACTAACTGATAATTTCGTTTACTTATATAAAAAATAACCTAACCTAACCTATGCGAGTCGGCTTTGCTCCAAACTTTGGGTGTTACCGCGCACACCGTCCTTATATTAGGACGGTGTGCGCGGTAACACCCAAAGTTTGGAGCAAAGCCTTACCGCATAGGTTAGGTTAGGTTATTTTTTATATAGCCAAATTTGTTATTTCGGACATAAATTCGGACAATATTTCGGTCTATCCAAATTTTGGTAAATTACTAGTATGCCAAACAATATTATGCATAATAAGATTCGGCCAAGTCAACATTATGCCAACACAATATTCGGCTAAACACACATTCGGCCAATAAAGAATTATGCTTAATAAAAATTCGGCAAAGTCAAGATTCGTAGCGTAGATAAATTATGCGAAGCCTGTTATGCGTAAACAGTTTCGGACAAAAAGAATTATGCCAAATAGCCACCCATTTTTTACATGTACTCCTTGATATTTTCACATTTATCTATCTTTATTTTGAACTATCTTCATAGGCACAGAAACGATGCGTGACTCGGAAGCGTCCAAATGGCAGATGGTGAGCACGGTTGGGGACAAAGTGAACAAGTACACCATGTGGGTCAAGTACAGGAAGGACCTGCGTGGGGACGCGCTGCCCGTGCCGCTGAGGTGAGGGTGGGGACTTGTGGGAGTAGGGACAGTTGGGAATGGGGACAGTTGGGATTGGGGGCAGTTGGGAATGGGGGCAGTTGGGAATGGGGGCACTGTTGGTAATGGGGACAGTTGGGAAAGGGGGACAGTTGGGAATGGGGATAGTTGGGAATGGGTACAGTTGGGAATGGGGATAGTTGGGAATGGGTACAGTTGGGAATGGGTACAGTTGGTAATGGGGACAGTTGGGGAAGGGGGACTGTTGGGAATGGGTACAGTTGGGAATGGAGACAGTTGGGAATGGGGACAGTTGGGAAAGCGGGACAGTTGGGAATGGGGATAGTTGGGAATAGGGACAGTTGGGAATGGAGACAGTTGGGAATCGAGACAGTGGGGAATGGGGACAGTTGGGAATGGGGACAGTTGGGAATCGAGACAGTTGGGAATGGGGACAGTTGGGAATGGGGACAGTTGGGAATGGGGACAGTTGGGAATGGGGACAGATGGGAATGGGCGCAGTGTGGGTGGAAGAAGGGGAACCTGGTTGGGATTGAAAACAGGAAAAAAAGGTTAGAACTAGAGAGTAGGGACTAGTAAGGGTCGTATAGAGAACACTGATAAATATGAAGAAGAAGAAGAAGAAGAAACATTTATTCGGTACAAAACACACGACATAACATAAATAACAATAAAATCGAAGAGAACAATAACATTTGCGTGTGATTTGTCACGAAATGGTCCTAGCTCAGCATGTGCTGGCACTGAGGCCAGCGCTGGTCTTCCGCTAGGACCATTTGGTGAGATATGAGTATAATTAAGACGGGAAGATTAGGACGTGTGGGTGTAATTTGGATTGTGGACTCTCACTGTTTAGAGATGAGCTTTTGAGGCCGAAAAAAAAGGCAGGGAATAAAGTTAACTTCCTAATATTTTCAGTTCTCATATTTTGTTCTCAGATGTGAAAAACTTCTACAAAAACTGTTTCATTTATATTTTCAGATACGAGATGAAAGGTTACAATTCGCTGCTGGGATCTCACTATGACCACTACTATGTGGACTATATGGACTATGATATCGAGGACATTGACCCCGCCGTCTTCAAGGTCGACCCTGGTAAGTTCCAACTGTATTTTAACCAAAGAATAAATCCATACTAATATTGTGAAAGTGTGTTTGTTTGTCGTTGGGTTTTTCTACGTGTTGGGAACAGTGTTTTACGCTCGCGAAACTGGTATTTGATAAAAAGTCACTGAAGAATATAAGAGAAGTCGCATCACGGGATGCTGCTGTCGCAGCCTATCATGGCTATGTTGCATCTGTTCTGAGGTACGGCCTAATTTTATGGGGTAATTCAGTCGAGACAGACAGAGCAGAAAAAAAAAGTGTTAGAGCAATAACAGGGGCTAAGTACAAAGACACTTGTAGACCACTATTCAATTCAATTCAATCATTTATTCAGCAAATTGGCCACATAGCGGCACTTTTACACGTCAGAAAAAGAATTTACCAGCGCTTCCTAGACCCATTGCTTGAGAAGAAGCGCCGCAACAAACTCAAGCAGAAGGCCTTTTTTCAATATTTACAAAATTTACATTACATGTATAAAATATACATATAGGTACGTACTAAAATTACATTGAAAGGATGTATAGTCCCTAATTTAAACTTAAATCTAAGATCTTAGAGATGTATAGTTTCCAAGGGTCCAGAAAAAAATATATATAAAAAAATATGGAGATGGCCTCCATTGTCAAATAAATATAAATTCCATAGATGTCGACAGTCTCAAAATGTCAATAAATAATGAAATACATCATGTATAAAAGAGTTCATTAATACATGTCAATAAGAACATGATGAGGTCTCTCGCTTAAAATGTTTGACTTAGTCATATATTCAGATGCCTTAGGCGCTTACCGTTGCCATGTATGTATATAAGGGAGGTGTGCATATTTGTCAAAGAACATGATGACCTTTTTGAAGTGTATAATCCTGGCAGTAATCGGATAACGAGAAATACCAGCTATTTATGTGTACTTACCTAGAATTAGGTCTAATATGTTTAAAAAAAATGCATACTGTAAATGTATCTCCATTTTCAATAAGTTGCCGAAGGAATTGCAGGTCATGAATGTGAATAGATTTAAGAAAAGCATCCATGTGTGGCTGTTAGAAAAATGCTTCTATTCAATTAATGATTATCTCCAACACATTGATTAGACATTTTAATTGAAGTAGGTTGAGTAGCTATCACATCATAAACCCTCTTAATGTTTCCCATGGATTTTTCCGTACAGGCATGGAATGTACGTCTTTCCCTGGACCCGGGTCCCGTCACTTCGCCACGTTCAACCCCATGAAGGAGTTCGTCCACCCCGTGCACGACCAACACGTCCACGACGAGTTCAACAGGTGAGCCTTGTCGTCCTACACCATCATCAGATCATAACATATCAGTAAATAGGCAAAAACATATCTTGGAACGTTTCACATAAAATTGACCTAGCTCCAAACTAAGCCAAGGTTGTAATATGGGTGTTAGTCAACGAAATATATATACTAGCTGACCCCGCGGACTTCGTACCGCCTTAGTTTTTTTCGTGTATGAAAAATAGCTTACTGAACATACACTCCAAATTTCATAAGAATCGGTCGAGCCGTTTCGGAGGAGTTTGGTTACAAACACTGTGACACGAGAATTTTATATATTAGATATTGAATACTAAACGTCCATTACATAATTTCTTAAAACACTCGTGTGATCTTATTATGAAACTCTCCTGACGGCTCGTTTCATAAAACCATACTTGCGTTTTAAGGCAACTGGTTACACTCCTTATGTAACAGTTGCATAAACTACTAATCTCGAATAACTCTAAGATTGTGTGTGAGTAAAATTACGATTATCTTCTTAGTGTTAGAGAAAAAAGTAGAACTTAAAAATAAAAGTTAGATCTCAAATTCGCACAAACATATTAATGAAAAAAATAACTGAATAACATAGTGATGTTATATATACGGATATTCAGTGGAATATCCGACAATAGCATCTATAGTATAGTACAGTCAATAATAGGGATGACGACAACTTTTTTTTCTTTAGTATATCAGGAAGATTATTGAAAAGTATTGGACACGTATTTTTTCTTTTTTCACGTAATCAAACTTATACGGAGATATATTGAGTTGAAATGTCGCGTGACGTCACAGTTAGGTACGATTTATACCTAACGGTGACGTAGTTAGCCCCCACTCTCCAACTTTAATGCGTTTTAACTTAGTCATTAATAGTTAATTTGATAAAACAAAAAATACGTTACTAATATTTTTTTATTACCTGACTGACGGACTAATTAGAATTTCGATTTCTTCACCCTGTCGTCATCCCTATTGTTGTTACAATCTCAAGATGAATCCTTATTTGAGTGTGTTTTCAAGTCCGTAGTTTAAATAAATCTTACCATCTTCCTCCTGAGGTGTTTCCGTCGCGCTATGATATGGGAATCTTCAAGAAGCGAGTGAATAGAGCTCTTAAAGGTCGGCAACGCATTGGCAACTCCTCTGGTGTTGCACTTGTCCATGGGCGACGATGACTACCTCCCATCAAGTAGCTCGTCTGCTCGTTTGCCCCCCTATAGTATAAAAAAAAAACGCCCACTTCATTCCAGATTCAAGAACAAACACGGCCGCACATACACTGAGCTCGAACACGAGAGGCGTTTGAACGTGTTCCGGCAGAACCTGCGCTTCGTGCACTCCAACAACCGAGCGCGCCGAGGGTTCTCTCTGGCCATCAACCACCTCGCAGACAGGACTGGCGACGAGCTGGCCGCGCTGAGGGGCAGGAAGTACTCCGGACCCAACCCCGGTGAGACCAGCATGTATACTGGCACTACCAGCCCGAGGGTCCTCTCTGGCCATCAACCACCTCGCAGACAGGACTGGCGACGAGCTGGCCGCGCTGAGGGGCAGGAAGTACTCCGGACCCAACCCCGGTGAGACCAGCATGTATACTGGCACTACCAGCCCGAGGGTTCTCTCTGGCCATCAACCACCTCGCAGACAGGACTGGCGACGAGCTGGCCGCGCTGAGGGGCAGGAAGTACTCCGGACCCAACCCCGGTGAGACCAGCATGTATACTGGCACTACCAGCCCGAGGGTTCTCTCTGGCCATCAACCACCTCGCAGACAGGACTGGCGACGAGCTGGCCGCGCTGAGGGGCAGGAAGTACTCCGGACCCAACCCCGGTGAGACCAGCATGTATACTGGCACTACCAGCCCGAGGGTTCTCTCTGGCCATCAACCACCTCGCAGACAGGACTGGCGACGAGCTGGCCGCGCTGAGGGGCAGGAAGTACTCCGGACCCAACCCCGGTGAGACCAGCATGTATACTGGCACTACCAGCCCGAGGGTTCTCTCTGGCCATCAACCACCTCGCAGACAGGACTGGCGACGAGCTGGCCGCGCTGAGGGGCAGGAAGTACTCCGGACCCAACCCCGGTGAGACCAGCATGTATACTGCCACTACCAGCCCGAGGGTTCTCTCTGGCCATCAACCACCTCGCAGACAGGACTGGCGACGAGCTGGCCGCGCTGAGGGGCAGGAAGTACTCCGGACCCAACCCCGGTGAGACCAGCATGTATACTGGCACTACCAGCCCGAGGGTTCTCTCTGGCCATCAACCACCTCGCAGACAGGACTGGCGACGAGCTGGCCGCGCTGAGGGGCAGGAAGTACTCCGGACCCAACCCCGGTGAGACCAGCATGTATACTGGCCACTACCAGCCCGAGGGTTCTCTCTGGCCATCAACCACCTCGCAGACAGGACTGGCGACGAGCTGGCCGCGCTGAGGGGCAGGAAGTACTCCGGACCCAACCCCGGTGAGACCAGCATGTATACTGGCCACTACCAGCCCGAGGGTTCTCTCTGGCCATTAACCACCTCGCAGACAGGACTGGCGACGAGCTGGCCGCGCTGAGGGGCAGGAAGTACTCCGGACCCAACCCCGGTGAGACCAGCATGTATACTGGCCACTACCAGCCCGAGGGTTCTCTCTGGCCATCAACCACCTCGCAGACAGGACTGGCGACGAGCTGGCCGCGCTGAGGGGCAGGAAGTACTCCGGACCCAACCCCGGTGAGACCAGCATGTATACTGCCACTACCAGCCCGAGGGTTCTCTCTGGCCATCAACCACCTCGCAGACAGGACTGGCGACGAGCTGGCCGCGCTGAGGGGCAGGAAGTACTCCGGACCCAACCCCGGTGAGACCAGCATGTATACTGGCACTACCAGCCCGAGGGTTCTCTCTGGCCATCAACCACCTCGCAGACAGGACTGGCGACGAGCTGGCCGCGCTGAGGGGCAGGAAGTACTCCGGACCCAACCCCGGTGAGACCAGCATGTATACTGGCACTACCAGCCCGAGGGTTCTCTCTGGCCATCAACCACCTCGCAGACAGGACTGGCGACGAGCTGGCCGCGCTGAGGGGCAGGAAGTACTCCGGACCCAACCCCGGTGAGACCAGCATGTATACTGCCACTACCAGCCCGAGGGTTCTCTCTGGCCATCAACCACCTCGCAGACAGGACTGGCGACGAGCTGGCCGCGCTGAGGGGCAGGAAGTACTCCGGACCCAACCCCGGTGAGACCAGCATGTATACTGGCACTACCAGCCCGAGGGTTCTCTCTGGCCATCAACCACCTCGCAGACAGGACTGGCGACGAGCTGGCCGCGCTGAGGGGCAGGAAGTACTCCGGACCCAACCCCGGTGAGACCAGCATGTATACTGGCACTACCAGCCCGAGGGTTCTCTCTGGCCATCAACCACCTCGCAGACAGGACTGGCGACGAGCTGGCCGCGCTGAGGGGCAGGAAGTACTCCGGACCCAACCCCGGTGAGACCAGCATGTATACTGGCACTACCAGCCCGAGGGTTCTCTCTGGCCATCAACCACCTCGCAGACAGGACTGGCGACGAGCTGGCCGCGCTGAGGGGCAGGAAGTACTCCGGACCCAACCCCGGTGAGACCAGCATGTATACTGGCACTACCAGCCCGAGGGTTCTCTCTGGCCATCAACCACCTCGCAGACAGGACTGGCGACGAGCTGGCCGCGCTGAGGGGCAGGAAGTACTCCGGACCCAACCCCGGTGAGACCAGCATGTATACTGGCACTACCAGCCCGAGGGTTCTCTCTGGCCATCAACCACCTCGCAGACAGGACTGGCGACGAGCTGGCCGCGCTGAGGGGCAGGAAGTACTCCGGACCCAACCCCGGTGAGACCAGCATGTATACTGGCACTACCAGCCCGAGGGTTCTCTCTGGCCATCAACCACCTCGCAGACAGGACTGGCGACGAGCTGGCCGCGCTGAGGGGCAGGAAGTACTCCGGACCCAACCCCGGTGAGACCAGCATGTATACTGGCCACTACCAGCCCGAGGGTTCTCTCTGGCCATATACCACCTCGCAGACAGGACTGGCGACGAGCTGGCCGCGCTGAGGGGCAGGAAGTACTCCGGACCCAACCCCGGTGAGACCAGCATGTATACTGCCACTACCAGCCCGAGGGTTCTCTCTGGCCATATACCACCTCGCAGACAGGACTGGCGACGAGCTGGCCGCGCTGAGGGGCAGGAAGTACTCCGGACCCAACCCCGGTGAGACCAGCATGTGTACTGGCACTACCAGCCCGAGGGTTCTCTCTGGCCATATACCACTTGGCCGAAAGAGTTTAATTAGCGTGAACATCATAATAGTCTATCATCATCATTTCATTATGAAAGTCACTGCTGGACACTAAGTATCGCCATGTGTGTGACTCAAATCGATCCCATGCCACTCTCATCCATTGGATTCCCGCGACTTTATAGTCTTTTTTGTACGCGTTTGCTATGAAAAATGTATACTATGCCTCTGATAGTATTTGACGATTTGGAACACACCAACTGCATCAAATGTTTATTTTATTTTGTTGTTGCCTCTGTTTTTGTGTTGTCATCATCATCATATAAGCCGATAGGCGTCCACATAGGCCTCCCTCAAGGCTCACCACTCAGACCAGTCCTGTGCCACTCGCTTCCATCGGTTTCCCGCGCCCGTGAAGGTCGTCGCTCCATCTTGTTGGAGGCCTACTGACAGCTCGTCTCCCGGTTCGCGGGCGCCACTCGAGAACTTTCCGGCCCCATCGGCCATCAGTCCTGCGAGCAATGTGCCCCGCCTACCATTTGTGTTGTACAGTCGCGTTCGTTAATATGTGTATACTTTTGGACCTTATCACAAAGGAGTAAGGTGCAAACGTGTGTACATATTGGCGAACTCGACTGTACAAACCGTAAAATAAATAAATTGTACTTTTACTAAATGATTTCTTTGTTGTAGGTCTTCCGTTCCCATACGATTCTGATGAAGTGGAGGAGATGAGTGTGAAACTGCCCCCAGAGTATGATTGGAGGCTTTTCGGAGCTGTCACTCCTGTTAAAGGTCAGTTCTGGCTTCTATAATTAATCTATAAGTTTCTTTTGCCATTATCAAAAGATTGTCAGGGAGAGATCGCTCTTTTAGCGATAAGGTCGCCTGCTAACAACATCTTTTCTTAATGATCTTTTTTTTTTCTTCGACCATCTTTTATGTCGTTTTTAGTAAAGAGTATTTGCAATTTCTATTTATTAATAACTAGCTTCTGCCCGCGACTTTGCCCGCGTGGAATTCGATCATCGAGTTCCCGCGGGAACTATGTGTTTTTTCCGGGATAGGCTAATGCCTATGCCCTTTCCCGGGACCCCGACTATCTCCATGCAAAATTTCATCTCAATCGGTCTAGCGGTTGAAGCGTGAAGAGGTAACAGACAGACAGATAGACAGACAGACAGAGTTACTTTCGCATTTATAATTTTTGTAACTAGCTTCTGCCCGCGACTTTGTCTGCGTGGAATATAAAATTGCCGATAACTTTTCTTTCCGACATCAGATTTTAATCAAACATAGCTTATATTTTCCTCCAAATGATGCCTTTGAAAACTGCATTCAAATCGGTTCACTAGTTTTAATTAGAGATTAACTCTAACAAACAGACAGACATAGGTAAAAATCGCTGTTTTGTGGTCTACCGTACATCTTTGGACCCCCGTTCTTTTTTTTCAATTTTTCTTTCTACGTACAGACACGCCGGGTTCTGCTCTTTTATTATAGTATAGATAATATTAAATTATAATTATAATATAAGTATGTACGACGCAGCGAAAACGGTTAATATCGAAAGGGAGATGTTTCGTTTGGGTATTGACATTCTAGGTATTAGTGAAGAATCTGCGTCAATGGTTCCAGAAGAGCACTCGATCACTTTTCCGTTTAGCCGCGTCAAAAGTGGAAATAGCCATGATGATCGCCAAACTTCGGTAGAAGATGGCACCAACAAGAAGAAGATTATTATAATATTATTTTTCTCAAAAATGGCGGGGAAACTCGTCATTGTCTGCTTTCTGTCAAACCGCAAAGTGCGTCATTGACAATCAGTCAAAAATTAAAAAAAAAAACTCAACTGCATGCCCCGGAAATTCGTATGAATTTACTTCCGCGGCATGTATAAGCGCAGGGAATGTTGTATGAAATTTCATTATCGTACAGGTACTTTTTTTTTAAACTGATAAATACGCGAAGGAATTCCCAAACAGCCAAGTCTGCATGTTCTGTATCTGTCAATTGACGCGAAACCAAACGTTTTTATCCGTGCCTGAAACAGCGCAATGTATTTCAGAACGGAATTTAAAAAAAGAACGATCCATAAAGAGCGGGAGTTCTTGTTTTGTATCAGATTTATTTAGCTAAATTTCATGAAAATAGTTTACTAGTTTGGTTTAAAAATTAATAAAAGGTCTTAATTTTTATAAAAAACGAGAAATCTACATGCGAGTTTTTAACTTGCCGTGTTGGTGTGTCTGTTAAAGTCAAATATCGGTGAATACGAATTAAGACTGGCGTTCCATTGGATTTGTTGTAAGTGCTTGACTACCTTTGCGTGCGTGTCAATGCTGTATTATGAATACCTAATATCAAGGTTTTTTTTCATTTTTGAGAAAAGCACTATATAAGCCTCGGCACGTGAAAGGCTTTGCAGGCTTCGTACATATTAAAGGGCCTCGGCGAAGCCTCGGCCCTTTAAACCAGTACTCAGCCTGCAAAGACCTACTTTCCCGGCCACGGCAATAATGTACTATACATCAGCCTTGGCCATAAAATGGGATTTTCTGCCCGCTACGCGGAGAGAAAATCTCACTTCTTGGCCAAGGCAAGACGTAAAACTTTCGACAAACCACGGGCGGTAATTCGTAAAGCCCCGGATTGCATATTTATGGTCCTCACCTTCGGTTCGGGCCACAGAAACCTGCGATCTGGGACTTTTACAAATTCACCACCCTAGGTCTGTAATGTACTATTGTTCTCCCAGACCAATCTGTGTGCGGGTCGTGCTGGTCGTTCGGCACCGTGGGCGCCGTGGAGGGGGCGCTGTTCCTGCACAACGGGCAGCACCTGGTGCGCCTGAGCCAGCAGGCCCTCGTCGACTGCTCGTGGGGGTAAGGCTTTAGATTACACCAGAAACAAGGCAATAGGGATGACGACAGGGTGAAGAAATCGAAATTCTAATTAGTCCGTCAGTCAGGTAATAAAAAAATATTAGACACGTATTTTTTGTTTTATCGAATTAACGAAGAATGACTAAGTTAAAACGCATTAAAGTTGGAGAGTGGGGGCTAACTACGTCACCGTTAGGTATAAATCGTACCTAACCGTGACGTCACGCGACATTTCAACTCAATATATCTCCGTATAAGTTTGATTACGTGAAAAAAGAAAAAATACGTGTCCAATACTTTTCAATAACCTTCCTGATAGACTAAGGAACAAAAAGTTGTCGTCATCCGCACTATATAGTCTGTCAATCTCCTTTCATTACGGCGTACATCGGAAATAACCAGGGCGCGCTTAAATTTTTTATACTTAACCTATATTAACGACATAGGCCTCCCCCAAGGCGCGCCACTCAGACCGGTCCTGTGCCACTCACATCCACCGCGTTCCCGCGACCTTTACAAGGTCGTCACTCCTTGTTGGAGGCCTACCGACAGCTCGTCTACCGGTTCGCGGACGCCACTCCAGGACTTTCTTGCCCCATCGGCCATCAGTCCTGCGAGCAATTTGAACAGTTCTATACATTTACCTATAATAAGTAATAACATACGACGAACAGTGCCTAACAGAATATGTCCATAAAAATATGGAGCAAACTGACATTAGAAAATACGTTCCAACACCTCCTTATAACGAAGGCCGAACAGCTCGGGCACCCGTTTGGGGCCATTTTTCTCCAGCTGATTATGAATCCTTACTTATAATAGATCAAAGGTTCTATAAGTTTATTTTTTTAACGCAGATTTCTATAATCAAATACACTATTCCATCATACTTATTAGGATGTTTTTTTGGTATTCCAAAAAAAAATGTTAATTCATATTGTTCATGCAATGTAGGATTTTTTAAATATTTATTTTTCCCATTTTCTACGTACACCGCCCGGCCGCGGTCGTGCTTCTCACTCCCTCCAAGGCAAACAGACATTGTCCGCTGAGACAGTTGCCTGCATCGATTGCTCAAGGTCGTTAGCTCTGGTCAGCGTCTAAAACGGCTGTTTGCGTAGTTTCGGCAACAACGGCTGCGACGGCGGCGAAGACTTCCGCGCCTACCAGTGGATCATGAAGCACGGCCTGCCCACCGAGGAGGACTACGGAGGCTACCTGGGGCAGGTCAGTCTAATAATAAAAGTTTTTTCAAAAATTAAATTTTTGGGACACTCTTTTATTGCTGACTGTACATTTCTCTGTAAATCCTTCATCTACCCTTCAAGACGAATGAAACGAGCCCAAATTCGATGGGTTCATGTAGTTTTATTAAGAAGTTCCTATGGCCACCTTGCAGCTCCATCAGCAGATCAGCTCCACGTCATTATAATATTGCATTGTCGCGATTTACATATTCGTGCAAAATTTCAGCTCAATCGGAAATCGGAAAGTGGGTCAAATTTAATTTGCAAGATTCCATTACATAGTTACATACAGGTCGACCTAATAAAAGCGTGTTAACAATAATACATTTTATTGAACTTAAAAACGAGCATGATTACACAACAGTTGCATTAGTATAAAACTATCTCGCAGTTGTTTACAGTAAACGGAAAACAATACAATATTTACATTTAAAAAGTAAAAATAACAAATTAAAATTAGTGACAGTATCTTATAATAAGCCTTGAAAATGAACAGCCTTGAAGTATTGGTGAGCACTCGAAGGTCGCGGATTCAAATCTTGGCTCGCAACTAAAAAAATATTTTACATCACCCTTGGCCATAAAGTGGGATTTTCTGCCCGCTACGCGGAGAGAAAATCTCACTTCCTGGCCAAGGCAAGACGTAAAACTCTTGACAAACCACGGTCGGTTCGGGCCACAGAAACCTGCGATCTGGGACATTTACGAATTCACCACCCTAGGTCTGTAATGTACTATTACAGTACCTACCCGTTGCCCACGATTTCGTCCGGCGTAGACTTAGAATTTGCGTACCCGATGTTACTATACATATAGGCGGTTATAGTTATAAAAGTATTGAAAAATCTGGTTAGAATCGGAGAAAACCCGTTCCCGTTGAAATATCGCGGGATAAAAAGTATCGTATGTTATTCCCGGGGTCTCAAACTATGACCACATCACATTCAAATCGGTCCAGCTCTCACGACGTGAAGGAAGGACAAATAAACACATTTTCCCGTTTATAATATTAGTGTGGATTAAGTATGGACGCTAAAAGGTTAAACTGTGTCACAGGACGGCTACTGCCACATCGACAACGTGACGCTCGTGACGTCCATCAAGAACTGGGTCAATGTCACCACCAATAACGAAAACGCTCTAAGGGTAAGTTCAGAATCTTAACCTTTTGACTGCCCCCGGCCCTATTGCAAGATTAGCGTCAATTTAAACTCTGAGTATTATTAGAAGTGTCTTAGACTAGGTTTTGATGGTTCGGATGTATTTTTTGTTGCGGTCAAAAGGTTAAGGCATGTTTATTAGATCTTTAAATCACATTTTTTAACTGGCTTAGCATTAAAGCGACATTTTTTTCTGTTTTAGCGCCTATATCTCGGTTCCTATTTTAATCGTGACAAAACGTGGTATTTTTTTTCTTTCTGCTACAATGCAACTACTCATTTTCATTTTTTTTGGCATCATGGTTGACTGGTAGAGAATGCCTTGAGGCATTAAATCCGCCAATTGTATAAAGCCTATTATTTCCTGCAAGAGTTTTTAACTGACAATTTTTAGTATGTATTGCATGCATAATAATATTTCTTGAATATTTGTATGCCTGATAGCAAAACATAGTGATACCTTCATAGTATTGTGAACACCTTAATACCTATGTTTATGCAAATAAATGTACTTTGACTTTGTAAACATTTTGTATGTGCTATTATTACTACTACGACAGCCTATTTGCGTCCCACTGCTGGGCACAGGCCTCTCATCACGAGAGGGTTATCGTGTTCCCGCGGGATCTGTGTGTTTTCCGGGATAAAAAGTAGCCTATATCCTTTCCCGGGACCCCAACCATCTCCATGCCAAATTTCATTTCAATCGGTCCCGCGGTTGAAGCGTGAAGAGGTAACAGATAGCAGACAGGCAGATAGAGTTACTTTCGTGTTTATAATATTAGTATGGATATCGATTAATTTGGAACATTACTATTAATAATGTTTATTCCTTCAGTTGGCGATTTTCAAGCACGGCCCTATCTCAGTGGCCATCGACGCTTCGCAGAAGACCTTCAGCTTTTACTCGCATGGCGTCTACTATGAGCCCAAATGGTAACCAAACACCAGTATTTTTGAAAAAATATTAACACCCCACTGCATACAAACTTTTGATATACATAGTGTCACTCTCACGATCAAGACGAATCTAACAACATCTCACATGCTAAAATCCATCAAGCCGTTTAGGCCACAGAGCCTGCTAAAGGAATATACACATATACATAAACTCGAAAAACACATAACATTTCTACTTGCGCAGTCAATTTAAATAAGTTTGTCTTTCGGATTGAAGTCACAACTACTACTACTACTACTACAGCCTATTTGCGTCCCACTGCTGGGCACAGGCCTCCTCTCATCACGAGAGGGTTTGGGCTATACTCCCCAAGCGGGCCCAGTGAGGATTGGGGACTTAACACATCCTTGAATTATTTCGCGAATGCGTGCAGGTTTCCTCGTGATGTTTTCCTTCACCGAAAAGCTCAGTGGTAAATTCAAATTGAAAAATTGATTGATTGTTTGAAGTCACAAATATTCATCCAAATCATTTTTTTGAGTGTCGATTATCTTTTACCTTTTACTATACAGACGTTATTGCAACTAAAGGCAAAGCCAAGCGTATACAAAATTTACTCTTTCCTATTTATCTGCTCTATATCTTTGGTCTGATATGATTTTCATTTTACATGCATCATGTACGTTTTTAATAAATCATACTCTAAAAAGGAACGCCTGAGCCTATTTACTAATAACATAAACTTTAACCTTTTATTTTGTTCCAGCAAAAACAAGGTAGATGAGTTAGACCACGCAGTCTTGGCAGTCGGATACGGAATACTCAACGGCCAGAAATACTGGCTGATCAAGAACTCCTGGTCCAATATGTGGGGAAACGACGGATACGTACTCATGTCGTCTCGAGACAACAACTGTGGCGTCGAATCGGCACCGACCTACGTACTTATTTAACCTTTTTTGCAAAAATCTTAATATTTTTAGAAAAAGGCTTGAAAACTCATTTCGTTATATCATGTATGATCAGTTGCCGATTTACGGCGTTATTTAACCTTTTAACCTTATATTTTACTTAATATTTAAAAAGCCCTTTTATTTTTATGCTTAAAGATCTGATTATATCATTAAATAGGTACTAAAGCTCATAAGCGCAGTGTGTTATAAGGTTAATATCAGTGGTTAAAAGGTAAACACATTCCATGTTTTTACTAAATGAATTGTAGTTATTTTTCGGTGAACTAAGGCAGGCGTTGCTCTCTCTATTTTTATAATAAGTAAGAAAAAGATGAAATTGGTTTACGTAGTTAAATTATGTTACTTGAAAGTTTTAGGATTATTTTAGTAGTTTCTAAATTATGGAACAATTTCTTAGTCTCATTTAAAACAATAAAGTCAAAATGTTGATCCATTTTGCACTATGTCCTATTACTTTAAGATTCATTGTAGTATAAGATTTTCCAATAAAATGTTCCATTACAACGCGTTTTTTCATTTTAAAATTCCATTTGATTCGATCAAACAGCAAACTTGAATAATTTGTTCAATGTATTATTTTTTGTATGTATCTTTGTAATACTACTACTACTACTACTATAGCCTATTTGCGTCCCACTGCTGGGCACAGGCCTCCCCTCATCATGAGAGGGTTTGGGCTATAGTCCCCACGCGGGCTCAGTGCGGATTGGGGACTTCACACACATCTTTGAATTACTTCGCAGAAGCGTGCAGGTTTCCTCACGATGTTTTACTTCACCGAAAAGCGCAGTGGTTAATTGAAATTGAATTTCGCACATAAGTAAACTTAGAGGTGCGAGCCGGAATCGAACCCCTGACCCTCGGCACGAGAGGCGGTAGGTCGAACCACTAGGCCACCACGGCTTTTTACCCGACTGCGCACCGCAAAGGAGGGTTATGTGTTTACCTGTCTATGTATGTATGTATGTATGTATGTATGTATGTTTGTTCCTTTGTGGCACACTAGAGATCAAACGCGTGGGTCGATTTTAATGAATCATACGTCAATCGATTCGTCTGAATTGCGCGAGTGTCACTGAAGATATGAAATTTATCAAAATTCAAAATGGCGGCTACCAGACGCCATATTGTACAAAATAAAAAAATAAAAGTCAACCAACTATGGCATGTGAGGTATCGTTGAATAGGTATTTAAAAATCATTATTAGGTTTCTTTGACCATTTTTCAGACAAAAGAACCGTTTATGATTTATAACGATTCAAAGTTCCTTTACTAACCACGTAAAGTAGGTACCTACCTATCCACCCAGTAGTACATCCGTTCGAATTAGCAACACAGGAAATAATCTAGACCAACGAGTCTTCAAGCAGGTCACGACGACTATAAAATACTTAATAATAATGTTTTTCATAAATCTCAAACTTCAATCAAGTACGTACGCATGTGCAATGTAGTGTACCAGTAGCGTCATCTATCCGTTGACTTGAAGACTTTTAGTTTCGTTATTACATTTAAAGTGTCAATAGTGTGTGTGATACAGTGAAATATAACCTAATTGATTATAGGTACCAATTAGGTACACTAGTCAGTACAGTACTCAGCGCTCGTAAATAAATAAAATAGCTACCTAATACTCTTATGTAGTACCAGTAGCGCCATCTATCGGTTGACTTGAAGAATTTTAATAGGTTCAGGCTTATGTAGCGTTTTGAGCCGGGTTAGGTCTCTAGAGGGATTAATAATCAGTAATTTAGATCATCGCAAGCTACTTAATAATCCCCACGATAGCAACTCTCTCCATGAAATGACAAGATTGCGGAATTTACGGTCTTTTAATCCCTAACTAAAAATAATAAAATAAAAAAGTTAATTAAAAAAAACAAAAAACCCGACTGCGTAAAAACTAAAAAGAAAAAAACAAGACTACTTAGTTCAGTAGTAGCTAGGATTATGTTAAGTAATTGATTTCTATTGAGGAATCTAAAGATGCCTACAGTCGGGACCCATTTAAAATCTAGGTTAAAATGTTACAAATAATGGGTCCCGATAGTAGGCATCTTTAGATTCCTCAATAGCAATCAATTACTTAACATAATCCTAGCTACTACTGAACTAAGTAGTCTTGTTTTTTTCTTTTTAGTTTTTACGCAGTCGGGTTTTTTGTTTTTTTTAATTAACTTTTTTATTTATCTTTGTACTAGCAAAGGTATAAAGCAATAAACTATATATGAGTATGAGTTTTTAACCCTTTGAGCGCACTACAATTGCAAATTGAATGCCAATTTGAACTTTACGCGCACACCTAAAGTACATTTTACTCTGTAGACCTTGTCCACTGTGGCTGTTAAAAGGTTAAAATGATCTATCACATAACTACGATATAATGAGTGTCTGTTCACGCTCATGCAAGAACAGAACGCAGCTACAGTCTATCAAAATTGTTACGAGTCACCGTTTGCAGCGCCCTCTAGAGAACTTCTGCAACATCAGACTGAGGCCACTTACCACGTCTACGCGCTTTTCTAACTGATTTTTTCATACACTTTTTAACTGTACTTTTCCGAAATTATATTCATTATAAAATCGAGTCTACAACTTCTAATTTTCTGTCCGGCTTGGACAGTGTCCTTCTAACTTCTAATTTGAATTTTATCTTATGTAGTTTTAAATGCGCTAACCGTCTATTTTTATTTATAAAAAAAAAAAATATCTTGGGACATTTCACACATGTTGAACCTAGCCCCAAACTAAGCAAAGCTTGTAATATTTATTGTGTACTAGCTTCTGCCCGTGACTTCCGTCCGCGTGGAATTCGGTTATAGCGTTCCCGCGGGAATTGAGCGTTAAACTATAACAAATTATATACCAAAACCTTCCTCTTGAAACACTCTATCTATTAAAAAAAAATCCATTGCGTAGTTTTCAAGATTTAAGCATACATAGGGATATAGGGATAGAGAAAGCGACTTTGTTCTATAATATGTAGTGATATGTACCTAACACACAAGTCTGAATTAACCTATTTCTGACTGCGGCAGGTAAAATAAGCTAAGGGTTAGTTTAAACTCAACTCTTTTTTTGACAAAATTGACTTTATTGTGTAAAGCCGGAAACCCACTGCGGCGCATTCTAAACGTTGCTTCACTGTATTGCCCGCTCGTAGCGTGGCCGTGCGCTGCTGTGGAGGTATCCACTTAACAGGCGTTTGTGAATCCACGTGGCTAGGGATTGCAACCGGATCCACCGGATCCGCCGGATCTGGTAATCCGGCCGGATCCGGTAGTTTTCGGCAGCTACCGGATCCGGTATAAATTGACCGGATCCGGTAGAGCAGAATAAAGTGCAAAAATACGAAGCACGACAGTACATGAATTTAAAGTAACGACATCCAACGTCGCTAGACTCATGCGATCGGTGCGACGTTGCCGTTTTTACGCTCTTTCCCCCTATATTTTATTTGATGTTTGACTAGCATTACAAGAACGTACTTACAGCACGACACAACTTAGAAGGCGCGCGGATTAAACAACAACAGACTGCGTCAAGTTGTGTTCTGCTATAACTAAGTTTTTTTTTGTTTAACTAGTAAAGAAGTTGATCTTTTGAAACTTTAAAATGATCTTTTCTTTAATTCATGTCCTTCATTCAGCATATTACCTTGAAAAACTTGAGAAAACAATAAAAATAATAAACATAAAACCACAATACAAATCCGGCCGGATCCGGCCGGATTGAAAGTCAATCCGGTTTGCAATTCCTACACGTGGCGTAGTTCACCGTGCGCATCAGTGGGATGCCAGCTTAAAGGTTCTATTTCCTGTGTGGAGGCGTCCAGATACACTTGTTGCCGACTTTCGCCTGCTCGCCCGGACAGTTGTCGTGGAATAGATTCTTGTCGTACTGAAAAATCAAAAAATATTAAATACTAGGCTTTTGCCCCCGACTTCGTATGGCACAGAAACGCTATCATATAAAATCCCGTTTTTCCCCGTTCCCGTGGGAAAATTCGGGAAACCCTCTTAATGCTCCCGTGCACTCCTCAAGGAGCCTACATACCTGCCAAATTTCAGCATCCTACGACCTGTAGTTTCGGCTGTGCGTTGTCATCGGACAGTCAATCAGTCAGTCATTAACGTTAGTTTATATACATAATTGATGTCTCTTGAAAAACAAATTTAAACTGAATTTTTACAACTGCTTTTCGGTGACCGAAGTAATTCATTGTGAGTGTACCTACTGCTTAACCTTTTCATCGCCAATGTACTAAACATCCTAGACTTGCAAACATTCGTACTTATCACGCAAAACTTACCGTGGGATTCTATCCCGCGATCATCGGACCATTCATCATCATTTCAGCCGATAGACGTCCACTGCTGGACATAGGCCTCCCCCGGACCGGTCCTGTGCCACTCGCATCCACCGCGTTCCCGCGGCATTTACAAGGTCGTCACTCCATCTTGTTGGAGGCCTACCGACAGCTCGTCTACCGGTTAGCGGACGCCACTCCAGGACTTTCCGGCCCCATCGACCATCAGTCTTGCGAGCAATGTGCCCCGCCCACTGCCACTTAAGGTTTGCAATTCTTCGGGCTATGTCGGTGACCCCAGTTCTACTGCGGATATCCTCATTTCTGATTCTATCACGCAGAGAAATCAATATAATAATCAAGAGTAATCAAGATTACTGATGACAATAGATACTAATTACTAACTACCGATCCGGGTGTCACTGAGGGTGAGTTGATTCAAGCACAGTTAACGGACTCCTGGTCGGTAAATATGGCCGCCGAGTTGTCATTCCATACACAAACGTCATTTTGTCTCCATAGTAAATAAAACATTTAACGTTAACTTTAACGGATGGTTTTAAGTTTGAATCAGCCGACCCTTAGAGAAGAGTAAAAATTTAACAAAAGAAAGAATTAGCCAATGTCATACCGTCCAGTAGTTCCATATAGAGTAATGCGGTATATTGAAGGGACGCTCTTTGTGAGTCTGCTCCAAATCGAGCACAACGGAATTGGTGGGTCGGTCCCTTAGCTGTGGATCTCTCTTCACCTTCTTCCCCTCAACATACTTCCATATCTTCAACAAGTCACCCAAATTACGTATATAAAAGTGTACTTTATCATTGTTAGGGTTTACGTGACTTGTGGCTTTTGGGGGTTCATTTTTATTCAACGTTGGTAAAATCAACTGTACTTTATGCTTTTGTATCACGTCAACAGGCCATTCTGGCTCGTCTGAGACGTCTGAATCGCTATCAGAACTCAACCTCTGTTTGTATCCTGCAAGCGGTTTAAGTAAATCTTCTATTTTAGTCGATCGCTGCTTCTTTAGATGTACTTTTGGTGTCCAATACGATTCTGCTGCGCTGCTGTCATCAGACTCTTCTGATTGCTGTTTCTCGTCAACAAGACCTCGTAAACGTTCTAACAATTTCTCCAAATGGGCCAATTGAGTGCGCTTAATGTTAGTATGAATACTCTCCCAAAGCTCGTCTGAATTCACACCAACATTTGGTTTTGGTTCTTGGGCATGTGATAATTCATTCAATACGTCGGTTTCTATTAGGTCGCTGTCTACAGGAGGTTTAAGGGATTCCCAAGGTGAATCTGGATTCGCTAGCCCATTTACATCGTCTACGTCATTTGATACTCGCTTTGAACTACTTGACGGTTTATTATTCAGTATACTGTGCTTATTTTGAAAATGTGTAGCCATCGACTTAAATAACAGTTTCGTTTTATTCTTCAACTTGATCTTATCTTCATCTCTATCCAAACCATCTATTACAGCGTCGATATATTTAACAGCCTTTACAATCGGTTTTTTATCGCGGTCATTTTCAAGATTCTCTGTCAACGATTGGCTTCCCTGACGCTGTTCGGTGCTTTTAAAATTTTGTATTACTTTTAATATGTTATTCACGTTATTCAAGTCGTTGTTGTAAGATTTTTTCCCATGTTTCAACATTACCACTGTGTAAGGCACTATCAATTCAGCCGAGTTCATTTGAGTATTCTTCGAATAGCCACCGTTCTGTCTAGGTTTCTCGAATTCTGCATTCCGGTACTTTTGCAATATTTCATCTCTCGTGTATGATTTTATTTTCTGTTGCGCCCTAGGATTTTTTTGTACAGTTTGCCACACAGGTCCATCGGAATATACGTTATATTTCGCCTTTGGATTTCCTTTCCGTTCATTATTTGACTTTTGTAACGATTTCAGTAAACTGTCGAAATGTTCAAAAAACGGCTCCTGTTTGATTTTATGGGGCCTTACAGATTTCAGTTCCTCTTGTTGCCATGGTTTCTCGTAGTCTATATTCTGAATTTTCAAGTTATCGTCAGCGGGTTGTATATTTACCTTTTTTTCATCAAAAGTTTTGGATGTAATGTAATAGTTCGGTTTTCTATCGTCTCGGTCTTCTTTGTTTGCTGCTTTCATCAACCCTTTTAATAAATCATTGAGTTCTTCATTTGTGCTTGTCTGATAGGCTTTGAGAGGCGGCAGGAATATCTCCTTCGATGCCAATTCTGGTTTAGTGTTTACGACGATTCGTTTCTGAACTCTGTATTTCGGCACGAATAGAGTGTGGAGTTTACTGTCGTATTCGTACGGGGCTGAATTATACCTGTGTGGTACGATTCTCTTTACCCATGTTACTTTAGGACTCCGATCCTTATCTATGCCATCGTTTATTGGATTTACATTCACATGTATTCTAGACTTTACTACATTCAATAAATAGACAAGGAAAATCAAAGCAGTTCCTTTCATTTCCTTACAGTTTTAAAGCTACACTGAATTTACTTCAGTGATATGAGCGTTTAATTTTGTAGCCGAGTCAAGCGTGATATTGGGGTTTTTATTACCATCTTATTTCAGTTATGTGCGTAGGTTATTGTATTTGAGACACGATTTGGTGCCTATTTGGGATTTTACCCACATATTTTATTATGATAGGTCCGAGGAAACTTCTCTGGCTGGACTGCCACTTGAACTCAAGTACTACCCTAACAGTCTTTAGAGTTACCTTCCTATCTTATCTTGCTCAATGATCCATTTAAATTTCTAGTTTTTTTTACACATATTAAATGGCCATTTAAATAAATAAATTTAAAAGGCGCGAGCACTTAAGGCGGGTCCACATTTGTGACAAACCGCCGAACCGAACACCGTGGCCGTGACAGACTCGGGAGTTTGTACCGATAGTGTGGACGGAATTTGTTACACGAACAAATGTTACGATCAGTTATCCGTTCAAATCTCCAAACAAAATATCCATACAGCCAAACATTGTACGTACTCCCACAATGTGGTTGTGATAAATGTGGACGATGTTTTGGTTTTGTTACGGTCAAATGACACGGGGTACGGGCCGATCCATCCAAAGTCGGTCTTTTTCAAAGGATGTTCGGTACTGTCTCGGTGTGCGGGAGAGGTCCACACTGCGATTTTTGTCACGCGTACAAGCACGCGTGTCATCAGGCTGGTACCTACACGGGATTGATGGATCGGGCGAATGCACGGTCGTCTTGACAAGACAACACCCGCTCCCCCGCCCCTCGCACGTACCCGCGAAATCATTGCAACAATACATTGAAGGTAGTTGAGTGGCAATTTGTGTTGATAGATATTTAATTTAAGTATTAATACGAGGCATTGAAACGATTCGATTCATAAAATATGCAGTGGAATCAGGAAAATGTTTTGAAGTTTATAGAACTTTATCGTAATAAGGAACTACTGTGGGATCCTAAGCATAAACTATACTTTAACAAAATTCTAAAAAATGAAGTTTCAAAATGGCATTCATCGGTTGTAGAGGACATTTGTACGCGTAACAAATGCCGTCCACACTATCGTTACAGACATCGGGCTTTGTCACGGTCACGGAGCTACCACCAGCGTCCGATCGGATGCAAACTTTCACTCGTCCACACTATACGTAACAAGTCCGCGGCGACGTCACAGTGTTCGGTTCGGCGGTTTGTCACAAATGTGGACCCGCCTTTAGATAATGTGTTGACGCAGAGTCTACGCGCAGTCTAAATTGTGTCGTGCGTGCTATGCGCCACTTTTCACCAGCGTCCAATGATAGTAAACCTTAATGTACTTACGTAGTATGTACTACTTATCATCATAGTTGTTAGTTTTATACTATTTATTTTAAGCGAGAGACCTTCATATATGTATATTTTATACATCTAAATATATAAAACTCAAAGGTGACTGACTGACATAGTGATCTATCAACGCACAGCCCAAACCACTGGACGGATCGGGCTGAAATTTGGCATGCAGGTAGATGTTGTGACGTAGGCATCCGCTAAGAAAGGATTTTACAAAATTCCCACGGGACCGGGAAAAATCGGGGAATTACTTTTTAATATTTCTGCGCATACGAAGTTGCGGGGAAAAGCTAGTGTAATGTAAATTTTGAAAAAAGGCCTTCTGCTTGAGTTTGTTGCGGCGCTTCTTCTCAAGCAGTGGGTCTAGGAAGCGCTGGTAAATTCTTTTTCTGACGTGTAAAAGTGCCCCTATGTGGCCAATGTGCTGAATAAATGATTGAATTTGAATTTGAATTGATAAGTAGCGCACACAAGGTTAATTTCGTAAAGAACAACTACCGCTTGTCTCGAGGATCGATAGCAATCACAACGCGGGTTGTCTAAAACGTACCAAATCAGATCGCATGAAGGATGGTTCCCCAAAGTCAATAACAATTGATTCTCTCCCCATCAAATCCTGCCATGAACATGCAGATATTTCAGATTCGGGCATGTCCACATTAGCGACCCGCCTCCGACTCTAAGGTCACAGTTTCATTTATTTATTCGCACGAGAAAAATCTAAATATCAGTGGCTCTGACAGGTGTAGACCTCTACTACTACTACAGCCTATTTGCGTTCCACTGCTGGGCACAGGCCTCCTCTCACCCCGAGAGGGTTAGCGGTTATAGTCCCCACGCGGGCCCAGCGCGGATTGGGGACTACACACACATCTTTGAATTACTTCGCAGATGCTTGCAGGTTTCCTCGCGATGTTTTCCTTCACCGAAAAGCTCAGTAGTTACTTAATTCAAATTGAATTTCGCACATAAGTAAACTTAGAGGTGCGAGCCGGAATCGAACCCCCGACCCGCATGAGAGGCGGTAGGTCGAACCACTAGGCCACCACGGCTGTAGACCTCGCTAGTCCATTTTTGCATATAGCTTAAAACGGTTTCTTTTAAATATATTTTGAAACCCATAAGTAGCAATTTGTAAATTTCCAGACACTGAATCGAAAGTAAGAACCTGGTCACAAAACTTCAAGAGAATCTATTGAGGATTGCGATAGTAGAGAACAAACATCCGGACATACGAAAACATTTTCACATCAAGTTGAAATGGAGACACTTCGCTCGCTCGGTCTATCAGTGGACTCTATTTCTAAATTTCCTACAAATATTCAGCTTTGGGAAATGGCGCAGGTGTGGTTATTTTGCCGGCAGCAGGACCTAATACAGGGTTCGTCTGGCCCTGGATGTCTATCTTACCCACTAACCTGCCGCCTGTTGGCACTGTTAATGATCTGGTAAGAGAGCAAAGAATATGAATTTTTGATATTCTTTGTAAGAGAGCCAGTGAAATTACTGGCATAGAGGCATTCAATCTTAGTCCTCATGGTTGATAAAGTATTTGTAACCCTGTGTTTCCTATGTCTAAGGCCACAGAGACCATAATTATATCCGGTGACGTTATGTGCAAATTAATGCCATTAAAACAGGTCTGGGAATCTTGATTTATATATTAAGAAGTATATTTTAGTTATATGTATCGTGTGAAATACGTAGGGTTGATGGCAAAGACTGGAAAAGAATAGCTGAAGATGAAGTTAAGAGGCGTATGCTATGGAGAGGCTACTTCCAGCAGTGGACTGATACGGGCTGTTGATGATGGTGATGATGATGATGATATAATGTTGTGAATAAAAATAGTCAATAGGCGCTATCGCGTGTGAATTTGCCTCTAGAGTGTAGCGTGAGGTCCAACAACATTCACTTTTTACTGGTTTTGGCGGGCTCCGTGATATAAATTATAAATTTCTTTAATGTACCTGTTGAAAAGTGATCTCCTTCGTGAAATTATCGCAAATATGGATTATTTGGCGATGAATGTAAGCACTTAGAAAAAAAAAATCTTTTTCTAAATAAAACGGAACTGCACAACATTGCGGCATAGCTACTCGATATAATTGATAAACTTAATGAGATTCTAGATTGAAAAGTTTGTTTCGGCGCCGATTTTATAGTCGCCTTTGACAGCTGGACCTTAGTCAACAGTGGCGCCAACTGGTGAGCAAAGAAACGATAGTCCCCATTAAAAGACTACAGTTTGGTGCTACATACTGAAATTGAGACTTTACATTATAAACATTAAGGTTTTAAATGTTTAGAACTCGAAGGAAAATTAATGGAGGATTCTGCTCCAGGCACTAAAGATAGTTCTCGAGTGCTAGGCGCTAAAAGTTGCAGGTTCGGACGAAAGTTCTTGGCAAGTTTGGTAATGGAAAAGTACAAGTAGTAAGTAATGTCAAGTTTGTATACTTACTTAGATAGTCTTCGAAGAATAAAGGATGGATTTTATCACGGAAATAACATTTAAGGTAGTGAAAAAGGAGGTGGAAATTTAATATATGAAATTCCATAAAAACGAAGTTGCAGGCGAAAGATAATTGACACAGAAAACCCAGCTTCTATGGGCAAATGTATTTTTTTCAGAGCCACAGAGAGATGCTTCCCCCTTTCTCCCTTCAGTGCGCCCATCTACCCATAAACCACGTGACTCTGCATAAGCGGCAGCGGCGTGCGAATGCGCTCGGACCCTCCCTCAATATTTACCCTTCCGTGATTTATGTGGGGATGATGGTAATGCTGGCGATCCGTCTCCGTCGCGGCGCTGGCAACACTATCAGGCGTAAAACAATCTAATGACCGTTAAACATGGATTACTAGCCGTTAGCTCAGCACTTGATACTGGCAGAGTTGTCCTGAAGGCTCAGTGACAGTAGCCATAAACCAAAGAGTCGAAGTCGAAGTACTTCGATCCCGTACCCGTGACTTCGATCGTATGGACTAAGTGGACGCAGTTCTGCAAACCAGATCCAACCCACACACCTGTCAAAATTGAGTTAAATATGCAGATAGGTTTTAAAATGCACCTTACACCTTCCCTATAAAAATCAAAATGATCTGACCATTTTAACCTATCAAAACAATATGTTGACAAAGTTACCATTCCACAAAACAGCAAATCCATATTTTATAAACAAGATTCATGTCACATGGTACCTCATAGACGTATAATTTTATAACTCTATAAGAGACCAAGCGCGGTTGGATCCCGTTTGCAAAATAAAGATTTCACAGTTATATGAAACCATGTATCTTGAATCTTGTTTGCATATTAAAAATAGCCAAAATTTTTCAATTTTATGAGGGTTCATGTGACTTGGTTCCCTATTGAAAATATTTTAACACATAGAAGTATTTTTACGTAATCTTTTTCGCTAAATAGAGTTGTGAATTATGACATAACAGAGTTGTGGATTTATGATATTCTTCCGCGAAAAGTATTAACCTGATTTACGGTAAATAAAAGGGGATTGATCTTTTCAATAAAAAAGTAAGAATGTTGAATGTGGGTTGTATCCTTGTTGATTTACAGGGTCTTAATACTCTTAATAAAAATAAGGGAAAAAAACATTTCAACGGTTTTTTTATGGAGAAAAATAGCAAGAATACAAAGGCAACAATAGCAAAAAATGTGGAATGAAAAAATTCCAGCAAAAATAAAGTATTTACTTATCTTGTACAAAAATCAGACCAAAAAAGGAATCCGAAAAAACCTATATATTAATCTGTAAATTATTTTCTAGATTTTTCAGTTTTCATTGTTGAAAATGTCTTCTACTTCAAGGTCTGGTTGTCCTGCAAATCTTTCCAGGTCATCATCCTCCAAGCGTTCTTCTGGAATAAGTTTAGTGTAAAAAAAGGTGGTATGCCTGTGGAATCAGGTGAAAGAGCTCTTGGCCTCGGGAATAGGTTTTCTCATAGGCCAAAGTACTTCGATTATTTCATTTGTGAGAGTAGCCCCCGAACTTTTTTTAATATATCTACGACCACAAACTTTTCGTCGAGGTTGGTCGTCATGTAAGTTTTGAACATAGGTATACCTATGTTCAAAATTTGGTTTTTTTTTTTTGAAGGATACCTATCCGGTTATTTTATCTCTATTTCCTTAATCTGCAGCCTTATTCTCGTCTATAAGTAGTTTCTCCCTGTTAGTTATACTTTCTCTAATTTTTTTGATGATATAAAGTAGTTTTTGCTAAAACGGTGAACATTCATCTTAAACTGAAGTCTTCTTGCACGTTTTCATACCTACTTTTTATTTTCAATACAATTAGAGAACAACTAGGAAGAAAACTATAGATGGGAATAAGCTGCCACGGCTGCAGATTAGGGATATAGTTAAAATACAGGATATGTTCAAAATTTACAGGCGAGCAACCTTGACGAAGAGTTGGTGGACGAATATATTAAAAAAAACGTTCGTTTAGGGGCTATTCTCACAAAAAAGAAGTAGAGGTACTTTGACCTGTGGGAATTCTATTCTCGAAGCCAAGTTAAAGAGCTTGAAAACTCTCCTTCACCTGATTCCACAGGAATACCACCTTTTTTACACTGAACTTGGAATAAGGACCAACAGTTGAAGGATGATGACCTGGAAGGGTTTTCAGGACAACCTGACTTTGAAGTAGAAGATATTTACTAACACGAAGACTGGAAATTATATATAACAAGTTACAGATTAATTCATACGTTTTGTTCGAATTCTCTTTATGACTAAAGTATTGCAGTGTTCGTCTCTGTTGAAAATTTTGTATGAAATATTTTGTTTTTGCTAAAATCTTTTCACGCTACAAGTTTGCCTAAGTATTTGTGCCCTTTTTGATTAAAATTCATTAAAAAAAACCGTGTAAATATAATTTTCCCTTATTTTTTTATTTAATAAACAAAGATCCAACCCACATTCGCATTTTTATTAAAAAGATCCATCCCCATTTATTGGTTCTAAATCAGGTAATAAATGCTTTTTGCAACAGATTAACATAACAATTAATAGAGCTAGCCATTTTCTATAATTGTGCATTCAAACTTTATTAAAAATATTTATAGAAAATTTTGTACACACATTTTTAACAAAAACGGCTTTTTCTCAAAACTGTCATGCTGTGGGTTGGATCTGGTTTGCAGAACTGCGTCCAAGTATTATTGTCGATGGCAGAGCCATGTGGTGGAAAGTGGGCTGTATAGCTGGATCTGAATCTTATTCCCCTGGACTAAGTATTATTGTCGATGGCAGAGCCATGTGGTGGAAAGTGGACTGTATAACTGGAATCTTATTCCCCTCAGTTTCCCATAATTATATGTTTTCACTCACCTTTCTGAATTATTCAGCTCGCGACGGCGGCGGCGGCGGTATGAGGTTTCATGTGGTATATATATATATATTGTAGAGGAGCGCTCCTATTATTCGTTATTTGTTCACAAGAACTGCAGGCTTTTATGTAATTATTGAGAAATAAAGCTTAAATATGTGATAGCAAGTACGTCTTCATTATTATGCAATTTCTTCTCGTTGTTTGTTGCCTAGCAACGCGCCAAAGCAGGCGGCCAGTACCACCGCTTTGCTGCCTTCTTCAAAGCGGCGAAAACACATTTCCAAAATCCAAGATGGTGGCCGAGTTGAGATGATTGAGTTTTTCATTATAGGGAAACTAGGAAATATTTAAATCGCCCAAACAGTCGATACATACATTTTATACTTACCTAAGATTGAGATGGTCATACGCCATAATTTTAAAAGTAGGTTACAGGTTTACATAACTTAGAAGGCGCGTGGATTAAGCAAAAATAGACTCTGCGTCAGCGGCTTAAGTGCTTCAACGCGTGCCTTCTAAGTTGTATCATCCTTACGTAGGCACACGGCGGACACGGCCTATAAAAGCACGATTTCGAACACAATTCGAATGAAGTGTCAAATGTTTGCGTGCGACGAGGTCTGTGTGCGTGCGTGCGAGGACGTCTGTACACTTGTTAATGTGTGTGTACCAGTACGCGGGTCAACGATTCACTCTCCATCTCCGGATGAAACAAAATGACGGTAAGGGCGAGTTGGGTTGAAAATAAGTACGTAATAAGTTGCTAGGTAACAAATTTTAATGAAGATATTATAACACCTAAATATAACATATTGTAAACACCATGGCATAGCAATAAATGAGTTTGAGTATGAGTATTATTGCGACTACGAGTAAATACCTATAAACCAAAATTATCGATTAAATACAATATTTAAAAAAGCACTTTGATTTCAGATAACAACTATAATAGTGAATAGAGCCCGAGTTAAACCCCGGGTCAGCAACGCACTGGCAACTACTCTGGTGTTGGACTTGTCCAATAGGCGACGATGTCTATATCCCATCAAGTAGCTCGTCTGCTCGTTTAAAATTGCCTAAGGCCCGAGAACCGCTGGACGGATTTGGCTGATTCTTTTTTGTTTTATTCCCCATGAATCGGGGAAGGTTTCGCCATCAAAAAAAATCGGGAAAAATCTAACGGAACAGCAAAAATAAAGGGAATCGCCTTCGGGTGATACGAACTCCACCGGGCCTATTAGTAGTATATAAAAATACATTATAGGGAGGATACAATTCTTCAAGTTCGAGTCCCGGGAGAGCACATACACCTACTTTTATATTCCAGTCACTTCTAGTCATAGACGTAAATAATATAGACGCGGTCTAACGTACACGTAATATGTCCCCACTTCCACGGTGTCCAATCCAAAGTTCTGTCACCGAGCGTGCGTGACAAAAAGCGTTTTTAAAAAAACTTTTTTCGAAACTGTTTCTCAGTATCTAAAAACTCGTCTCGTTGTTGGAAAAATGTGACCCAGCTTTAGTGTCACGATACAAGTTTAACTTTGGATTGGACACCAATGAAGTGGGGAAACATGACATGTATCTACGTTAGGCCGGGTCCATACGAAGTATTATTTATGTCTATGCTTCCAGTAGTTTTATTTTTTTAGTCATACATTTTAATCTAATATATAAAAATCTAATATATAAAAATAAGTCGGGTTTTCCTCCCTGACGCTATAACTCCAGAACGCACGAACCGATTTCCACGGTTTTGCATTCGTTGGAAAGGTCTCGGGCTCCGTGAGGTTTAAGGCGGTACGAAGTCCGCGGGGTCAGCTAGTTGCATATATATTACATGTTTTGTTCTGCAAAAAGCATTGTTGCCGCTGTAAGTAACCGAATCCCACGAAGGCGAAAGTTGCGAGCACAGCAATCTAGTCCAGTTTCTTAGAAGTCGGGTAACCGATCGAAATCTGCCAGGTAACCTATCTCTCCATTCTCAGTATGTTTGAAAACATCTAACACGAGCGTTGAAAGCAGTCTGAAGATGTTGGAACAATTCCCCACTCCGCCACAAAGGGGGGTAACGCGCCCCTCCCTTTTGTTCTGAGGGTAGGCAAACAGCTTGAAGCACTTGCGGGTAGTTTGTGTATGAGACGTTTGACGTTACATATGTGTATCGGAACATGTGGAAAGTCTAAGATATTTTTATGATGATGATGATGATGATGATCGACGCAGGCCTCCTCGCATCACGAGAGGTTTGGGCTAGTCTTCTCGGGGGTCCAGTGCGGATTGGGACCTTCACAGACATCCCTTTTTGCGGATGCGTGCCGGTTTCCTCACGACTTTTTCCTTCAATGAAAAGCTTAGTGGTCAAATAAATTGTTCAAATATTCACTTAAAATCATAGCTTAAAATTAATAGGTGCTATCCTGATTTGAACCCCCGACCCTATGCATAAGAGGCGTACCTACTACTTAAGTCAAGCAGGCCCGCAGCTCGATTATCGAGATGTGATATATATCACATCTCGATAATCTTCAGATTTATGTACTACTACTACTAACTACCTACTACTACTACTACTATTACAGCCTATTTGCGTCCCACTGCTGGGCACAGGCCTCCTCTCATCACGAGAGGGTTTGGGCTATAGTCTCCACGCGGGCCCAGTGCGGATTGAAGACTTCACACACATCTTTGAATTATATCGCAGATGCGTGCAGGTTTCCTCACGATGTTTTCCTTCACCGAAAAGCTCAGTGGTAAATTCAAATTGAATTCAGCACATAAGTAAATTTGTAAAATTTGATGATAAATAAAAATATTCTTATTCTTAGGTAAACTTAGAGGTGCAAGCCGGAAACGAACCCCCCACCCTCTGCATGAGAGGCGGTAGGTCGAACCACTAGACCACCAGGGCATTCGATTTCTTTAAAATTTAAAAACCCTCCGACGGAAAATGTTTTAAAGTGGAGGCCTATTTTCAGAAATTGACGTCTTTCCACTGAACTGACGATGAACTGTCACTACTAAGCAAATGTTTGTTCTTTCCTTCGTTTTAATTTATTTCTTTAACATACCAAGTAGGTATTGGTGTAAGTTTTAACCTATAATAAGTAATAACATATGGACGAACAGTGCCTAACAGAATAAGTCAAAATATATGAAGCAAACTGACATTAGAAAATACGTTCCAATATGCTAATAACGCCTCTTTATAACGAAGGCCAAACGGGTGCCCTAGCTGTGCGGACACCCGTTTTGACGGGGCCATTTTTCTCCGGCTGATTGTGAAAATATAATAGATCAATGGGTGTAAGTAGTTTGACCAATTTATAGCTTTGTATTCTATTTACCTATACAATATACATGCCATTGTTTCACGGCAAACAGCTCAAAACTTCAATAGTTTGGAATCAAAGTTGTATTGGCTTTGTACGGTGTATTATATGAGATAGTTTCGACGATAGTTATCTATTGGGTAACCCAGTTCTATTGTTTGTTTACTTAGGATATTACTCTAATGGAGTGTTCAGATACTACTACTATAGCCCACCCACGTTCCACTGCTGGGCCCAGTGCGGATTAGGGAATCTTTGAATTACTTAGCAGATGCGTGCAGGTTTGCTCGCGATGTTTTCCTTCACCGAAAAGCTCAGTGGTAAATTCAAATTGAATTTCACACATAAGTAAACTTAGAGGTGCGAGCCGGAGGTGTTCAGTTAACTTACTCTAAAATTCTTTTTTAAGGGTTCCGTACCCAAAGGGTAAAACGGGACCCTATTACATTTACTAAGACTTCGCTGTCCGTTCGTCTGTCTGTTTGTCTGTCTGTCTGTCTGCCTGCCTGTCTGTCCGTCTGTCACCAGGCTGTTGAACCGTGATAGTTAGACAATTTAAATTTTCACAGGTTAGGTACTGTGACAAGAAACTGGGGGATCGTCAGATGGTAGTGCGAGGTACTCCTTGAAGTTAAATGAAATAAAGAAGTAGATTGATAACTGTATTGGTTTTAAAATGGGGCCTACGTTTACATGTGCGCGTTGCTACAACGAGCTTCAGACTACTACTCGACGTTCTAGAATGGCTTTCTTTTTTAATATTCAAATAATCAGTAATTCTAGAACGTTTACAAATCTACGCTAGTAGTATGTAAGTTACTGCTTCTGGCACACGGATTCAGAACCCTGCGGAGCAGAAAATTTTCATGTTTTTTTTTACTTTGTCTTGAAAAAAACAAAACGATTTTGATTTATGAAGGTTTTTTTTGTATGTTTTTCTAAGTAGATTTTTTTTAAGTGGACTGTTCTCACAGTTTTTTTAGTTTGTTGATTTATGGCCGTGCACTATACAATGCAGGTAGAGACATGTGTTTCTTATGTGACAGGTGCATTTGATTGGTTCTGTGTTTTTTTTTTCCCATCGCTTTTTTTTTCTAAGTACCGAATTTTTTGATCGTTTATTTTATTCAATAGCACCGCACGTTTTTTGGTATTTCTCGCAGTAAAGCTATTACGATATATCATTGAAAAATTTATGTGGGTTGGGAGAATGAAAAGAACATAAGTAAAATTGAAAAAATACGTTTGTTGATTTGTGACCACCGGCTATACAATGCAGATACACCTTACGTGTCAGGTGCGTTCTATTGTTGTTTTTATAAGCATTCTTAGAATTTAAAATCGGTAGTTTTGGCTTTTTCTCACGGTAAAGGTATTCACACGCTCTGAGAGTATGAAAATACAGATAAATATCCGCATTTATTATCAAATGTCATGTCCTATTGAAGATTATAATTAAAACGAAATAAAGCTAAGCAGATTCAAACTGGTTAGTACGTGTCGTTTGGTGCCACAAACAGATGTTTCTTTGCAGGTTGAAACACGTCCCGTTTGAGTTATTCAGATCCGAGAGGTCCTCGCAACGGTTGTACAGCTCTTCGTCATAAAGCGAGTTTTGAAGATCCATATTGGTATTGCACGACTTCCACGGTTTTTGATATCGATGCGGTGTGGCTCGTTCTGTGTTGCTTATATAGATAAAATTCAGTTGTCAGTCGGTGGGGGAAAGGGCGCGATGTGGGTGGGCTTGGGTTTTAAGTTATGGCTTTTTTCTTTCCGTCGATGAAATATTTTTTGCAATCGTTTTTAGTTGCAATATGTTTTGTAATCTTGTAAATTAATTCTTTTGTGTTGGAATAATAGTCATCGTCTTCGCACTTAGTGTAGTATTTGATTCTAGTGTCCGCAAATTTCCAGTGTTGATCATTTGGAATACCACGTAGCTTTTTCAAATCGTAGACATCGATTTTAACAAGATGAGTGCTCTTTGAGACATCATCTACTCGACAAGATATATAATTTGTACCTCCATTTGCAGATTGAGCAACAGTAGATGAGTATTCCGTAGCCTGCCTCTTTCTGGGCTTATCAAAAAATACATCTATGTTGTTGGTTCGTTTTTGGGCTTGGATTTTAGGTGGTTCAATATCTTGGCCTTCATCATCAGTCAAATTACTGTAATAATAATTTTTTATTGGGTAATCAATAGAGTTCTCGTTTAATATCTAAAACAAACAGAAAAAAATCCATGAGAGGTTTTATACAAATAAAAAACAGACAATGTTTGGTGTATGTACATAGTTTTGAAACTTACCTCCATTTTAACTTCGTCGATAATGTAAAATTATTATATACAGATACAGACAGTTTAATATACCAAATTTTTACTGTGGATTTTTATAGCGACATAAAAAATGACTTGAATAATTACTTTGATACATCTGATTATGCACCTAATAATATTTACGATTTTCCTTGTATAAATAAGAAAAAAATAGGTTATTTCAAGGATGAAAATAAAGGATTGATCCTGAAAGAATACGTTGGCCTAAGATCAAAAATGTATGCCTTAAACGTTGACGAGAATATAGTGGCTAAAGCTAAGGGCGTAAATAAATGTGTCACTAACAAGTTTCACATTCGTGACTACAAGCGTTGTTTAAATGAAAAAATGAACGTTTTTTCTGAAATGTACAGATTTCGTTCCATCAAACACACTATTTTTACTCAAAAAATAAACAAAGTCTCTCTATCTTATTCTGATACAAAACGATATCTATGTAAAGATTCCAATGATACTTTCGCTTGGGGTCATTATAAATTAAGGTGTTTAAATTAATAAATTTTTACTAATTTTAGGTGTTTAGATTTAATATGCAGTGATTAACTACGAGTTTAGAATATGGTTAGGGTATTTACTATGTATTGTTAATATTGTTTTTATATAGCTTCAATATCAATGTGTATGATTAGGTTTTATATCCTTAGAATTAAAGGAACAAATGTATTTCGTACATACAATTTATATTTCCTATGTATATGTCAGTATTAAATGGTTTTATCTTTTTAGATTAGGAATAATATAATATACATATATATCCGTACTCGAACATTTTCGTTTTATTTTCAAAACATACCTTAAACAGCAAGGACAGTTATATTGTTAACAATGAATCATTTTATTCATCCATTTACGGCTATTATTGCAGGGCCTAGTGGTTGTGGAAAATCGAACTTTGTGACAATTTTTTTGAAAAATGTAGAAAAAATGTGTAATGTGGAATTTAATCAAGTATTGTGGTGTTATGATGAAATGCAACCACTTTATAATTTGAGTGGTATTGATTATGTACAAGGTATACCCGATTTAAATATGTTTGATGGGAAGCGACCCAAACTTCTTATAATTGATGATTTAATGAGAGAATCAGATGGACGTATTGTAGATATATTTACAAAAGGTAGTCATCACAGAAATTTAAGTGTTTTTTATATAACACAAAATTTATTTCATCAAGGGAGAGGACAACGTGATATATCTTTGAACACAACCTATATTGTTTATTTTAAAAATCCCAGAGATAAAACTCAAATACGCTACTTGTCTCGACAAGTTTATCCAGAAAACTCAAAATTTGTTGAAGAAGCATACAAGGATGCAACTACGTCAGCACATGGTTATCTGATGATCGATTTGAAACAAAGCACAGATGATATATGTCGTTTTAAAACTAAAGTGTTTCCCTTTGATACATTTTGTATTATATACGTTCCAAAAAAAGGGTTTAAATACGATAAAAATCATCCGGTTTTAGTCAGTTGTAAATGATGCCTGATAGAGTGATCACTCATGAACATTTACTTAAAGCTTTACATACGCTTAAACCAAAATATCGTAAAGCCTTACTTAAATCGTGTGACGAAGCTGAAATAAATATTATTTGTGAATGCATTTACAACGTTTTAAAGGGAAGAATCCCATTAGAAAATAAAGAAAAAACTAAATTAAAGAAACATAAAAATATATTGCGAAAATTAGTTTCCAAGGGGAAACATAAATTAAGGAAGATTATTATAGTTCAAAAGGGCGGCGCATTTCTACCAATTATACTGGGAGCTGTATTAAGTAGTTTGTTAAACTCATTGTCATAATCAACATGGAGAACACGAAAAAGATGATTTTAGTAGAACCAGATTTTATTGAGAAGTTCAAACACAATGAAAATGTACCTTTGAATTCCTTAACTCGTTTAGACGTAGAAATGCAAAAAATTCTTAATAGTAAAGTAGAAGATCGTGAAAAATGGGCAATGTATTCTCAAGCACTACAACGTTTTTTGCATTTCACTGAAACAGATCGAAAACCGTTTAAGCTACCAATAATTATTGAGGATATTAATAATTCCCATGATGATTACGAAAAATCCATGGTTAAAAAGGAGGAAAAAGAGAATAATATAACATTACTAAATCCAACATCGTATGAAGGTGACGCTACTAGCGCTTCTTCAAATCATTCTTACCCTGTACAGTTTACACCATCTCACATCATAAAAATAATTCCGAAATCGTACATGAAAAAAGGTCAATATTTACTTGATAATATTGTAAAAAATAAAAAGAAGATTTGGTGGAAGGAAGGAGGGGAAATAGTAGTGGATAATCGAGTTATCCCAGAAAGTAACATAATTGATTTGATAAGTGACACTGTGAGACCCCTCAAACGTGCTAAACCAACTGGATGGAAAGAATTTGCTTCGGTATTAAAAGACATTGGAGTTCCTACACATTGTATAGGTAACCCAACTAACCTTGAATACATAAATAGTCTTCAGTCAGACGGGGCCAGAGAATCTCTAATATCTAAAAACACTAGATCAACATCGATTCAAGTAAGAGGACAATCAACGCCGATTTCAGGGAAAACGCCTGAATTACCCAAAAAGAAAATAGATTGGGAACGATGGAGCCCTTATTAGACATCCATAAGATTTACTATGATGTTTCTAATCCAGCGGGTTACAGTAGTATTGATAAGTTAGCTAAGACAATGCATGGTCAAATGAACAAAGAACAGGTAAAAAACTGGTTACGGTCTCAGGAAACATATACACTACATAAACCAGTTCAAAGACGTTTTACACGGAACAAATATATCCTGTCAAATTATAATGAACTTTGGCAAGTAGATTTAAGTGATATTCGGACTTATAGTCAATATAATGATGGTTTTAAATACATTCTGTGTGTTATTGATGTCTTCAGTAAGTATGCTTTCGCTAGACCTATGAAAAAGAAGGACTCGGACACGGTAAAAAAATGTTTTGAAAATATATTTACCGAAGCTAGGGCAACTCCGCGTCATATTCAGTCTGATAAAGGTACAGAATTTGTTTCCAAAGAGGTTAGAAAGTATTTAAAGGGTAAAAACATAAACTACTATACTACAAATAATCCTGATATAAAAGCCAGTATTGTAGAACGATTTCAAAGAACTTTAAAAATGAAAATGTGGCGTTATTTTACCCATAAAAATACTTATAAATACATTGATATTTTACAAGACCTCCTGTATTCATATAATCACAGTTACCATTCAAGTATAAAAATGTGTCCGATAGATGTTAATTTTAGTAATATTATGACTGTTTGGACTAATTTATATGATAGACCAAGAAATGGACTTAAAAGTCATAAAACATTCATAAATACCAATTTAAATGTTGGTGATCATGTAAGAATAACCAAATATAAACACATATTTCAAAAAGGGTATGAAACGAATTGGAGTGACGAGATATTTGTTATCGAGTCAATCATCAACAGATCACCCCTTATTGTCTATACCTTAAAGGACTTAGAAGGTGAACCAATCACTGGCACGTTTTATTCGAAAGAGTTACAGAAAGTTACTTATAACCCCACCTCTACATGTAAAATAGATAAAATAATACGTTCGAGACGAATTGGTAACAGAAAGGAGGTACTTGTGAAGTGGAAAGGTTATCCGAATAAATTTAATAGCTGGATATCTGCTTCTACTATTGAAGAAATATGAGTGACGATAGTTTCTATTTAACTTTGTTGAGCAACAGTTCAATGATATATTATCCTGAAAATACTACAGCCAATTTTCTAACAAAACTACCTAAGACAATAAAATTAGAAGGAGAATGGGTTGTAGGATTAGTAGAGTTTCATTACCCATGTTCAATGTATAATGTCCAAGATCACGAGAACGTAGTCTACATAAAAAAGAAGGTTACATTGGAAAACGAAAAAAAGAGTTCCAATATTGAATATAAGTCTCATATACCCGCAACGACTTATGATGACATTGATCAGTTTATATTTGCTTTTAATGAAAACCCATTATTAAAAAACAAAGTGAAGTTTAGTTATGATGTAATATCTAAACTAGTCAAGGTCACATCTTTTCATAAAGATATAATCTCCGTACGTGCAACACCAATACTAAACCTACAACTCGGTTTTAAACCGCAGACGAACCTTCTTCAATGTCAACTTGGAAAATATCCTGCTAATTTATATTTGGGCCTGCCATCGCAATTGTTTATATATTCAGATATTGTTCAACCCCAAGTGGTAGGAGATGTTATGACTTCGCTACTCAGAATAATACCACTTGATCCAACAAAATACATATATGGAGCATACAAAATGCACGGTTTTTCACCTGCACATTATATGCCTGTTTTGCGTAGAGAGTTTGATACTATGGAAATTGATATAAGGACGCATACGGGTGGAAAGATTCCATTCCAGTTTGGAACCTCATGCGTGAAACTACATTTTAAACGCGTAAAATGAATCAAAGACGTGGAAATATTTTATGTCCATATGAACATTATTATTCTCATCAAGCTGGTTCTGGAGTAGGAATTGTTTACAAAGGTGTTGCTCATCAGCGAGGACATGGTATAGGAAGTTTTTTAGGAGGACTGTTTAGATCTGTATTTCCTCTACTATCTAGTGGTTTTAGAACAGTCGGAAAAGAAGCTTTAAATGCTGGTGTTGGTCTATTGTCCGACATGATGAACTCACACCCTATCGATGAATCCATTAAGTCTCGTTTTAAGAATGCAAGCGCTAATTTAAAAAGAAAAGCCGATGAAAAAATTGATTCTCTAATGTCGGGATCTGGGTATAAAATGAAACGAAAAAGACTAGAGAGTGCCATTGCACCCAAAGCCTTGCGAGGGAGAGGTACAAAAAGAATAAAAAAGAAATTAAATATTAACGATATCTTTTCCAACTAAACCATGTCCTTTTTACATAACCATTCTTGTGAATGCGCTAAATCAGAACTAGATTTGTTTGCTCTTCCATCAACACAAACAAGTATAGAAAATGGACAGTGGATACATTATAAACCTATTTCATCATTAACTGATGATGGTCCTCTTGAATTTCAAGTTCCGGGTTCAGGCGATGACTATATTGACTTGTCTCACACTTTACTCCATATCAAAGCCAAAATATTGAATCAAGACGGTACTCACATCAAATCAGCAGACACGCATGTTGCTCCAGTAAATAATTGGCTACATTCACTTTTTAACCAGTTGGATATATATTTAAATCAAAAACTTGTATCACCACCCAATAATACATATGCCTACCGTGCATATATGGAAACTTTACTAAATTATGGACCAGCAGCAAAAGGCTCTCACCTTACATGCGGACTATGGTACGAAGATACTGCAAGTCATATGGATGCAAACGATACTACTAACAAAGGATGGGTCAAAAGAGAAGCATTCATAAAAGATAGTAAGGAAGTTGAAATGATTGGTCACTTACACGGTGATATTTTTAACCAAGAAAAGTTTTTAATAAATGGCGTCGAAGTCCGTGTTAAATTAGTACGGTCAAAAGAGTCATTTAATCTCATGTGCAGTCAAGATAAAAAACTCAAAGTACGAATAACAGATGCAAGTTTAATAATTAGAAGGACAAAAATAAATCCAAGTGTTTTACTTGCACATCAAAAGGTTTTAGCTTCAACGACTGCAAAATATCCCATCACAAGAGCGGAAGTCAAAGTACTTACTATACCATCGGGAGTGCAAGGAAAAACACTTGACAATATATTTCTTGGTCAAGTTCCAAAAAGATGTATTATAGGTTTTGTTGACAACACAGCATTTAATGGTAATTTAAAACATAACCCTTTTAACTTTCACCACCACACTATGAACTTATTTAGTTTGTATATAGATGGCCATCAAATTCCTTCGAAAACATTACAACCATCTTTCAGTACTGGGTTAATGGTATCAACATATCATACGCTGTTTTCTGGAACCGGTATTCATTTTCATAATGAGGGTAACTCAATTAATAGAGAGGATTATGGAAATGGATATTGTTTAATGTGTTTTGATTTAACACCTGATTTATCGGCGAGTTCTACTACTCACTGGAATCTAGTTAGGCATGGCAGTGTGAGGTTAGAAGTTCGGTTTGAAAGCGCCCTTACTACAACTGTAAATTGCATCGTTTATGCAGAGTTTGATAATATAATCGAAATCAATAAACATCGTGATGTAAGTGTAGATTATAACAGTTAAATTGAGCATATAAACATAGGTTTATGAGACATTGTATCACTGTTTTCCAAGTCTCAGTAACAGGCTCATGACTAGCTGCAATAATTTGAAATGGATACAGAGGAATTGAAATTATGTATGAAACAAATTTACCCTGGGATTGAATCAAATGTTTTCCCAGCAAACAGAATCCCTTTTTTTGTAAATCTTCCAGTTTATATCATAAGCAATTTGGATCCTGACTCAAAACCTGGTTCTCACTGGGTGGCAATTCATATTGATGTTAATGGTAATGGTGAATACTTTGATTCATTTGGGAGAAAGCCTTCTGGCTATCACAAGTTGTTTTTAAAAAGAAATACAAAGAAATGGGTTTACAACAATGTATCAATTCAGAACCATTTTACTTCAGTTTGTGGTGAATACTGTTTAGTATATATATTTTTTAAGTTTAAAGGTAAAACGATGTTTGATTATTTGAGTATATTTTCTGAAAATACTCTATGCAATGATTTTATCGTAAGAAACATGTTTCGATCGATTTTTTTTAAATAAATGAATGTTTTTCAATACGTATGTCTTTACTTTATCTTCATATTCCTTAGTTAACTTATACATGGATAAACACAATAAAAATGCAAGAGAAGCGATAAACGATTTTATTGAGCATTTTAAATACATGACAACACATTTACAAATGTCATACAAACACTTATATTGAAAACAAAAGTTAAGATAAAAAGTAGTAGCAGTTGAAGTTTACATGTACACGCACACACTAAGACTGTTTACACAGAAAGTCCTTAGTCTTAGTACAGCATTTCTTTATATTTCCCACTGCATTATGCATTCGTCATCTCGTGATACAGGCGTAAAACACAATTCATGATAATCATGCTGATGTAAAGGTTCGTATACATCATTACTGAGAGAAACTGTCTCAATATCATACATCTCTGCGTCTTCTTCACATTCCCACTCTAGCAGGAGAGGATTTCCCGAATAATTTACTGGTAAATATGGCGCCTGCGTAGCTAGTGAATATCCGTTTGATTGTAGATGCCACATTTCAATGCAATCGCATAGTTCACACAAATATTCATCGAAAAATGAGTTATTCAGATCCGAGAGGTCCTCGCAACGGTTGTACAGCTCTTCGTCATAAAGCGAGTTTTGAAGATCCATATTGGTATTGCACGACTTCCACGGTTTTTGATATCGATGCGGTGTGGCTCGTTCTGTGTTGCTTATATAGATAAAATTCAGTTGTCAGTCGGTGGGGGAAAGGGCGCGATGTGGGTGGGCTTGGGTTTTAAGTTATGGCTTTTTTCTTTCCGTCGATGAAATATTTTTTGCAATCGTTTTTAGTTGCAATATGTTTTGTAATCTTGTAAATTAATTCTTTTGTGTTGGAATAATAGTCATCGTCTTCGCACTTAGTGTAGTATTTGATTCTAGTGTCCGCAAATTTCCAGTGTTGATCATTTGGAATACCACGTAGCTTTTTCAAATCGTAGACATCGATTTTAACAAGATGAGTGCTCTTTGAGACATCATCTACTCGACAAGATATATAATTTGTACCTCCATTTGCAGATTGAGCAACAGTAGATGAGTATTCCGTAGCCTGCCTCTTTCTGGGCTTATCAAAAAATACATCTATGTTGTTGGTTCGTTTTTGGGCTTGGATTTTAGGTGGTTCAATATCTTGGCCTTCATCATCAGTCAAATTACTGTAATAATAATTTTTTATTGGGTAATCAATAGAGTTCTCGTTTAATATCTAAAACAAACAGAAAAAAATCCATGAGAGGTTTTATACAAATAAAAAACAGACAATGTTTGGTGTATGTACATAGTTTTGAAACTTACCTCCATTTTAACTCGTGGCAGCAGCACGCAGCAGTCTAAGACGTAGACACACCGTTTAGAACTTAAAACCCACAACAATGTACTACACGTACAATATGTACTATGATAAATTTAATCACTTCAAGCACCGTTGTTACTATTATGTGGACGAAGCAATCTGAACGAATGATGGCGCTGTCTGTCGGAGTTCCGCTTTTATTGAGAACACGCACACACTCACACATACACACCCTACACGCTCATATATGTCGTAGATAAGACAAAAAAATGTTGAATAGAACACCAACACCTGCTCGTGGTATAAAGCGACAAGTCGTAACCAGTTTTCATAACGCAGTGCCTATATGATAAAATAAACGGGACGTGTTTCAACCTGCAAAGAAACATCTGTTTGTGGCACCAAACGACACGTACTAACCAGTTTGAATCTGCTTAGCTTTATTTCGTTTTAATTATAATCTTCAATAGGACATGACATTTGATAATAAATGCGGATATTTATCTGTATTTTCATACTCTCAGAGCGTGTGAATACCTTTACCGTGAGAAAAAGCCAAAACTACCGATTTTAAATTCTAAGAATGCTTATAAAAACAACAATAGAACGCACCTGACACGTAAGGTGTATCTGCATTGTATAGCCGGTGGTCACAAATCAACAAACGTATTTTTTCAATTTTACTTATGTTCTTTTCATTCTCCCAACCCACATAAATTTTTCAATGATATATCGTAATAGCTTTACTGCGAGAAATACCAAAAAACGTGCGGTGCTATTGAATAAAATAAACGATCAAAAAATTCGGTACTTAGAAAAAAAAAGCGATGGGAAAAAAAAAACACAGAACCAATCAAATGCACCTGTCACATAAGAAACACATGTCTCTACCTGCATTGTATAGTGCACGGCCATAAATCAACAAACTAAAAAAACTGTGAGAACAGTCCACTTAAAAAAAATCTACTTAGAAAAACATACAAAAAAAACCTTCATAAATCAAAATCGTTTTGTTTTTTTCAAGACAAAGTAAAAAAAAACATGAAAATTTTCTGCTCCGCAGGGTTCTGAATCCGTGTGCCAGAAGCAGTAACTTACATACTACTTACGCTCCTAAAGAGTTAGTATAGCGAGAGCTATATTAACTCTACAGTACCTACGTATTTCTTTTGCCGCTATAACAACGAATACTAAAAATAAATATTTAAGGGGGCTCCCATACAACAGACATGATTTTTTGCCGTTTTTATAGATAACTAGCTTTTCCCCGCAACTTCGTATGCGCAGAAATATTAAAATGAAAAATCTCGTTTTTTTCCGTTCCCGTGGGAATTTCAGGAAATCCTCTCTTAGTGCTACCCTACGTTCCCTAAGGAACCTGCATGCCAAATTTCAGCTCGCTACGACCAGTAGTTTCGGCTCTGCGTTGATCGATCAGTCAGTCAGTCAGTCAGTAAGTCAGTTTCTTGTTTTGTATATATAGATATACGGAACCCTTCATGCCCAATGAAGTTTGTCCCCAATCCGCACTGGGCCCGCGTGGGGACTATAGCCCAAACCCTCTCGTGATGAGAGGAGGCCTGTGCCCAGCAGTGGGACGCAAATAGGCTGTAGTAGTAGTAGTAGTAGTAACCCTTCATGCGTTTTTTAAAGTTTGCAAGCTAGTAGATCAATAAATTCTCAAGCTCCCACTTCCATTTTTCTAAATATTCTATCGACAAAATGAACCTGCTATCATCGACATCGAAACATCTCTATGACCATTTTCTCTCTCTGAAAAAGCATTCCAAAATGATTTCAAAAGGCAAACAAACAACACATTATCTAAACATAATAGACTTTCTTTGGACCGAATTTCCTAACTGGCTAGACATAAAAAGTACGATAGCCATAAAAAAAGTTAATCCATCCAAACGCTGGCACGACACATTCGATTGTTTTATGTGTATTACAAAAAAAGTAACTGGTAAAATCTGTTCAATGTAAATTGCACTCTGGCGTTATTGGCATAAAATAGAAGTCACAATGTACTAAAGTTATGTCTATTTGTTTTTTTTTTGAGAATGGATTCTGTACGCGAGTCATTCTTTGCCATATTCAAAACTCGTTGGCTGTTAGAAAATCAAGTTACGTTATTTTTTAGATCGCCAGATTAGCTTTGAGTGCGTTCTTTCTTTACTTATAATATAATAGATCAATGGTTTCAAGAGAAAACTATCAAATTGAACTAGAGTTGTAAATGTCGAACGAGCATTTTTGTGGAGGCAAAAGTGCTCTCGTCATGTCTAGACTATCTCGTTACATTACATGCCTCATGCAGAGGTAGTTATTTAGGGTTCCGACTCTACGAACTGTGTGAACGTTGAACCATTTTATTCAATCCCTACACTATATCTACATGTATTGTAAAACAAGAAACTGACCGATTACTGACTGATCGATCAATCCACAATCACAACAGCTTGTTGACGACGGCTTCTTTCATCACGAGAAGGTTTCGGCTACAGTCCCCACGCGGGCCCAGTGCGGTTGGGGACTTCATACGCATCCTATTGAATTGCTTTGCAGATTTGTGCAGGTTTCCTCGCGACGTTTTCCTTTACCGAAACGCTCAGTGGTAAATTCAAATTGAATTTCAGACGGATGGACGGACGGACATGGCGAAACTATAAGGACAAGTATTCCGAAGTCCTCAAGGAAGTCCTTGTGGACTTCGGAACCCTAAAAAGGATAGCGATATTAGCGATATGAGTCGCAGCTGCATCTCTACAATAAGTAGCCGTGGGCGAGGGCCCTTAGCACACAATATTTAATAGTAGGTACTACATAAATGTGGCTACGGTTAGTTTATTGAATCCTACCTACTGTTGATTGCAGGCTAAAAAAAAAATTAATTCATTTCTTTGGGTCGGTTCACTTGACACCGACTTTGCAGTCTGTCAGAGTTTGAAGGCGGTTTTTATTTTTTTATTTACAAAATTTTTTTTCGGCTACAGTTTCCAAACATTACTATAGAAGTACATAAGTAACTCTGAAGTCCTCGAAATTGACATCAAAATCATCTACGTGCTAGCAAATTTCGAGGAGTTCCCTCATTTTCTCATGGATCCCATCATCAGACAGAACTAAACCAAATTAATATCGGACCAACTTGGAAGTACCACCTTTCGAACAAAAAAAGAATCATCGAAATCGGTTCACGTTTACTATTTATTTTTGGTGAACATACATGAAAAAAAAAGATTCCGACGAATTGAGAACCTCCTCCTTTTTTTGAAGTCGGTTAAAAATACTGAACCACCTCTGAAATAACTTCGATTCACTCTTCTCCAGTTACCATGGCTCCCCCCCTACTATGTTGACTAAGCTTGTAGGGTAACTAAATAGCTGAGAGAGAAAAACGATCCTCTAAATCCAAGAGAGTTAGCACGTTTAGTGCTGACGGTGTTGAAGACTTTTTCTGAAAACTTGGATCTTCATTTCATCAAATCTTATTTTACTAAGTTTCATTTACAAAAACCAACCACAGGAGCCTGTTTATGTCCTACTGGTCCGCTACCTGGTCTAAGAAAACAAGGTCTGCCGATCCGGGTGACGTGTCACCGTAACGTCAAAGTCGAGTTGCCACCTCATTGCAATAAAACAAAAATGAAGGAAACATTTTCTGCCATTATAATGCAAATTAAATTATTTGTGCACTACAATTGTCATTTACTTGTTTAAGCACATAAAATGGGTCAAGTTAAAAACAAATGAACGTAATAATTTAATGAAACACTCACAGGATACATGGGGGTCGGGGATAATTTTAATGGACCACTTGCAACACACAGCAGTGCGAATGACGTTAGGGTGACACCCTCACTACTACAGAACACCGGACTGTCATACCTGGCGAAGTATATTATTGTATCATGTTCATGGTCCGAGGTCCGTGGAGCATACACATATTTTGATGGACCATTTTTCTTCGGCTGATTATGAATCCTTACTTATAATAGATGAATGCTTTATACGCATTATTGAATTACTTCGCAGGTGCGTGCAGGTTTACCTCGCTGTGTTTTATTTTGGGTTAATGAAACCTCCCTTGATAAATTCAAGTAGAGATCTTCTACTATCTAAAGTCCCGCGCCTTCACATTTCAAAACGCTTCAATTTTTCAATTATTATTTAAAAAGCACCACCAACACTCTCAACGCTTAATTGATGGCTGTCTCACACATGTGTTGAGAGTGTTGGTGGTGCTTTTTAAATACATTGAAGCGTTTTGAATTGTGAAGGCGCGGGACTTTAGATAGTAGAATATCTCTAATGTTCACCACGACATACCATTCTGCTGTATATTGCTCATTTTGATCTTAATATTACCCATTTGCCAGTCGACATCTCAAACATCTAATTTATTAGTGGCTTCTATTTAACGTGATATTGTGGAATTCCTTGCTCCTCAATTACTATTAATTGTTATAATTACTATTCCACTCAACTACACAAGCTTGTACGATATTAACGTAGGGGTATTAATGTAATGTTTCTTGAATAAAAGAATTGATTAATCTTCGGAGGCCTTTATTTATTTCAATTATTGTTTTTTACATCATTAGTGCGTGTTACCGAGCCGCTGGTGGCCAGGTAAGAGAGCGAGAGGTAAACGTCCCTTTTGACATATTCACATGACACTGACAGCTATCATTAATAAGGGTGCGTTCCAATACAATTAATTTATTGGAAATTGGGGAGGGCATTGGTGTGGGACGTAACGTGTGTCGACACGTTCGCTGCGTCTCACATTAATGCCACCCGGTCACAAGCCGGCGCTGCTGCTGGCCAGGCCCAGAGCCTCAAGCGCCGAAAGTATTCATGCATAATGCATGAATATGAGTTTGCCGCTCTCGCGGTTGAGACTCTGGGTCCCTGGTCGGCAGACATGAAAGCTTTCATGAGGATGTTGTCGGCCCACTTGATCGACAAAACCGGCGACCCAGGGGCTGGCGCTTACCTCTCGCAAAGGATTTCTTTAACAATCCAGAGAGGTAACGCCGCCAGCGTTATGGGCACCATGCCGCAAAGTGAAATTTTGGAAGGGGTGTTTTTTCTATAGTTATTTTTAGTTCTAGTTTTAAATTTTATTTCTAATTCAATTATTTTATTTTTAAGTCGCCGAATTTGTAATAAAAGTCATACATTTATATAACTTTAAACTAAGTCGATTCAATTGTTCAATTCCGTAGATTAATTTATCAATTTGTGTACTTATAGGAAAACATCAGTGTCCAAAATGCCTTGGAGTGAAGCAAAAAAGTATGTATTTACATAAAAGTTGAAAGATTGTCAATTTTATAATGTTCATTCGTAATGATTATTTATAATTCGTTCTTATATACGTAAAAAGTAACAAGTAACTGTGCAGAAGTTGGTAGGCAAGAACACGCAGAGTTGGATAGGACCAAGTGCCCAGGATAGAACCAAGTGGTGGAGGTTGAAGGCGGCCTGCACCAAATTGGTTAAGGAAGGCTGAAGATGATTGATCATCATCATCATCATTTCAGCCGAAAGACGTCCACTTCTGGCCTCCCCCAAGGCGCGCCACTCAGACCGGTCCTGTGCCACTCGCATCCACCGCGTTCCCGCGACCTTTACAAGGTCGTCACTCCATCTTGTTGGAGGCCTACCGACAACTCGTCTCCCGGATGATAGGTACGTAAAGAGAAATGTTTAACTATGCGCCAGAAGAAGTTATAGACTCATTATAGATTTTTATATCATCGACATCGTTAGTTTTCGTTTGGGAAACTGTGGCAAACTGGGAATCCTTTTGCTAGTAGTAGGGGCTGGTGCTCCACCTGGTGGTACTACCGTCTTTCCCCGCTAGCCTGCCGCCAAATAGCAGTGCTCGCACTGTTGTGTTCCGGTAGGGGGTTAAAGCAGCCGGTGAAATTTCTGGCACAGAGGCATTCCATCTTAGGCCTCAGGGTAGGCAACGCATTCGAGATCTCATTTATTTATTTATTGACATGAGTTTGACAGTCATGAGTTTACAGGTAATCCCAAAGCACTCATGATGCGAAAAAACAGAAAAGAAACATGACATTATTGACAGCGTTATGAAAAACACTGAGTCAGAAATACAAATATGGTCAAAACAAGTAATATAAATTATAATAATTAACACATGAGAAATAAACAAAAATAATATTATGTCAATTGAGATATACATTCAAGAATACATTAATGTGGCTGAGTAATGTACTCCACTTGTCAGCAAACACATCAGCATCCTGGACCTCACTTAAAAAAGTATTTAGCAAGAATACGGCTCTCGGAGTGGGCGCATTGCGAGCCTGGTGCGTGCTCGCGCCGGCGGTGAGGTAGGCAAACAGGCGCAACCGGCGGCGCACACCGATGCGAATGTACTGTTGAGGAACGAATAGCTTCATATATTCCAAGACCAAGGGATTATCTACTTCACTTCGTAGAAGCTGACAATAGTGCACCATGGTCAATAATTTCCGCCTATACTCTAAGGTATCTACATCGACCATAGGAGAAACAAATTTAGAAGGGTAAAGAAAGGGATAATACCCAAATTTCAATTTATACATATAATAATAATAATAATAACCACCTGGTGTTGTACCACCGGTGCAGTCAGTCAGCGCAGGGCGGCCTGTGGCGGGCCGATGGTGAGCGGCGACACCTCGCACCCGAGACTCCTGGGGGCACACACACACATGCGCCATACACACACATACACACAGCTACACACCTCCCCCGCCTCTGGATTGCCTTAGTTGGCCGCCCAGAGTGGAGCGCAGGAGCTATATGCTTGAAAGGGAAGAGTGCTCAATCTGCGTAATAACGGGGAAACCCGCTCCGGGTGCGCACGAGGCGCGACCGGTGCACACCTCTCCACACCCTTAGCTGCTTACATCAGTGTTGCTCCCTCGCCACCCGTGCGGTGGCCTGTATAGGGGGCCCACGAAGGCTAGCCTCTATGTTAGTGCGTAAGCGGCGAGTCACCGTCTGCCTTGCCTTCAATTTGTGAGATATTGATCAGGCAGATGTCCGTAATCTCACTCCATAGCCCGATATTCCAGTCCACACCTCCCATCCACATAGCCCACTCCAAGTCTCTTCCTCCCTCGGCAATAGTTTGGCAACTGGGGAGGGCTGTCCGCCAGTACAGCCTCATGTTGTATTGGGAGGACAGATCTCCACAGTTGCGGCCATCTCACATTTATAGTAAAAGGTACCAAAAGCCTCTTCATGTTGGCTTCGGCCCCATGAATGCGAATGACCGGGTCCCCATGGGCCCGTGACATGAAAATGTACCAACAAATAATAATAATAATCTTTATTGTTCTAAAAATATGTACAAACATGTCATCATGTTTGTACATATTTGCCCTGGAGACTGTGTTAGTTTTCACTGTGTTACAGTCTCCAGTTTTTGCCCTTGATGGGAATAATATTAGAACAACAATGGTTTTTTTTTTTACAAAAACAGTTGCTACATGACTTACAAGAATATGATGGAGAGAAAAAAAAAATGCATAACAAAAAAAAAGACAAGAAACTATAGAAAAATCAAGTAGGTACGCTTGCGTGTGCTTGTGTGTGAGTGTGTGTGTGTGTCTGCATGTGTGTGAAAAGACAGAGGATGGATGTGTCATTGACCAAAGAATCCAGTACTGACTATTTTTTCAGTGTCACTATAGTTAAGGGTATTTAGCCATTCCAGCACGGTATTTTTGAAATTGTGATTTGAGAGTGATTTTATATGTATGTTTGTTACTTTAAGTTTGATGTAGATGAGAGGGGCTGCGTAGTAGTAGTTGCGCTTAGCGAAACTGGATTTTACTTGGGGTACGGGACAACGATCTACGCGTTTCGTGGGTACTGGTAGAGTGGGTACAACTTATATTTATATATATATATCTTTCAAATCTCTCAATCATAGGATTTCGGTGTCCATGGGCCGCAGTGACCACTTACCATCGGCTGCGCGCTCGTTTGCCTATACCATCGACAAAATAAAACCTAGGTATCCTGAGCAGCAATCAATCAATCATTTGAATTCACCACTGAGCTTTTCGGTGAAGGATAACATCGTGAAGAAACCTCAGGATATCTGCGAAGTAATTCAAAGATGTGTGTGAAGTCCCCAATCCGCACTGGGCCTGCGTGGTGACTATAGCCTAAACCCTCTCGTGATGAGAGGAGGCCTGTGCCCAGCAGTGGAACGCAAATATGCTGTAGTAGTAGTAGGCACCCTGAGCAGGCTAACGTAAAGCTATATTTTATGTCCATAGCAGACACTGCTGAAGTGTCTGATATATGGACATAAAATATAGCCTTCGTTTTATATCTAATCATACTGAATAGCGTGCATTATTAGTCGGTTGACCGTATGCCATATATCGGTGAACTAAGGTGGCAAATACTAAATCAACGCGGAGTCTTACAGAAAAAAAGGACAGCTAAATCACTTAAATGACGATTAAGTTTCCAATTAAAAAAAAAACCGGCCAAGTGCGTGTCGGGCCACGCGCAAAGTATAGGGTTCCGAAGTTGACGATGCCCACAGTACCTTTCTAAGACTTATTAGCATCTAGCTAGCCTGTGGTATGAATGACGTGCCCGCCCGACGCCCCTGCCGCTCGAGAAAAATCATCATCATAAGTTGGTCGACTATTAGGTACTACCGTACCGTACTATTAACGTAGTTGAAAGGAAAACTATCACAGCTAAGTGTGATAGTTTTCCTTTCAACTACGTTATATATGCCACAACCGTGATTTTTTTCAGCCATACAAATACCACCATTTAGCTGGCAGGGGGGGGGGACACTCTTCTCTAACAAAAAATATCACTTTAAAGCTTAATATTCCGCAAACGCATCATTTAATCAAAACATGGTTTTAACAAACCCACAATATTTTTTTAAGACCTATTCAACGATATGCCGCACCGTGGGGTACGCAAGAAAAAACAATTACATCCCCACTTTACGAGTAGGGGAGGTACCCTTAAAAAAAAAATTTCAACATTTTATTGTACCACTTTGTCAGCGTAACTAATATGTATATTCATGCCAAATTACAGCTTTCTAGAACTAAGCATCTCCGAGCAATAGTGCGGACAGACGGACGGACGGACGGACGGACGGACATGGCGAAACTATAAGGGTTCCTTGTGGACTTCGGAACCCTAAAAAAGAAGAAAGAAAGCAATGGCAGCTTCTAAATCGAGAATAATAATGGGTGCCATCTATCTCGCATAATTCTTTTTGTTCGAAACTATTTATGCATAACAGGCTACACATAATTTATTCACGCAGAATCTAGACTTTGCCGAATTTTTACTAAGCATAATTTCTTAATTGGCTGAATGGGTGTTTACCCGAATATTGTGTTGGCATAATGTTGACTTGGCGGAATTTTATCATGTATACCTAATATATTGTTTGGCATACTAGTAATAGGGATGACGACAGGGTGAAGAAATCGAAATTCTAATTAGTCCGTCAGTCAGGTAATAAAAAATATTAGACACGTATTTTTTGTTTTATCAAATTAACAAAGAATGACTGAGTTAAATCGCATTAAAGTTGGAGAGTGGGGGCTAACTACGTCACCGTTAGGTATAAATCGTACCTAACCGTGACGTCACGCGACATTTCAACTCATATCTCCGTATAAGTTTGATTACGTGAAAGAAGAAAAAAATACGTGTCCAATACTTTTCAATAATCTTCCTGATAGACTAAGGAAAAAAGTTTTCGTCATCTCTATTTAGCAGAATTTTGATAGGCCGAAATATTGTTCGAATTTATGTATACGAAAATGTATGTCATAAACGAATGTCACTGCTTAGGTAGCCTGTAGGAAAAACTCCATGAGCAATAACCTAGGGGGCGCTGTACAAGATAAGTATGAAAATATACGCTGTACTGTAAGAAACTTGACAGTCTATATAAATACTCTTGTTTCAGATATAACATAATGAATGCAAAGCAAACAGGGCAAAGCAGTTGCTCGCAGTACTGATGGCCGATGGGGCCGGAAAGTTCTCGAGTGGCGTCCGCGAACCGGGAGACGAGCTGTCGGTAGGCCTCCAACAAGATGGAGCGACGACCTCGTGAAGGTCGCGGGAAACCGGTGGAAGCAAGTAGCACAGGACCGTTCTGAGTGGCGCGCCTTGGGGGAGGCCTATGTCCAGCATTGGACGTCGTTCGGATGAAATGATGATGATGAAACAGTGCAAAGACGTCCACTTTTGAATTTACTTGAGAAATTGCGAGCGAAGACGCGTGAAAAGTTACCTACACACACATACCCAAATAAAACATCCATATCCATACTAATATTATAAATGCGAAAGTAACTCTGTCTGTCTGTTACCTCTTCATGCTTCAACCGCTGGACCGATTTGGTTGGATATGGAGATAGTTGGAGTCCCGGGAAAGGACAAAGGATACTTTTCATCCCGGAAAAACGCATAGTTCCTGCGGGACGCGATAACCGAATTCCCGGGCAGAAGCCAGTAAGGATATAATTCTGAATACTGCCTTGCACATATCTTAATACAAACGAAACATTAAGGTACAATTACGTTTATTAAATTGGAATACAAAACCTGCATTACCTATCCTACACTCTGTGGCATCAATATCTACTACGCTTAAGATACCCTGATCCACCGAATACCAATATCAATACTCCTGATTTACATTTTCAACATCACACATCTGAAGAAATTTTACAAAGCAAAATCGTCTTTACTGATAAGGAACTAAGGTTACTTCTGCAACAACAATATTGAATCAGATAGGAACCTTTTAAAGTAATCTATCCACTGGACAGGGGAAGGCAACCTTTAAGGGGATTTATTTTTTATTAATATTGAAAAATATCTCGTAAAGTAAACTGGATAGAACACGAATTTGATGGCGATTTGATGGGTGTTTACCGTAGAAAAGAAATTGGAATTTAAAAGTCTTTATTACTCCTTTTGAAACTTTGTTTCGGCTTTTTAATTTAAAAATTCTTTAATACCGAAGGACACTGTAGGCAGCTAAGCTTTCAACTACACTTGCGTGACGCCGGAACATAGAACCTAATTTTATACCTGTGTGTACTAAAAGTCCAAAGCTTTGATAAAGAAAATTACTTAAGTGCACTTAGTGATCAGAACGTTAGAAACTGACGTTTCAATTGGAGTTGCAAATTACGTGTATAGGTTTAGGTAGGCGTCGGAGACCACTTTCTAACAAGTCTTCACAGTCGTCAGTCTTCTTGTCTGTCGACCCATCCTAATATTATAAATGCGAAAGTTACTTTGTCTGTTTGTTTGTTACCTTTTCATGCTTAAACCGCTGGACCGATTTAGATGAAATTTGGTAAGGAGATAGTTGGAGTCCCGCAGAAGGGCAAAGTCATGGGCAGAAGCTAGTATTAATATAACAGCTCCAAGATTTATTTCCATAATCTGTCTGTCTGCATGTATAATATACATGTAAGATGTAGTGATTTATTACTCTGCTACCTATTCACAAGGTCCATGTTATGATATTCTGTAACGTTAACACTATGGAGTGTGGAATGTGTTTTGGTAAGGAGCGCAATCTTATATGGCGAAACAGTTGAAAACGTGTACAGCGGATTTGATAAGCGACAAAACAAAACACGCTCTCCTCACAACCGTTTACGCTGCGTTTTCGCCTCAGCAGAGCCATCTGACTGGCGCTACTGCAGACTATCCGCCTAGGTGGCTCGACACTTGTGGCGACCGCAGCGCCCCCAACCTACCCGATTTGATGTCCACTCTTTGAACTATGAAGATTGCGCTCCTTTACTTCAACCCTCCATAGTTAACACCTTTGTAACAATAGGTAATACAGTAATAAAGTATGAATATTAGGCTGTTTGTCCACCGCCACCGTCACCGGGACGTCACCGACAACGAGATGACGGCGCCGATTTAGCGATACATAAGTACAGGTTTACAGAACTTAGAAGGCGCGTGGATTAAGCAATAATAGTCTCTGCGTCAACGGCTTAAGTGCTTCGCCACGCGCCTTCTAAGTTGTGTCGTGCTGTACATTGACTAACACCGCACGCCCGTCAAGACCAGGTATATTAAGTCCATGTCAAAACATTACGTGCGGTGGACAAACGGCCTTAGTAAACAGCAGTGGAGGTCTGAAATGATGATGATGATGATGATTAAGTAGGTTCTAGATAAGCTTTTCTCGCAGTCTGGGTAATATCCACACGGTCACAGCCTGAATCTGGCTGCGCCCCAGAGGGCGCCCGTTAACACGTCATCTCTAATCTCCTGGCGGCGCGCCAGCGAGGTGTAGCCAGTGCAGGCAAAAAATGTTTAGCTCCCCTGCACTGGCGCAGTTCGTAATAGAATGCGTATCTTTGAATAAATGAAAATTAACACGTTCACGGATACAACGTCGAGCTACTGAAATAATGATTTAAATTCATTGACCTATAGGTAATATTCTATTCTATATAAATTAATGGCTTCTGTCTTGGACACTTCGCCAATATCAAAGTAAGGGCCACAGCCACAGGCCTGCAAGTTGTTCGGTAATAAAGGTAAATGTACGGTGTTAATGATTAATAAAATAAAATTGGAGAGACTCAACAAACGTCAACGTCCATCTTGGGTGACGGCCAATGAGAATCCTCCCTGACCTATAATAACATATGGATATGGACGAACAGTACCTAACGGAATATGTCAAAATATATGGAGCAAACTGACATTAGAAAATAAGTTCTAATATGCTAATAACGCCTCTTTATAATATGTGTCAAGATAAATATTTTATACAAAAGTAAACCTATCAGACTTAAGTGCCAAATTTACTGAGCGCCAAACGGGTGCCCGAACAACTCTTTGACGGGCCATTTTTCTTTGGTTGATTGTGAATCCTTACTTATAATAGATCAATGTTTAAATTATATCAAAAACGGAGCATGGGGCTCTGTGTCGTTTTAGCACAGAATATTTAAATAGTACTACGCACAGAAGGCCACGGAATGACCAGTTACATATAGAGATGGTGAGTGAATCGTTGGCCCGCGTACTGGTACACACACATTGACTAAGAATTAGAATTAAACAGTGTTTTATTAAATGAAAACTACCCGTTTCGCTTTTGTTGAATAAGTGGTTGTTTCTCTTAGGTAGTCATTATAATGCTCGAATGTGAAAACGAAACTCAACCGCCGCAGTTTAGGCAAGGCTTTTGTGTTTGTTCGAAGCGGTTTGAAACGAGACTCGAATAGCGCGGGAGAGCTGTTTCGAGATATAGTTACCGATAATATATCCCGCCCGATCCAAAATACAAAACTACTACTACAGCCTATTTGCGTCCCACTGCTGGGCACAGGCCTCCTCTCATCACGAGAGGGTTTGGGCTATAGTCCCCACGCGGGCCCAGTGCGGATTGGAGACTTCACACACATCTTTGAATTACTTCGCAGATCCGTGCAGGTTTCCTCACGATGTTTTCCTTCACCGAAAAGCTCATGGTAAATTCAAATTGAATTTCGCACGTAAGTAAATAGTCCCTAACTTAAACTTAAATCTAAGATCTTAGAGATGTAATAGGTACTGTAGCGGGGGGTTGATGTTAGCTCAGGTAGATGCTGCTGGCACGGAGATCAGCGGTGGAATCCGAAGACACGAAGACGATGTCTAGCTTATTAAAATATCTAAATCTTGAAGACTGGCCCTATTACTGCCCTAACACTGTCTAACTAAGAAATAATAGATTTTAAGTCGAATTGATATTATATTTTGAGAGATGCGTACTTTACAATGGATAGCAAAAGACTCAATACAATAAATGCTAGACAATTCTACGCTTAAAATTACCTATTTTTGGAAGAAAATGTGACAACTAACCGATTGTACTCGGCCAGTCTCCACAGTACGTAGTCTGCAAGGGCCCAGAAAAAATAACAATAATAATCATGGAGATGGCCTCCATTGTCAAATAATTATAAATTTCATAGAAGTCGACAGTCTCAAAATGACAATAAATAATGAAATACATCATGTATAAAAGCTGTAAGTCTCAAATGAAATAATCTCGTCTTCGATGCTCCTTGGTTGCCCTCCAGCCTCCAGCACGTCTTTGATAATCAGAGATCGGACAAATTTGCGTCATTGCTCGCAATAATGTGGACATGACTCCAAAATTAATCAAATATGTAATCATTTAATTAATTTCTTACTTGACATAAATTTTAATTCCTAGTCAATAAATACAAAAGTTTGCTAAAGTATAGATTTATTAAAGAAAATAATCAGTATTATTTCCAAATTTTCTGCAGTCAGTCTATTTCTTTACATCAAAAATATACTTAACCACTTTTGATAATAATTATAAGCACGTATAAACTATTATCTCCGGAAATTCAAATTTTATTTCAAAAGTAAAGCCTGGCATGTGCCTATTTGGTCCTCGCCGCGTGGCAGCGCCGTATAAGTCAGGTCCAAATAGGTACTTGCCAACCTTGATTAATTTTGGAGTCATGTCCACATTATTGCGAGCAATGCCGCAAATTTGTCCTATCTCTCTTGATAACAGAGTTTGCGATACCTTGTTCAAGCTGCGTTATTTTTGATCCCATCGTATTATAATGAGACAAAAATACACGCCTAAATATGTTCCTAATATGATGTGACATCTGATTCGAAACAAAAAATATTATATCCAATAACTCCATGTTATTCCGTAAAACATTTTCCTTGCATTAGAATTGTGTTTTCCGGATCGGAAACGGTAAGTTAATCAACGACATGAAAGCATTTTAGGCTTAAATAACTGAGTAAGTATGATGGCAAAAAATGTCAGCTTATTTTCCTCTGTCTTAAAACCGAAAGCTATTTTTACGATAATAATGTTCTACATTCAAAATTATATTACTTACCCGATAATCCCGGTTTTCTGATTACTGATTGACTGATGACAACCCAACCTTGTATGTAGGTTTCTTGGGGAATTTCCCAAAATTCCCAGGGCATAATGGGAAAAAATGGTATTTTACAACTTGATGTTTACGCGGATACGAAGTCGTGGGCAAAAGGTTGTATGATGATAATAATAATAATGAAAGTAACTCACATTTAGCATTATCAGAATTAGGTAGGTATCCATATTTAATAATATAAAAAATGCGAAAGTAACTCTGTCTGTCTGTTACCTCTTCACGCTTCAACCGCTGGGCCGATTTGGATGAAATTTGGTATGGAGATAGTTGGAAGAGTAAAAAGGACATAGGCTACTTTTTATCCCGGAAAAGCGCATAGTTCCCGCGGGAGCGTGATAACTGAATTCCACGCGGGTGAAGTCGCGGTCAGAAGCCAGTATTTCAATATCGAATGGATGATGATAATATTATTAAGGTAATAAACGAATGAATGAGGAATTACCAGCCATTCATTGAGACGTCCAATAGCCGGAAGTAGGTTTTCGCGCGATTTTCCCCCGCGCGTGGTAGACTAGTGGTTCGACCTACCCGCCTTTCATGCAGAGGGTCGGGGGGTTCGATTCCGGCTCACACATCTAAGTTTACTTATGTGTGAAATTCAATTTGAATTTACCACTGAGCTTTTCCGTGAAGGAAAACATCGTGAGGAAACCTGCAGGCCTCTGCGAAGTAATTCAAAGATGTGTGTGAAGTCCCCAATCCGCACTGGGCCCGCGTGGGGACTATAGCCCAAACCCTCTCTTGATGAGAGGAGGCCTGTGCCCAGCAGTGGAACGCAAATAGGCTGCAGTAGGAGTAGGTGCTTCTTTAATTAGTTTTATGAGGATGGCAGATGATACTAATGTGCTGATAGTTAATTCTTTAAGAGAACGTGAAATTATTTATTAGAAATAGAAACATTTACAGGTCAATATAGGCAGTCGTCGAGACAGATCACACTAATTTGGATAAACGATAGTTACCTCTTCGCTCTAAGCTGTACCAATTTAGATAAAATTTGGTAAAGAGATATTTGGAGTCCCGGGGAAGGATACAGGCTACTTTATATCCTGGAAAAACGCATAATTCTCGCGGGAACACGATAACAGAAATCCACCCGGGTTAAGTCACGGCAAGTAAGCTAATAGTAATGGCTAATGGCACCATTTGTTTTTGGGTTTTACCCTTAACAAAAAAAAAAGCAATTACCTTAATCGAAACACAATGTGCTCTGAAGTGTATTTTCATTTTCTTAATTTGAGGACAACCTCAAGTTGTTGCCAAGTCCCCTGCAACATTACGTTTGGCCATCCGTTTGCGATGCGGATCACGATCACGACCGGTAGGTTTTCAATAAGAGATGGCGCGCACAAGTTTCAATTTCATATAGAAAAACTACTTCACTCACTTCGCCCTTTGACAGTCGTAACCATCACAATAAGAGCCTATTTTACGACCCACTGGCACAGGCCATCTCATCATGAGAGGGTTTGGGACTATACCCCACGCGGGCCCAATGCGTATTGGGGACTTCACACACATCCTTGAATTACTTCGCAGATGCGTACAGTCCTTACGATGTTTTCCTCCACCTAAAAGCTGTAGTAAATTCAAATTGAATTGACAGTCGTAATCCGCATCTCAAACGGATGGCCTACCGTAATGCCGCTGTTGGTCGTCAAGCAGACTTGTTCGCGGCAATGAAGACGCCGGCCGAGATAGATCGCGGCCGATTTGGCCGAACGCGATGGCGGTAATGACGGCCATTTGTCAGCTAGGAACTGAGATTGGACCGATGCGATGCGGCATTTGGGGGAATTCGTTTCAGGCGCTGACAAGACCTAGATTTACTTTATTTTAAACAGTATTTAAACGAAAACTATTTGATTTTGTAAGGCGAGTAAAATACACGCAACCGCAATGAAATCGGGTCACTGGGTATATACTGAAGTTACGTCTTCTAATCCTATTTAAACGGTGCTATGAGTTTATTTCTTTAATAACACAGATTTCTATAATTAAATACAGTATTCCGTCATTTAGCCGGTGAAATTTCTGGCACAGAGGCATTTCATCTTAGGCCTCAGGGTAGGCAACGCATTCGAGATCGTATGGTTTCTTAAAGGGGGATTATTGAATTTGGGTGTTCATGAGCCGTAGTGACCACTTACCATCAGGTGGCCTGTGCGCTCGCCTATACCATTGATGAATAAAAAAAGAAAAAATAGTCATACCAAAAATTTTGCTAATTTATATTGTTCATGCAATGTGGCATTTTCTTACTCGTCATTTTTCTGATTTTCTACGTATATCGCCCACGGACCGCGGTCGTGCTTCTCGCTCCCTCCAATGCAAACAGACATTGTCCGCTGAGACAGTTGCCTGCCTCGATTGCTCAAGGTCATTAGCTCTTGTCAGCGTCTTCATTCCATACTCATGTCAGAACATGTCTGTCTAGAAGGGTTTAATAAGTTCTGCCAAGCGCACAAACTTTGCGCCTCATGCATTTACCTAGTACTTTTTTCACAAGATTTTATTTAGTTTCACCTATCCTGATGTTTGTCTGTAATCAAATCTTGCAAGTTAGGTAAATTTCGAGTGAGGTTTTTCGTCGTGAGGACGTTTATAAAACGACCTTTGAATTACTACTACTACAGCCTATTTGCGTCCGAGAACACGAGAGGGTTTGGGCTATAGTCCCTACGCGGGCCCAGTGCGGATTGGGGACTTCACACAGATCTTTGAATTAATTCGCAGATGCGTGCAGGTTTCCTCAAGATGTTTGCCTTCACCGAAAAGCACAGTGGTAAATTCAAATTGAATTTCGCACATAAGTAAACTTCGAGGTGCGAGCCGGAATCGAACCCCCGACCCTCTGAATGAGAGGCGGTAGGTCGAACCACTAAGCCACCACGGCTTCGGCACCTTTGAATTTAGTACCTAAGTATTTTTTTACCGTATCCATCCACGTAGGGATCGTATGGCTGCGCATGAGTGAGGTATACGACATCACTTCGCGGATGGCACCGCGTATTTCACGACTATCTCCGTAGCCCCCTCAAGCGACACAGGGGACCGTGTTTAAGCCGACTTAATAGCAGGATAAACACACAAATGGGAAAGAAATTGGAGGAAAATGTAAAAAAATATCTGTTAAGTTTCCTTTATCTTATGATTTAAGGCATTCACTGCCACTTCTGTTTTACGAACTTTCGTCAGGTGCCACATCTGTCATTAAGGGAACATTGCAACGCACATGTGCGTTCGAGGCACTGCGGGAAAGTCAGCAAAACGCACATATGCGTCGGTGGCAGTGAATGCGTTAAAAGAGCTAATATTGTAAAATATATATTTATTACCAGCGCAAACCATTTCAGAAACGGCTATTTGGATGTTTGTAATCTTTATAGGTGTCATATGTGAAAAAATCATATTACACTCCTATTGTCCGCATGTGTCGGGAATTTAATGATTTGGTTCGCGTCTGTAAAGATCTTGATGTTTATGTATCCAAAATTTCTCAATATAAAAAAATGGTATTTTTAGCCACTAGCAGTTAAATTATTCAAACACAATTTAAGAACCTATACTAGTGTTCCTACTGACTTCCAGTATCACTGTTATTGTATTAAAAAAAGAAACTAAATTTACTCTTAATATCTATCTAAAAGAACTGTTTTTCTCCTGGTCATATTTATTAGGCATATTTAATGTTTAAATTACAACTTATGGTCATGATGTGTACATATATTTTTGGACTGTAATCTAGTCTTAAGTGATTATTATACCTATTTTATGTTAATTTTGATTGCTGTCTGTTTTATGTACCTTTTGAAAAAAAAAAAACAATTTTAAATGTAAGTACCTGGTTTGTCAAGCAGGTAGGTATTCATATTAAATACGTATAATTAGGTATACTGTAAGAGTGTATAACTAGCGACTTATTCCTGGAAGCTCAAAATATAATAGAAATTTAGTCTCATTTGAACAGCAGACATTTCCGTGTATCCACGAGGTTACAATTATTTAATTATCGAGTATTCAGAATACTGAAACCATTACAAATGAATTTTCTTAATAATGACCTCGAAAATTGGTACCATGTATTTAATTACAACTGGAAAATTTGGCAACAAATTTCAGGAATTGAGATTGGAGCGATGGGGAAATTTGTTTCAACATTATTTCTGCCGAATGACTTTATAAACATTACTATTTACTTATTACTACCTATACCTACCCTACCCACTAGAACAGCATAATATAAAAATACAAACAAAATACAAAATGCTTTATTTCAGTATAAAAAGATTACAGAGGTAAGAACAGGTTGGTGCCTCTTTTTAAGTGTGCGAAGACATCTGCGATATATTAGAAGGTAAGTTATACATCACTAATTATTATTGAAAATAACGTGCAAATTCAAATAAATTATTAAAAATATGCACCCTAGCATGGTGGTATGCTAATTACCACTGCAAGGTACAAAGCCATCACAAGAAAGTTTGGGATTATGGTAATTTGCTAACTTGGTGAGCATATGCATGGTAGATGATGGTAGGTATCTTCTTTTTAGGGTTCCGTAGCCAAATAGCAAAAACGGAACGCTTATGGATAGGTCAAAAATGATATTGAGGTTTTTAATACATTTTTTTTTCTAAACTGAATAGTTTGCGCGAGAGACACTTCCAAAGTGGCAAAATGTCCCCCCCCCCCCCATGTAACTTCTAAAATAAGAGAACGATAAAACTAAAAAAAATATATGATGTTTTTAATAATTACCATGCAAACTTCCACCGAAAATTGGTTAGAACGAGATCTAGTAAGTAGTTTTTTTCTAATACGTCATAAATCGTAAGCCGCAATTTACACTATTATTAAAACATCGATCAAAGTTACAACGAACTACAAGAACTTTTATATTATGTTACTTGCTGCTACGGAACACTTAATGGGCGAGTACGACTCGCACTTGGCCGCTTTTTTTGTGGCATTGGATGGCATAAACACGAGCACACTTTCCACTTGAATGATGGTAAGTGGTAACCCTGGCATGGACATGAGAAACAAAAAAAAATGAGAATGCTGCTTCATCAACCCTGAGGGACATGATTTAATGCAGTCTATTATGGCTTAATGCCGTTCCTATACCCAGCTCAGCCGTCACTGTCACTCGTGCAACGAGTGAAAGAGAAAGCGCTACGCACAGAACGCCCGATTTAGTTAGTATTTAACGCGTTTTATTTTCTATAAAAATACCATCTAAAAACATGGCATTTATAAAACTGTCAATGTATGCATACAATATGGATATTTTTTCTTTTATATTTAGTTTTACACTGTTTAATATGTACTGTTTAACTGGAGTAAAGTTGGATTAAGGGTCCGAGTTAGAGGTTACTTCGGAATTAAATTGTATTGAGCGAAGTTTCGTGAAACGTGTAACGAAAGCTGTCAATGTAAGGATGATATAATCAAATATAACTCATGTTTTTTTCATGTTTTTAACTTTTAACGTTTCTTAGAAATGTATGATCTTACATGAGCAATTTGACGTTATGCCGTACTATACCTTTCGTGGTATACCTAAGCCGTAAGGCCTAATGGCTCGACGTCGAGAACAGTCTATCTACTACTACTACTACTATATCCTAATTGCGTCCCACTGCTGGGCACAGGCCTCCTCTCATCACATCAGTCTATCTGGCATAATTGTTTTTGTCCGAAACTTTTTACGCATAACAGTTCGCACCAAAACAGTCTATTTATGTCCCATTGCTGGGCCACAGGCTTCAGGTGTCTGTCAGCACCCAAGCAAGCAACCCTCTCATGATGAGAGGAGGCCTGTGCCCAGCATTGGGACGCAAATAGGCTGTAGTAGTAGTAGTTACGTCCAGCAGTGGACTGATACGGGTTGATGATACCTTAGCATGCCGTCGATGGCGAAGAGGGTTTTTTTTTCAAAGTACTAGTTTTATCTGGCTTTGTTTCAACCAGCTAACAAGAACTTCCTAATTCTGCTCACAGTGTTCAATTTAGGCTCGAAAATAAATCGAATTTGCTCCAGCTATCGGGTTTGCAATTTGTCCGGCCGCATATCGGTTGCTTCGTTAGTGCGTTAGATAGGCTCCCGGTACGTATTGGCACTAGATTCTGTTGTGAAGGTATCCTTACGCTATGAGATTTGAAATGTGTTAGGAGACTATAACCGGTAGGTTTTTCCTTTAGAAATACAAATCGTTTAACTCGAAAACTGGACGCATTGCAACAAAATTTGGTATGGGGGCATAGACGTAAATAATATAGACCCGGTCTAACGTACACGTAATATGTCCCCACTTCCTCGGTGTCCAATCCAAAGTTCTGTCACCGAGAGGGTGCGTTACAATAAGCGTTTTTTTAAAACTGTTTCTCAGTATCTAAAAACTCGTCTCGTTGTTGGAAAAATGTGACCCAGCTTAAGTGTCACGATACAAGTTTAACTTTGGATTGGACACCAAGGAAGCGGGGACACATGACATGTATCTACGTTAGGCCGGGTCCATACGAAGTATTATTTATGTCTATGTATGGGGGTAGTTTGTAACACTGTTTACACATAGGCTACTTTTTATCCCGGAAACATGCATAGTTCCCGCGGGAACGCTAATGGTACCGAATTCTAGGCAGAAGCTATAGTTTTCAATAAGGTAAGTGTCTAGTTTCTTCTTTAATACAGAGTACAAAGGAGATCGTGTAAGTCAAGAAATACGACAGAAATAAAAACAGCAATAAATACAAATAACACAAAAGGCTTTTAATATTTTGAATGGGGGCGTTTTTCTCCTTAATCTGAGGTCATATGTCACTAGCAAACGTTTGTTTTACTCTGATGAAACGTTATAGCTTTTAGGGTAAGCTTCTGCCCGCAACTTCGTCCGCGTTGAATTCGGTATTAGCGTTCCCGCGAACTATGCGTTTTTCCGGGTTAAAAAGTAGCCTACTTCATACCAAATGTCATCCAAATCGGTCCAGCGGTTGAAGCGTGAAGAGGTAACAGCCAGACAGACAATAAGACAGACAGACTGGGTTACTTTCGAATTTATAATACTAGCCGTTTGCCCGCGACTTCGTCCCGCGTGGTCCGTACCCGATGATAGTTTAGTTATAGTTATAGAAGTATTGAAAATAGAAAAAGTTTGAATAAGTATCTTATGTTATTTCCAGGGTCTCAAACTATCTCCATACCAAGTTTCATCCAGATCGGTCCAGTGTAGTTGCGACGTGAAGGAAGGACAAACAAACAAACACACTTTCACATTTATAATATTAGTAAGGATTAATATGGATGTACCAAATGGGTATCAAAATGAAGTGCTTGTCAAGATGATTGCGAAAAAGTAGAAATTGTTATCATAATTGTGAAAATGGAGAGCATGGGGGCCCTTTACTTTTTCACTACGAGTAATCGTAACAGACAGACATATGCTGTCGAAGACTTTTTGTTAGTTAGTTAGTTTTGTAGACTTATTAACTGAAGTGTCGTTAGATAAGTATTCCAAAGTATCAATAAAAGTATCCTTGAATAAATCCCGAGGCGCCTTTCGATGGACTCTTGGACTATCGAGTCCCGACTCGAGTGTTCAAGTCGACTCGATAATCGCTTCTACACTCCAATCGATTACTGACTCTATCCCTTGTAAAATACACCTCAATTTACCTCGGTGATATGATATTATTGTATTCAATAGAGTAATTTGATGAGATACCTGGAGCTGCCGCTTTTTTTACTTCGATTTTAGTTAAAAATTGAATGCATTTTATGCGAAACGTTTTGTTATTTTAGTTTATTATATCAATAACTATAAGGTGGCATACTAGTACATATTACATAATCCATATTATCCATATCCATGCTAATATTATAAATGCGAAAGTAACTCTGTCTGACTGTCTGTATGTTACCTCTTCACGCTTCAACCGCTGGACCGATTGAGATGAAAATTGGCATGGAGATAGTTGGGGTCCCGGGAAAGGACATAGGCTACAATTTCATCTTAGTCAGTCCAGCGGTTGAAGCGTGAAGAGGTAACAGACCGACAGGCAGACAGACAGACAAAGTTACTTTCGTATTTATAATATTACTAGCCTCTGCCCGCGACTTATCGCGTTCCCACGGGAACTATGCATTTTTCCGGGAGAAAAAGTAGTCTATGTCCTTTCCTGGGACCCCAACTATCTCCATGCCCAATTTCATCTTAGTCGGTCCAGCGGTTGAAGCGTGAAGAGGTAACAGACAGACAGACAGACAGAGTTACATTCGCATTTATAATATTAGTATGTAGGTATAGTATGGATACTTACAATGACTGCTTATACGGCCGACGGCTGTTGACGGCCGGATTGGTCCAGTTGGTAGTGACCCTGCCTTCTGTTCCGATGGTCGCGGGTTCGAGTCCCGCTCGGGGCAAACTTTGTGTGATGAACACGAATGTTTGTACTCGAGTCATGGATGTTTAGTATTTATATATGTATGTATTTCTCTATATAAGTATTTATATCGTTGTTTAGCACCCATAGTACAAGCTTTGCTTAGTTTGGGGCTAGGTCAATATGTGTGAAATGTCCCAAGTTTTTTATTTTTATTTTTTTTATATGAACTCATTCCTAGTGCGATAGCGCTTTTAAAGTAAATTTGCATGTACTTGTTTTCGTAAATGCACTTTAATATCAGGGTTCATTTCAACCGCATTCCAATTAGAAATTGATATTTAGTTGTAGGTAATCATATTATAGAGTATGGCTAGAAAGTTCTCGAGCGGCGTCCGCGAACCGGGAGACGAGCTGTCGGAAGGCCTCCAACAAGATAGAGCGATGATCTGGTGAAGGTCGCGGGAACACGGTGGATGCGTGTGGCTCAAACGCGGTCTGAGTGGCGAGCCTCGGTGGACGCATATTTGTCCAGCAGTGGACGTTATATGGTTGAACTGATGATGATGTTGGTGAAGCATTCCGATCTTATCAAATTTTAACGGCGCGGTAGATTTTGATCTACCGCCTCTCATGCAGAGTGACTAGGGTTCGAATCCGTCTCGTCCTAATAATTTAAGTTTATTTTGGTGCGAAATTCAATTTGAATATACCACGGAGATTTACGGTGAAGAAAATCGTGAGGAATCCTGCACACACTGCGAAGTAATTCAAGGATGTGTGGGATGTCCCCAATCCGCACTGAGTCGGTTGGCGAACTGTTTTAAAAAAAAATACCAAATGCTGCTTTCTAGAACTAAGCATCTCCGAGCTATGCAGACGGACGGACGGACAGACATTGCGAAACTATTTATAAGGGTTCCTTGTGGACTACGGAACCCTAAAAACCGTCTAAGTCGGTTGGTGTGGAGACGAAAGGAGCTTAATAAGCGCAGGTGCGGCCAACAGTTGGTCCAAAGTTCAATGCACCTCAGTTTGCGAACCCCTGAACAATGTGGCAAACTCAGTACTTGCAGAAAACTACGAATTTACATGGAGACGCCGAGCTTTGATGAAAAAGTTTTTGAGCTGAAAAAATACGTCAAGCTTATTTTCGTCTGCTTGAGGGTAAATACGCTGGGGCGTTACCTAGACAAGTTTGTTTAGAACATTGTGTAGTCTATGCGAGCTGAAAATGTTTACTCTTTATCATCATCATCATTTCAGCCGATAGACGTCCACTGCTGGACATAGGCCTCCCCCAAGGCGCGCCACTCAGACCGGTCCTGAGCCACTCGCATCCACCGCTTACTCTTTATAGTGTCAATTATATCTGAACTATGGAAGTTAGAACAATATTTTTTTATTTTATTTCAGAACTTAAGGAACCAGCTGCCAGATTATATATACCAGAATCAAATACCGCCACTCATTTCTCATATTATTTGCCGATAATTATACATCACTAACACACTAAGCTTGTTCTTTCTCATATCGATGTTCTACGTCACGTCACGTCTAAAAGTTTACTAAAACTTAAAACCGGCCAAGTGCGTGTCGGGCCACGCGCAAATTATAGGGTTCCGAAGTTGACGATGCCCACAGTACCTTTCTAAGACTTATTAGCATCTAGCTAGCCTGTGGTATGACGTGCCCGCCCGACTCCCCTGCCGCTCGAGAAAAATCATCATTATAAGTTGGTCGACTATTACTCGTAAGTTTGTACAGCCTACTTAGCTCTGATAGTTTTCCTTTCAACTACGTTATATATGCCACAACCGTGATTTTTTTCAGCCATCCAAATACCACCATTTAGCTGGCAGGGGGGGGGGACACGTGACTCTAACAAAAATAGCACTTTAAAGCTTAATATTTCACAAACGCATCACTTAATCAAAAAATGGTTTTAACAAACCCACAATATTTTTTCGAGACCTATTCAACGATATGCCGCACCATGGGGTATGCAAGAAAAAAAAATTACATCCCCACTTTACGAGTAGGGGAGGTACCCTATAAAAAAATATATTTCAAAATTTTATTGTACCACTTTGTCAGCATAACTAATATGCATATTCATGCCAAATTACAGCTCTCTAGACCTAAGCATCTCCGAGCAATAGTGCGGACAGACGGACGGACATGGCGAAACTATAAGGGTTCCTTATGGACTTCGGAACCCTAAAAAGCAATGACATTTATTTACACCTCAAACTTGAGGTAATTTTACTCAGTCTGGAATATAATTTCAAGCTGGAAACCTCAGAAGAGTTTGTTAAGGACTTGGCAAGATAGTTGCTCAGACACGGAATTTTAATAATTCATGAAAGTATAATCCAATCTCTATTTACATTTATAATGGCATTTAAATAATGTACAAGACACGTACAAGACGTTCTCATCATTATTACAAAAGATGAAATCTGACCAAAGTAACAGAGCAGACAATAGTAGATTGTGTGACTAGGGAGCAAAAAGGTATATTTTACCGCGGGTGACGGATTGAATCCAGAGCGACGCGAAAGATTCCAGAATAGAATCCCGAGCGTAAGCGAGGGATTCTAGCGTGGAATCTTGAGCTAGCGAGGGATTCAAGCTTTGTCACCCAAGGCATAAATAAGTTTGCTACCGTGTTGTACACTCTGCTTTTCCCCCCTCCTATGAGAAAATCAATAGATCATTCGTTCATTATTGTCTTTAAATTAAGTAAAACAAAAAAATAATACATTTAGAAACAAACAAGGTTAAAAAGAACGTGTGTTTCCCGCGCTTATCATAAATTCATAGGTGTAGAAGGCGAAAATGGCTTCCATATTGAAGAATCAGTAACTACCTATATTGTATTTATATTCTGTCATGCTCGCACGCGTTTCGTTCATAATACTTAATAGGTAAATTTAACAAATGTGAAATAAAGAACATTTTATGACAATTTCGCACATACTGTATCACACAAAGTTTTTTAATACATTTGCGATAAAATGAAAAAAGGGCAGTGCAATTCATATTACGTACTTACAGAATATTCCTTTGGAATTCCAATACATTGCATCACCTAAATCACTTTTTGATTTCATTCATTTTCTACGAAATAATTCATAACACTACATAAGGTACGTTTTATTTTGGAAATTAAGTGTAAAATAATACGGGAAGGAAATGAGCGCTCACGAAATTCGCGGGTTCGAGTTTTTTTTTAATTCGATCACACGACGAGTTTACGAGGAATGCTACGGCATTGGCCTGCACCATTCAGCCAAATTGAAAATAAAAAATAGAAAATAATTTATCAAAAGTAAGTATATATCTATGAATTTATGGATTTTTAGTATGTGTAATAAAGTATTTATGTAAAATGCCGATATATAAAATTCTAAATACGAAAAAGACGCGACTTTTGAATGCAACTTTTTACAGTCTCCGCAGCTCCGTGAACGCACTGCTAAGACGTATTTTGCTCCCTGTTAGCGGGGCAGAAATGAAAAAAAAAAAAAAAAAACGAACAAAACACTGCAGCACGGGGAACAAAACACTTCTTTTCGAATAGGAGGGGTGAAAAATTCTTTAATTTTCGTGACCGTCAAGATAGCGTACATCGTAACGATATCCAGGATCTGATTATGCAAATAAATAGTACCCAAATAGTACCTACGGAATATCTAGGTTAAAAAAATAGTACCCTTGAACTTTTCGAAATATAAGGCATGTACACGGTGTACGCTACCGAGCGTCAAGCTGGCGTACACCGCGTGGATCTCTGGAACGGCTTGGCTCTCGGGAATGATTTATAGCTCAAAAAATAGTACCCAAATAGTACCCACAACCCATTACATTTCACCAATCTATCTATAATAGAAGCTGAGATAATCCAAAAATTAACTTTTTACGAACTTGAGTGAATACTGTGCGAGTTTCCGTGGTAACGCTACCAAATTTATGTTGGCATATCTCGGCTTCTATGATTGATAGAGTGGTAGAATTTGACGGTCGTAGGGTACTATTTGGGTACTATTTATTTGCATAATCAGATCCTGGACATCGTTACGGTGTGCGCTATCTTGACGGTCACTAATTTTCGACAATGAAATTCACGTGGCGCATTGGCGCGATTTACTTGTGAGATCCTCCCAACAAGTTTTTTAATTTGATAATATCGCATGGTATCATTTCAAATAAACATTTTTTTTAATATATTTTTTTCGGCGGCAAGAAAGGGCTCCATATTAGTATTACTTTACCAATGTTACACGTACGTATCGGAGTCACTAAATGACTTACCAAACTCTCTCTTATAAAAGGCAAAGGTGACTGACTGATGTATAAACGCCCAGGCCAAACCCGTAAAGCTAGAAACTTGAAATTTCGCACACGTATTGCTCTTATGACGTAGGCATCCACTAAGGAAGGATTTTTCAAAATTCAATCCCCAAGGGGGTGAATTCGGGGGTGAAAGTTTTAGATAAACGCAAAGGCCACACCCTTAGGGCTACAAACTTGAAATTTCGCACACGTATTCCTCTTATGACGTTGGCATCCACCAAGGAAGGAATTTTCAAAATTCAACCCCCAAGGGTGTGAATTAAGGGGTGAAAGTTTTAGATAAACGCAAAGGCCAGACCCTTAGGGCTACAAACTCGAAATTTCGCACACGTATTCCTCTTACGACGTTGGCATCCACCAAGGAAGGAATTTTCAAAATTCAACCCCCAAGGGTGTGAATTAAGGGATGAAAGTTTTAGATATACGCAAAGGCCAGATCCGTAAGGCTACAAACTTGAATTTTCGCACAAGTATTCCTCTTATGACGTTAGCATCCACCAAAAAGGAATTTTCAAAATTCAACCCCCAAGAGGGTGAAATAAGGGATGAAAGTTTTTTTATTTTTTTTATTCCTTGGACATATTTGCATGAAACTTCATACGACTTGAGTGCGGCTAAAATAATGAGTAACGTATTTCAGAGTTTTCTAAAATTCAACCCTTAAGCGGGTAAAATAGGGGATTAAAGATTTAAATAAACGCACGGGCCAAACCCTTCGGGCTACAAACTTAAAATTTAGTACACCCATTCCTCTTATGACGTAAGCATCCACTAAGGAAGGATTTTTCAAAATTCAATCCCCAAGGGGGTGAAATAGGGGGTGAAAGTTTTAAATAAACGCAAAGGTTAGCCTTAAGGCTAGAAACTTGAAATTTCGCACACGTATTCCTCTTATGCCGTTGGCATCCACCAAGGAAGGAATTTTCAAAATTCAACCCTCAAGGGTGTGAATTAGGGGGTGAAAGTTTTAGATAAACGCAAAGGCCAGACCCTTAGGGCTACAAACTTGAAATTTCGCACACGTATTCCTCTTATGACGTTGGCATCCACCAAGGAAGGAATTTTCAAAATTCAACCCCCAAGGGTGTGAATTAGGGGGTGAAAGTTTTAGATAAACGCAAAGGCCAGCCCCTTAGGGCTACAAACTTGAAATTTCGCACACGTATTCCTCTTATGACGTTGGCATCCACCAAGGAAGGAATTTTCAAAATTCAACACGCAAGGGTGTGAATTAGGGGGTGAAAGTTTTAGATAAACGCAAAGGCCAGACCCTTAGGGCTACAAACTCGAAATTTCGCACACGTATTCCTCTTACGACGTTGGCATCCACCAAGGAAGGAATTTTCAAAATTCAACCCCCAAGGGTGTGAATTAAGGGATGAAAGTTTTAGATATACGCAAAGGCCAGATCCGTAAGGCTACAAACTTGAATTTTCGCACAAGTATTCCTCTTATGACGTTAGCATCCACCAAAAAGGAATTTTCAAAATTCAACCCCCAAGAGGGTGAAATAAGGGATGAAAGTTTTTTTATTTTTTTTATTCCTTGGACATATTTGCATGAAACTTCATACGACTTGAGTGCGGCAAAAATAATGAGTAACGTATTTCAGAGTTTTCTAAAATTCAACCCTTAAGCGGGTAAAATAGGGGATTAAAGATTTAAATAAACGCACGGGTCAAACCCTTCGGGCTACAAACTTAAAATTTAGTACACCCATTCCTCTTATGACGTAAGCATCCACTAAGGAAACATTTTTCAAAATTCAATCCCCAAGGGGGTGAAATAGGGGGTGAAAGTTTTAAATAAACGCAAAGGTTAGCCTTAAGGCTAGAAACTTGAAATTTCGCACACGTATTCCTCTTATGACGTTGGCATCCACCAAGGAAGGAATTTTCAAAATTCAACCCTCAAGGGTGTGAATTAGGGGGTGAAAGTTTTAGATAAACGCAAAGGCCAGACCCTTAGGGCTACAAACTTGAAATTTCGCACACGTATTCCTCTTATGACGTTGGCATCCACCAAGGAAGGAATTTTCAAAATTCAACCCCCAAGGGTGTGAATTAGGGGGTGAAAGTTTTAGATAAACGCAAAGGCCAGACCCTTAGGGCTACAAACTTGAAATTTCGCACACGTATTCCTCTTATGACGTTGGCATCCACCAAGGAAGGAATTTTCAAAATTCAACCCCCAAGGGTGTGAATTAGGGGGTGAAAGTTTTAGATAAACGCAAAGGCCAGCCCCTTAGGGCTACAAACTTGAAATTTCGCACACGTATTCCTCTTATGACGTTGGCATCCACCAAGGAAGGAATTTTCAAAATTCAACACGCAAGGGTGTGAATTAGGGGGTGAAAGTTTTAGATAAACGCAAAGGCCAGACCCTTAGGGCTACAAACTCGAAATTTCGCACACGTATTCCTCTTACGACGTTGGCATCCACCAAGGAAGGAATTTTCAAAATTCAACCCCCAAGGGTGTGAATTAAGGGATGAAAGTTTTAGATATACGCAAAGGCCAGATCCGTAAGGCTACAAACTTGAATTTTCGCACAAGTATTCCTCTTATGACGTTAGCATCCACCAAAAAGGAATTTTCAAAATTCAACCCCCAAGAGGGTGAAATAAGGGATGAAAGTTTTTTTATTTTTTTTATTCCTTGGACATATTTGCATGAAACTTCATACGACTTGAGTGCGGCTAAAATAATGAGTAACGTATTTCAGAGTTTTCTAAAATTCAACCCTTAAGCGGGTAAAATAGGGGATTAAAGATTTAAATAAACGCACGGGCCAAACCCTTCGGGCTACAAACTTAAAATTTAGTACACCCATTCCTCTTATGACGTAAGCATCCACTAAGGAAGGATTTTTCAAAATTCAATCCCCAAGGGGGTGAAATAGGGGGTGAAAGTTTTAAATAAACGCAAAGGTTAGCCTTAAGGCTAGAAACTTGAAATTTCGCACACGTATTCCTCTTATGCCGTTGGCATCCACCAAGGAAGGAATTTTCAAAATTCAACCCTCAAGGGTGTGAATTAGGGGGTGAAAGTTTTAGATAAACGCAAAGGCCAGACCCTTAGGGCTACAAACTTGAAATTTCGCACACGTATTCCTCTTATGACGTTGGCATCCACCAAGGAAGGAATTTTCAAAATTCAACCCCCAAGGGTGTGAATTAGGGGGTGAAAGTTTTAGATAAACGCAAAGGCCAGCCCCTTAGGGCTACAAACTTGAAATTTCGCACACGTATTCCTCTTATGACGTTGGCATCCACCAAGGAAGGAATTTTCAAAATTCAACACGCAAGGGTGTGAATTAGGGGGTGAAAGTTTTAGATAAACGCAAAGGCCAGACCCTTAGGGCTACAAACTCGAAATTTCGCACACGTATTCCTCTTACGACGTTGGCATCCACCAAGGAAGGAATTTTCAAAATTCAACCCCCAAGGGTGTGAATTAAGGGATGAAAGTTTTAGATATACGCAAAGGCCAGATCCGTAAGGCTACAAACTTGAATTCTCGCACAAGTATTCCTCTTATGACGTTAGCATCCACCAAAAAGGAATTTTCAAAATTCAACCCCCAAGAGGGTGAAATAAGGGATGAAAGTTTTTTTATTTTTTTTATTCCTTGGACATATTTGCATGAAACTTCATACGACTTGAGTGCGGCAAAAATAATGAGTAACGTATTTCAGAGTTTTCTAAAATTCAACCCTTAAGCGGGTAAAATAGGGGATTAAAGATTTAAATAAACGCACGGGTCAAACCCTTCGGGCTACAAACTTAAAATTTAGTACACCCATTCCTCTTATGACGTAAGCATCCACTAAGGAAGGATTTTTCAAAATTCAATCCCCAAGGGGGTGAAATAGGGGGTGAAAGTTTTAAATAAACGCAAAGGTTAGCCTTAAGGCTAGAAACTTGAAATTTCGCACACGTATTCCTCTTATGACGTTGGCATCCACCAAGGAAGGAATTTTCAAAATTCAACCCTCAAGGGTGTGAATTAGGGGGTGAAAGTTTTAGATAAACGCAAAGGCCAGACCCTTAGGGCTACAAACTTGAAATTTCGCACACGTATTCCTCTTATGACGTTGGCATCCACCAAGGAAGGAATTTTCAAAATTCAACCCCCAAGGGTGTGAATTAGGGGGTGAAAGTTTTAGATAAACGCAAAGGCCAGACCCTTAGGGCTACAAACTTGAAATTTCGCACACGTATTCCTCTTATGACGTTGGCATCCACCAAGGAAGGAATTTTCAAAATTCAACACGCAAGGGTGTGAATTAGGGGGTGAAAGTTTTAGATAAACGCAAAGGCCAGACCCTTAGGGCTACAAACTTGAAATTTCGCACACATATTCCTCTTATGACGTAAGCATCCACTAAGGAAGGATTTTTCAAAATTCAATCCCCAAGAGAGTGAAATAGGGGATGAAAGTTTTCATAAAACTTTTTATTCCTTGGACATATTTGCATGAAATTTCATACGAATTGAGTGCGGCAAAAATAATGAGTAACGTATTTCAGAGTTTCTAAAATTCACCCCTTAAGAGGGTAAAATAGGGAATGAAAGATTTAAATAAACGCACAGGCCAAACCCTTCGGGCCACAAACAGAAAATTTGGTACACGTATTCCTCTTATGACGTAGGCATCCAATAAGAAATGATTGTTCAAAATTCAAACCCCAAGAGGGGATGGAATTTTGTATTAAACTTTTTATTTCTTCAACATGACGTTTTGTATGAATTGAGTGCGGCAAAAATAATGTGTGACGTATTTCAGCGTTTTCTAAAATTGAACACCTAAGAGGGAAAGTTTTAAATAAACGCACAGGCCAAACCCTTAGAGCTAGAAACTTGAAATTTTCTCACGTATTCCTTTAATGACGTAGGCATCAACAAAAGAAGGATTTTTTCAAAATTCGTAAGGGTTGTAAGCTTTCATGGTACTTCCATGTTCCGTTATAAAGCTCACTTAAAATCTAAATATGTAAAAGAAGAAACTGACTGACTAACTGACTGACTGACATATCAACGCAGAGCCGAAACTACTGGTCGTAGAGAGCTGAAATTTGGCATGCAGGTTCCTTCGGGAGCGTAGGGGAGCACTTAGAAAGGATTTCCCGAAATTCCCACGGGAACGGGAAAAAAAAAGGATTTTTACATTTTAATGTTTAGGCGCGTACGAAGTCGCGGGAAACATCGTAGAGATCTGATATTTGGCATGCAGGTTCCTTGGGGAGCGTAGGGAAACACTAAGAAAGGACTTCCTGAAATTCCCACGGGAACGGGAAAAAATGGGTTTATTACATTTTAAGGCGCGTACGTAGTCGCGGGGATCATCGTAGAGAGATGAAATTTGGCATGCAGGTTCCTTGGGGAGCGTAGGGGAGCACTATGAAAGGATTTCCCGATATTCCCACGGGAACGGGAAAAATGGGGTTTATTACATTTTAAGGCGCGTACGTAGTCGCGGGGATCATCGTAGAGAGATGAAATTTGGCATGCAGGTTCCTTGGGGAGCGTAGGGGAGCACTATGAAAGGATTTCCCGATATTTCCACGGGAACGGGAAAAATGGGATTTTTACATTTTAATGTTTAGGCGCGTACGAAGTCGCGGGAAACAGCTATCTATCTATCTAAATATATAAAAGAAGAAACTGACTGACTGACTGACTGACTGACATATCAACGCAGAGCCGAAAATACTGGTCGTACAGAGCTGAAATTTGGCATACAGGTTCCTTGGGCAGCGTAGGGGAGCACTAAGAAAGGATTTCCCGAAATTCTCACGAGAACGGGGAAATAAGGGATTTTTACATTTAAATTTTTAGGCGCGTACGAAGTCGCGGGAAACATCGTAAGGATCTGAAATTTGGCATGCTGGTTCCTTGGGGAGCGTAGGGGAGCACTAAGAAAGGACTTCTCGAAATTCCTACGGGAACGAGAAAAAATGGATTTATTACATTTTAAGGCGCGTACGTAGTCGCGGGATCATCGTAGAGAGATGAAATTTGGCATGCAGTTTCCTTGGGGAGCGTAGGGGAGCACTATGAAAGGATTTCCCGATATTCCCACGGGAACGGGAAAAAATGGGTTTATTACATTTTAAGGCGCGTACGTAGTCGCGGGATCATCGTAGAGAGATGAAATTTGGCATGCAGTTTCCTTGGGGAGCGTAGGGGAGCACTATGAAAGGATTTCCCGATATTCCCACGGGAACGGGAAAAATGAGACTTTTACATTTTAATGTTAAGGCGCGTACGAAGTCGCGGGAAACAGCTATCTATCTATCTAAATATTTAAAAGAAGAAACTGACTGACTGACATATCAACGCAGAGCCGAAAATACTGGTCGTAGAGAGCTGAAATTTGGCATACAGGTTCCTTGGGGAGCGTAGGGGAGCACTAAGAAAGGATTTCCCGAAATTCTCACGGGAACGGGGAAAAAAGGGATTTTTACATTTTAATGTTTAGGTCGCGGGGATCACCGTAGAGAGCTGAAGTTCGGCATGAAGGTTCCTTGGGGAGCGTAGGGGAGCACTAAGAAAGGATTTCCCGATATTCACACGGGAACGGGAAAAAATTTGATGACGTAATCTAAATCTATAAAAGCAGACGCTGACTGGCTGACTGAATGACTGACTGACTAATCGATCAACGCACAGCCGAAACTAATTGGCCTAGAAACATGAAACTTGACAGGATGGTTCCTTTTATGACGTAAAGTGAGCACTAAGGAAGGAGTTTTGTAAATTCTTCCCCTGAAGGGCTAAAGGGGGTTAAAGATTTAAAACATGTGCAGTAACCAGGAGCCTGACTGGACATTGCAAACTAAATAAACACTTAGCACAATGGGGAATGAGGGAGGACACCATGTGCAGATTCTGTCACGAAGCGGAGGAGACGCCAGTGCATATCCTCTGCGAGTGTGGACCCCTCATCCACAAACGAAGCATCCACCTAGGGAGTCACATTATACACCCGGAAGAGATACAAAACATCAACGCCCAAAGAGTCTGGAATTTCTTGGACTCAACGGGTATTTCTGATGAACTATAACTATACAAAGGGCCGTCACAATAGATCAGCAATGGTCGAGGTGACACATATATGGCCCTACAACACCCCCCTAATAATAATAAAGGTTTGAAGAAGAAGAAAGAAGAAGAAGAAAGTATATTGTATAGGTCTTTCATTTTTTTCGAGTTGGTAAAAAAAAATATTTTGTATAGGATTCAGGCGTCGCTCACACAACCAATCCCATATACAATTGTTTTTTTTACCAACTCGAAAAAAATTAAAGACCTATATACTTAGAATCGATAGCCGATACGGTGGGTTAATTATTTGCCATATTTTCTGACCCACCGTGTATATATATATATTTAACTCAAAAACTACTGGACGGATTGCAACAAAATTTAGTATGGGGGTAGTTTATAACACTGGTCAACATATAGACTACTTTTTACCCCGGAAAAACGCATAGTTCCCGTGGGAACGCTATTACCATTACGCGTACGAAGTCGCGGGTAACAGCTAGTCTACTTATAAATATCCATGTTAACACTTATAACAAGAATATCCAAAGATAGCGAGGGAGTGTCGCAAAAAGCAGTCCGGCCCGGGGAAAATCTCCTGTAGCAAAAAAAGTAACGATCTTTGGAAGTTTCCGACAAACTGAGCTACGGATAGAGTGACCACGCGGAACTTTGAGATCGTTTACTGGTACTTGGAGCTTTGATCTAACTTTTTTAACTGATCTTCTCTGGCATCTATTTAGATTATAATAAAAAAAAACAACATCCGGTGTTTCTTAGTAAAATGAAATTTAATAATGATAACGACTTCTGTTTATTTGTGTGCACAATTCCGAAAATATATTTGGGACAGATTCTCACGTAGTTTCCTCAAATGAACAGAGTATAATTTACAGCAGAATATGTGTTTTTATTTATACTTAAATTTTTCACGCCCACGATGTTGTTTACTACTACAGCCTATTTGCCACTGCTGGGCAGGCTGTAGGTCGAACCACTAGGCCACCACGGCTTCCAATGTCCAATGTTGTTTAATGGAAACTAATAAAATTGAAACCTTAAAACCCTTTTTAACATAATAAATCAGTGTTCAAAATTCTCTGTCTGTTAGATTAAATTCATCATCATCATCATCATTTCAGCCGAAAGACGTCCCCTGCTGGACATAGGTCTCTCCTAAGGCTCGCCACTCAGACCGGTCCTGTGCTACTTGCTTCCACCGGTTTCGCACGACCTTCACGAGGTCGTCGCTCCATCTTCAACAAGATGGAGATTAAATTATATATCAATTAAGTAGAACGCTTCATTACATGAAATCTCCTAATTAGGTACAAAGCAATTTCGGATAAGATAATTAAGAGCCGATTTGTTAAGGATTTAAAGTCAGGTATCATCAAAGGTGAATTAACGATTTAGATATTTTTCTTACCATTTTGAAAACTCACCCGCTTCCGTAGGTAGGTAGGAGCCTACCTACTTTATTTGGATCTCTATGGTAAGAGATCTTATCTACTCATAGACATAAATAATACTTCGTATGGACCCGGCCTAACGTAGATACATGTCATGTTTCCCCACTTCATTGGTGTCCAATCCAAAGTTAAACTTATATCGTGACACTAAAGCTGGGTCACATTTTTTCAACAACGAGGCGAGTTTTTATATACTGAGAAACAGTTTCGAAAAAAGTTTTTTTAAAAACGCTTATTGTCACGCACGCTCGGTGACAGAACTTTGGATTGGACACCGTGGAAGTGGGGACATATTACGTGTACGTTAGACCGGGTCTATATTATTTACGTCTATGTATCTACTACTTATCTAAAGTCCCGCGCCTTCACATTTCAAAACGCTTCAATGTATTTAAAAAGCACCACCAACACTCTTAACGCATAGTCGATGGCTGTCTCAGCGCGCACACATGTGTTGAGAGTGTTGGTGGTGCTTTTTAAATACATTGAAGCGTTTTGAAATGTGAAGGCGCGGGACTTTAGATAGTAGAAGATCTCTATAGGCACCCGAGTTGATAAAGTGAGCTACGACTAGGGATTGCAATTCGAATATTCGAATATTCGAATACTCCGAATATTCGGCTCCTTTTATTATTCGAATAATTCAATGCACCAAATTCGAATATTCGAATATTATAAATATTTTTTATTTAGGTAAAAAAAAACATAGAATTGGGCGTACGCGTGCTAATCTCGGTAATTTACTTACTGTTAACAAAAAGAAGTGAATAATGACAATGCCTTGAGCTTCCTAGGAGATCATATTACCAAATAAAGCATAGATGTTACTAAAATTATCAATTCATTGTGCTTTATTTAATAACTAGATTCTGCCCGCGTCTTCGCCTGCTTGGAATTAGGAATTATGCCCCGGGAATCTTCATACCAATCATCATCATTTTCATTCTCTTACCCTTTTCCCAAGTTATGTGAGGATCGGCACAATATGTTTTCTTCTTCGATTCGCTCCAATCAGCCGTCATCTCTGTACCAACGTCTTTCATACGCATATCATCTTTCACGCAATCCATCCATACCTTCCTAGGTCTGCCTCTGCTTCTATAAGTTTTCATCCACATTCATCATCATCATCAACAGCCCATAGTAGTCCACTGCTGGACGTAGGCCTCACCCAATGCACGCCAATGAGCTCTGTCCAAGGTGTGCAGCATCCAATCTACACCGGCCACCTTGCGCAAATCATCACTCCATCTGGCAAGTGGCAACAGGGCGCCCTACAACACTTCGTTTGCCTTGTCGTGGTCTCCACTCAAGACACATTCATACCTCATCATACACATTCATGACTTTCATTCCTCTTCATTACATTCCCAAAACACATCAACCGTTTGCTCATCATCTTTTCTGTTATTGGGGCTACTTGCAAACTTCCCATTATATACTCATTTCTTATCTTATCCACTCTAGTCACATACATCCATCTTAGCATTCGCATCTCAGCCACGTGCAATTTATTTTCATCCATCTCTTTTGTCGCCCAACATTAACATCCATACATTATGGCAGGTATCACGACACACTTTCGTAAGTCACAAATTGTCCCTGAGACCTGTCACCACTTCAACTAACCTGCATAAATAAATATCCGGTTCCTCACGTGTCGTCCAGATCAATATTGCCGTCGTTTTGGAACAATGAACCGAAGGTACCAGAAGTTGGAGCAAGTTGGAAAGGATACACCATCTAAGGCTATTTGGGAAAAACTGGATGCACCACCGAAGTAGCAGAACAGGTGCTCCATCTTTGTTCTGCTGATCTTGAGTCCGGCCTTCCAATGTTTCCCGCCATTTTTCCAACCTGCTCTGTACCTCAGTTGCATTTTCTCCGAGAACAATGTCATCGGCAAAGAGCATGCACCAGAGTGCTTCCTTCTGTATGTCCGATGACAATGTATCCATAATCATGAGGAACAAATAAGGGCTTAAAGCCGATCCTTGGTGCAAGCCTACAGCTATATTGAAACTGTCGGTGACGCCAGCTTCGGATCGGAGGTGTGTGCAGGCTTGATTGTACATCTCACGGATTTTTTTATTTAGTAAGAAATCTTAAGATTTCGGTGTCCATGTGCCGCAGTGAGAGTGACCGCTTACCATCAGGTGACCTATGTGCTCGTTTGACTATTACAATACATTAAAAAAAAATGTTCTTTTAATTTTTTTCAACGATATTTGTGTGTAAAATCATGTATACAATAATTGATGTTTTAAGGCTTTTTTGCTGATCAGAATTACTTCCGTTATGGTTCGGTGTCTTATACTAGTCTAGTATTTGACCAAAATGTTATAATTCATCGAAAACCGGCAAAAAAACTGATTTTTGTACCTAAAAAGGCCTTTTTTGTTAAAACCTTCAACTATTCGAATAATATTCGAATTATTCGAATATCTTCCTAAAAGTAGATCGAATATTCTAATACTAAATTTTTCGAATAATTGCAATCCCTAGCTACGACGAGACTTGGTTTAAAAAATATTTACATGAGAAATGGTATTATTCTACTGAGAATCTTCTCACCGACGTGTATTTTTTTTTTAAATTAAATTTTTTTTAGTCTAGCAAGTTATACCTAACTATAATTGCGGTGCCCAAACCGGGTTCATGTTCCAGACTAGAACTAAACTTAAGATCTCAATGTAATGAACATGTTACTTATAGGTACAATAAAGATTTATGACAGTGGTTGTAATGTATCTTGAATAAAATAATCAATTAATCTTCGGAGGCTTTTATTTATATAAATTATTAGTTTTCACATCATTAGTACGTGTTGTCGTGCCGCTGGTGGCCAGGTAAGAGGGCGAGAGGTAAACGTCACTTATGACATATTCTCATAATAATTAAGCTTATAAGCCGTGGTGGCCTAGTGGTTCGACCTACCGCCTCTCATGCAGAGTGGATTCGATTCCGGCTCGCACCTCTAAGTTTACTTATGTGCGAAATTCAATTCGAATTAACCACCGAGCTTTTCGGTGAAGGACAACATCGTGAGGAAACCTGCACGCATCTGCGAAGTAATTCAAAGATGTGTGTGAAGTCCCCAATCCACTCTGGGCTCGTGTGGGGACTATAGGCCAAACCCTCTCGTGATGAGAGGAGGCCTGTGCCCCACTGCTGGGCAACGCAAATAGGCTGTAGTAGTAGTAGTAGATTAAAAAAAAAAAAACAATAGGTAAATCCATTTGTCGGTGTCATTTATTGTACATAATAAACGCTGTCCTGTACGCCGCAAAGGTTATTTTCCATCGCCAGGTACATGTATCAAGTGCGAAAAGTTTGTCATTTCATCACGAGGCCCTAGTTAATTTGGCGCGAGCGAAAGCGAGCGTTAACACTAGGGACGAGTGAAAATGACAATTTCGCACGTGTATCAAACGACATTTTTTTTTATACATTTGCGAAAAAAAAGACTAAAGAAATAAATACACAGGATAAAGCTCAAATAACTTTACGCACTAGTCCGTAAAAGACAAGCCACAAGCCGTAGTCGCCTAGTGGTTCGAACCGCCTCTCATGCCGAGTGTCGGGGGTTCGATTCCGGCTCGCACCTTTAAGTTTACTTACGAGTATGTGCGATTTTTTTTGTTTTTACCACTGAGCTTTTTGGTGAAGGACAACTTTGTGAGGAAACCTTCACGCATCTGCGAAGTAATTCAAAGATGTGAAGTCCCCAATCCACTATGGGCTCGCGTGGGGACTATAGTCCAACCCTCTCGTGATGAGAGGAGGCCTGTGCTCAGCAGTGGGACGCAAATAGGCTTGTAGTAGTAGTATGGATAGTGACCTAAAAATTATCAAACTGATGATAATCTTTACTTACCAGTTCCCTTTGGAAATTCCGCCCCCGTATGTTTCAAATCCATTTCGGACCTCTGCGGACACTGGTCCATAAGAGTGGAGAGCCACCTTAGAACAGAGGGAAAAAGCTCGATTTTTGAAAAATTAAAATGAACCCGCCCACTTTTGATACTCGTATACACAGTGTCATTCTCACAATCAAGAAGAATCTAACGACACCTCTCAAGCCTTAAAAAAATAAATAAAAAAAATTTTTTTTTTTTAGTTTGAAGGCGGTTTTTATAAACCGCCTTCAAACTTCGACAGACTGCGATGTCAATGTCAAGTTCACTGTATGATTATCATTTCTTTGGGTCGGTTCACTTGACACTGACTTCGCAGTCTGTCGGAGTTTGAAGGCGGTTTTTATTTTTTTATTTAAAAAATATTTTTCGGCTTTAGTTTCCAAACATTACTATAGAATTACATAAGTAACTCTGAAGTCATCTACGTGCTAGCAAATTTTGAGGAGTTCCCTCATTTTCTCATGGATCCCATCATCAGAACTGAACCAAATTGATATGGGCCCAACTTGGAAGTATACCACCTTTCGAACAAAAAAGAATCATCGAAATCGGTTCACTGTTACCAATTATTATTGGTGAACATACATAAAAAAAGATTCCGACGAATTGAGAACCTTCTCCTTTTTTGAAGGAGAAGGTTCTTTATACCTAGGAAAATATTTACACATGACCGCCCTGCCGCGCTGGTAACTCTCAGCGCTTCTTGTTTCTTTCGCTCTGCGCGTTCAGGAGTGACCTTATCTCACAGATCCAAGATGTCGATATTTTTGCAGACTGCTGGAGTTGATTGCTAGTTATAGTCACTTGTAATAGTAGTAGTAGTAGGTAAGTAACGTGTGATAACAGGGCAGAGATAGAGTACCGACCTTGAGCGCTTTCTCACTTTGTGGTACCCGTGTGTAGCCAGTGATGTTGGTAGAAACCGAGACATCCGTGAGGTTGCATCTGTTATCCTGTAGAGTAACAAATGACTAGTAATTTCATCTTTATTTCGTACTCCGTTCATATTTGTGGACTCTGCCATTACCGCAGACCATGAGTAGGTGGGACTGGGACCAATCACAGCTACTATAGTACACTTAACACTCGGGTTCTGTGCTCGAAAGTCGAAAGGGGACGATTATGTACACCTGGCAGAAAATGTCCAATTAGGTATGTTTAGTTAGTTCAATGAGAAACATAAGATTTTTTGACTCGGTTGAGTATCGATCGAACTCCCGATCGATGCTCAACCATTGCAGTGGTTGCAACGGAACGGAAGCATTGCAGTGGTTTTTTCGTCTACATTTTCTCAGTCTCAAGTCTTTGGCTACTGTGTGTCGCCAGTGATATTTAACTAAAGGATAAGACGTGGGCGCCAATGATGTGTCTCATAAAAAAAACTCAAGTTCATTCAAACGGCAACATAGAGGACTAGTTTGTATTTGATACAATCAAAAATGATGATCTATGGATGATATCCTCAATAGAACTAGGATCACCGACATGTCCGAAGAATCGGAAGAATTGCGAAACTTCAGTAGTAAGTCTAATATTTGAGAAAGTTCTGAAATGACAACCGCAAACCGGGAGAGATGTCAAAAGCCTCCAAAAAGATGTTGTGACGACCAGGTGAAGGTCCCGCGGATTTCTATGGCACAAGATTGGTCTTGCGGCTGATATGATGAACGAATACCTCAGTTAATTATCTTTCAATCATAGATGAAAACCGATTTCATTGATAGAAAACTCAATCCCGGGATCCCGGGATTGATATAGAAATTCCGGGATTGGAAGCCCTACGCGGTACCAAGGCATTGTACTTTAATTTAAAAAGACTCGTTTTAATAATAAGTGTAAGTGTTAAAACATTTTAAAACGCATTATTCTGTGGAAACGAATTATCATTTTTCGGTCGTGTTTTATCGATATGTAAATCGATTAAAAATGCTAAAGATCTTAAATCGTTTAGCCGCTTGACAATCGATGCTGTTAAATCGGAGTCGCGCATTTTTTGTTGCCCATCACTAAATTACTCTCGTGACGTCATCGTAGCGACGCAAAATGTTACACGCTTGGTTCCCATACAAATGGACGAACAACCGTACTCTATACATACGCGTCACGCTCGTGAACGGGTGCTGTCTGTGGGGTCCGGTCTGTTCATGCTTGCAAGGACATTTTAAAATAATTATTAGCTTTAAATATATTACTAAGTCAAACATTTTAAGCGAGAGACCTCATCATGTTCTTATTGACATGTATTAATGAACTCTTTTATACATGATGTATTTCATTATTTATTGACATTTTGAGACTGTCGACATCTATGGAATTTATATTTATTTGACAATGGAGGCCATCTCCATATTTTTTTTTTTCTGGACCCTTGGAGACTATACATCTCTAAGATCTTAGATTTCAGTTTAAGTTAGGGACTATACATCCCTTCAATGTAATTTTAGTACGTACCTATATGTATATTTTATACATGTAATGTAAATTTTGTAAATTTTGAAAAAAGGCCTTATGCTTTAGTTTGTTGCGGCGCTTCTTCTCAAGCAATGGGTCTAGGAAGCGCTGGTAAATTCTTTTTCTGACCTGTAAAAGTGCCGCTATGTGGCCAATTTGCTGAATAAATGATTGAATTGAATTGAATTGAATATAGTATCCGTTACCTCTGTGGGAATTATAATGGTTTCTCGCACAAATTTCCCTACAGGTTACGTACAATTGTAAAATTTTTGGTTCATAGTTCAATATTTATATACGGTTGTCGCGAGTTGTCAAATAAATAAAAATACGAAATTTGCAAAAGTGGCGCCATCTCGTGAGCTTTGGGCTTTAATTTTTAGTACTTATTAGTACATCTGTACCCGAGAGATGGAGCTGTGCGCTACCTGAAACGCGATATCATTTGATCGCTTTAGAAGCGGCTTATATTATGAAACATCTTATCACTATGTGTGAAAATGCGCTGTGTGCTATGTGCCTGGAGATCTTCAGGAAGGATTTTTGGAAAGTCTCTCGCAAATATCAGCAAGAGGTTTTATTTTCCTAAAGAATTGCATACCAATTGTGGCCGTCTCCTGCAATTGATTATGTATACCTATTGCCTGCTCGTCGATTAATCGAAATATTCAAATTGAATAGACCTTCATTTTGTGCGCAGGTGTGGACAGTAAACCGTGAGCTGACGCGGCCGGTTGTGATGGTCTATTTTTACAGCGGGCCCACTTTTATGACACGCTCTAAGGCATTAAATAAGTATATTATTTGTGCTATTACTACAGAACCTGAATATGACGGAATAAGGCAAAGTTCAAACCAGATACTATGGCGAAAATGCACCGTCAAATGCCTAAATATCAGGTTTTACAACCGCTTTTGGTGCTAAATATGAAAGGACTAAATAGTAGATAAGAAATAGATAAAATGTGGCACTTTTTTACAAACGTCCATAGGAGGTAAGGCTTCCCATCAGGTGGGCCGTTTGCCAGTTCGTCTTTCTATTCCATAGCAATTAAATAGATCTCGGGTGCACTTTCAGTATGCAAACATAAAAAAAATCGGTTGTCTATAAAGTCGGTTTACGGACGATAATTTGACCTGATAGATCGATAGATAGATAAATAAAACATTTATTTGTTGCTACAAACACACACATACACATACGTGGTACATAAAACATCGCATAAGTGGTACATAAAAATAATAAAGAACACAAATAAACATAGACTTCACAATTAAACAACTTAACCTAGGAATAAGAAAAAGTATGAGTGCGCTGCAGCAGGACAAAAAGGTCCGACTCAGTCTTTCGTTTTGCTCCCACTATAGGAGCAAAACACTGATTATTCTGCCAGAACCTGTGGCCAGACGAAGTAATAGTTGATGAAAATGAAATTAGTCATGATAACGTCATAAGACATCTATAGGTCCTTTATGAATCGAATTTTTATCACTGAATCCATACTAATATTATGAATGTGTCGTCGTCGATATGTCCAGTAACGCTACATACTGTAGGTATATCCAGTAACGCTACATATTGTAGGTATGTCCAGTACCGCTACATACTGTAGGTATGTCCAGTACCGCTACATACTGTAGGTATGTCCAGTAACGCTTTATATTGTAGGTATGTCCAGCAACGCTACATATTGTAGGTATTTCCAGTAACGCTATATATTGTAGGTATGTCCAGTAACACATATTGTAGGTATTTCCAGTAACGCTACATATTGTAGGTATGTCCAGTAACACATACTGTAGGTATGTCCAGTAACGCTACATATTGTAGGTCTGTCCAGTAACGCTACATATTGTAGGTATGTCCAGTAACGCCACATATTGTAGGTATGACCAGTAACGCTACATATTGTCCGTATGTCCAGTAACGCTATATATTGCGTCATGTCTTTTGGTTGGCGCAGCCGGCGTTCATCAATTTATAAGACGTTATTACGTTAAAAAAGTTGTGTTAGTGGCAAAGTACCTAATCATAGTTATTTCCAAACAGCGAAAATCCCCCAAAAATCGTACGTTTGGCAAATTAAACTTCACCAGCGGCATTGACACGGTAAAAACTATTTTTTATTGCCTCGTACCAGCAAGTTGAGCACAGTATAATGTTAAAACCCAGTAATTCATTCTTATAGCTATACGATATTGTAAGAGCACCGTCTTAATAGTTTCCTTCTAAATACTGTGGCACCTAGGAGTAGAGTAGAAGCTGGATTTTATTATTTAGCCTAAATAGTTTATTTATTTATTATTACAAAAATGACACTTACAGTTAGAGCCAGTCATGACATTACCTAATGTTAAAATATTACATTATTTCTTACACAATAGTGCTAGGAGCTACAATGAATTCTAAATAGTGACCAGCTGTGGCTTTACCATTACCATCCGCCTCTCTGCTAAGGGACTGGGTTCGGATCCGGCTTTCACCTCTGATTTTAGTTATGTGCGAAATTCAATTTGAATTTATCACTGACCTTTTCCGTGAAGGAATATGTCGTATTTCCTGCATCTGAGAAGTAACTCAAGGATGTGTGTGAAGTTCACAATCGGCACTGGGGCCCGCATGGGGACTAGGTATAGCCCAAACCCTCTCGTGATGAAAGGGCCTGTGTCCAGGCAATGGGACGCAAAAATAGGCCGTAGTTGTGGATACGAGTATCATATGGTGATGTTTTCTTAGCTCCTTCAGTTGATATACTGCGTCAGCTAGTTTTACTGCGCCATTTCGAACTATCGTCAGAACTCAAAAGTTTCGGCAAACGAGGCCAATCCGAGTCTGTTTGAGCTCGCTTTATTAAATCTCTGAGGTTTTTAACGACGAATACACCAAAACTTATGTAATATGTAAATTTATCTGCAATATTACCTCACTTAATCTGATCAACTATAATAATGATTACTACTACATTGTGTGAGCGAAATGTCGACATACACTTCAAACTTAAAATACAGCAATGACGGGTCACTTTGTAAAGGATTTTCTATACAAAGTGACCCGTTTACTTTTACATATACCTAATGCAAATGTAATGTGAATTTGTATGTAATTATTATTATGTATTTAAAATAGGCCTCTGCTGAGTTTGTTGAGGCGCTTCTTCTCAAGCAATGGGTCTAGGAAGCGCTGGTAAATTAATTTCTGACGTGTAAAAGTGCCCTATATGGCCAATTTGCTGAATAAATGATTGATTGATTCATTGTTTTCATAGCTGTTTATTGTATTTACCCCACTTTGTGTCGGTGTTTAAGAAAGGACTGACACACAGAACACAGATAGAGATCTCTGTGGACTGACATGATTGTGTGTAATAGTCTCCTCTAGGCCGGATCCCCACAGCAGCGCACTGTGAAGCTACGCACGTGGGTACAAAGACACATTGTATCTAAATGTAGGTCGATACCTACTTCCACAGCAGTGCATGGACCACGCAGTCGGGTTCCGGCTTAATCGAAGAGTTAAGAAAAATAACAAACAACACAAAATGTTCTATTTCAAATACGAAAGAGAAAAAAAAACAAAATAATCCGATTATAGAACCAGTCCACAGGAAAATTCGCGTAAGGTCAACCGGGGTAAAGGCGTCAGGATTTTATGACGTTTTTTTTAACCTCAAATAACGAAAAAGATATTAAACATATCGAAATACTCATACATTCTGTATTTCATGCATTTCTTTAGTAACATAATTCACTAGTTAACTTCTATGATACATTATATTCCAGAGAGGTGGGTCCCTTTTTTTAAAAAATGGGAATTTTAGTTGCATTTTCCCCAAATGGGGAAAATGCGTCTTTTCGAAGTAATTAATGAACGCGTAGTATTAAAAAAAAAAACTTCTTGGCGCGTATTCGCAATTATTCCTGGTATAATGTACTAATATTGCGAGGGACAAAAAACCAGAAATAATGAACTGAGATAGAAATTTGTAAATTTGTGCAAAATGCGTCTGTAATTTTATAGACGCATTTTCCCAGGCTGATTCCAGAAGTTGCAAACTATTTTTGATAAAGATTATCAATACTTATTTTGAGACTATTAGTAGGTAAGTATCCAAGCGGGAATGCATCGCATCCATGTGATAACGCATCTTAAAGAGTTTTATGGGATTGAAGTAGCAGGAGAGAATCTAGTATCTACTACTACCTGGTTACTAAAAGACTGGAACAGAAATGTGACTCCTCTCATACCAGGTCCAAACTTATAGTAAACGGGTTGTAAAAATGTATTGTAGGTAGTTGTAACTAACCATAGTATACCTTCAGCTTGTTGTGATTTACAACCCGTTTGATATAAGTTTCGACCTGCCGTGAAGGGAATAACATTCCAGCGCGGTCCATTCTTTTAGTAGGTAATCGGGTAGTAATGAAAGATGACATTTGATTAGTTGCTCAAACGCGCTATCTGTTATTAGTTACTTAAACCAGCGTACTTGAAAATATACGTTATGATTCGTTTTTTTAAGCAGGCGAATACTGTATCAGATCTAAAGAAATAAAAAAACAAAAACTAATTTGACTCTTTATTAATCATATGTACATAGCTGAAAAACACATTACGCTCCCTTGCATCGTGTAGTCGGGTAAGCACACGATAAATTTTTTTAAATGTTCTAAATACATAGGTATCAGAAAAAGGTTTTCGAGCACTGAAATCGGGGCAAATGCGTTACATAGACGCAATTAGCCCATAGGTACTGACGCATTTAGCCAAGTTGAAAAAATAATAATCTCATCATTCACTGGGAGATATTTCTAAAAATAAAGCAGTTTCCGAAGAAATTTTAATTCGTACATGTCACGTAACTAATAATGGTCGCGTTTATCACAAAACATTGGCAATAACATTAAGAAAAACCATGATGTAGACGGATTTTGTTACTTACCTTGCGCAACGTGTTGGTCGGCTGCCACAATGAATTTCAAAAAGGCCGATATGTCAAACACGTGGCATCAAAACGTCATCTATGTCATTTGATGTACTGCAAGTAGTTCGAGCGTTTGTAACTAGAGGGCGGGAGCTGTTGCATCTCACGTAGTTTTATAAAAAATCTCTTTTAAACGCATTTTCCCAAAGACGCCTTTACCCCGGTTGACCTTAATTCCAATTTAATGAGCTATAATTTTAAGAAACTGTCTCGAAGATCGGCTCTACGAGACTGAGAATTATTAAAGTATTCGGAATTAATCTCAGATTAGAATCGGCGGACGTACCTTCTTAAAATATTTACCTACCTCACTAACAATGCCCAGCCTACGATAGATATGAAAAATTCAGAAAAATTCAAGATGTAATTGAAGTATATTTTTGGGATAAATTTAAGTCATGATCCTTTTTCTACTTCTTTCGCGCGCCGCATTTATTTTATTTTAAAAAAATTGCCAAGAGGCGATGGACTGGGTATAAAGCTCACATACCGCGTCAGTAATGCCATATTGCACTTCAAGAAGCAAATCGCCTATTCTAAATAATCTAAATAATCGCCTAAGCAGTCGCTATGGGCCAAAACAAAACTACCAACTGGTCAGGGGATAGAAGGGTTATAGATTTCGCCTAGATAGATTTGGTATCCCGCGATGATTGGCCGGATTGCGCAGGAGACAGAAAAGCGTGGGAAAATGAGAGACCTTTGCCCAACATTTTTCACGTGAAAAGAACTCTGGCTGTGTCTGTTAGCTCTTCACGCTTAAATCTCTGGACCGATTTAGATGAAATTCTACTTTTTACAACGGAAAAACTCACAGTTCCCGCGGGAATGCGATAACCGAATTCCACGCGAGCGAAGTCGCGGGCAGCGGCTTTAAGTACCATTATTGCTACGTGAGCCTGAATACGTCCAGTCTGGACATGGGATCTTTATCAGATCGTTACTCTTGTGAAAGCCTACCGCACAGCTCGTATTCCGGTCTCCTACCTAACCTTACTAGGTTAGGTAGGACGGCGATAAGGATGCGAGCGTTACGTTTACCTACTGGTAAACGTAGTTAGTGGGATCATAAACTAGTAAAGAAAAAACCGGCCAAGAAGCGAGTTAAACTCGCGTGGAGGGGGTTCCGACTCTTGATTATTTTTAATGACGTCATTTTCAAACCGTTTCACAGGATAAGCTCCTTTATATGATGGATTTCGAATACCATGGACTTCTTAATAATTTTATTATAATCTATAGGTCAATAACTATCCTTTGTATTTTTTTCCAAAATTTTAGATGCAGTGGTTTCGGAGATAATGGAGGGGGGGAATGGTCATTTTTCGCCTATTTTCTTAAATAACTCGAAAAGTATTGACCAAAAAAGAAATAAAATAATATATTTGAGATCCTCATAAGAAGTAGGTACTTTCACACGATATAGTTTGAAAAACTTCATTAATATTTTTTGAAGCCTTCAAAAATAGGGTTTTTGGGTTACAAACTTACATATACGAACTTTTCAACTTAATCGGTCCAGTAGTTTCGGAGAAAATCGACTGTGACAGACGGACGGACAGACACACGAGTGATCCTATAAGCAGGATTCCGTTTTTACCTCTTGAGGTTCGGAACCCTAATAAACGGCCAAAACATCAATGAAACCGCTTCAATAAACATGTATCAGATACGTATATTTGGCGAAACGCGGTATAATACGCCTGATCCGGAAATAAAACATATGCTCCGAATGAAACGCGTTGATCTCGGAATATCCAAAATGATAGAGGGGCTTGAGAACGGGTTATGCGGCGAAACTACGAATAATGGAGAGTTTATCGAAAATATAAAATCTATTTATATAATACCTCATAGCGACTTCGCCCGCGTGGAATTCGGTTATCGCGTTCCCGCGGGAATTACCTATTCGGCGAAAAAGTAGCCGATGTCCTTTCCCGCGACTTAACTCTAAGACTCGTGATATTTAGAAGATACCTAAGTAGCACGGAGCAAAATCAAAAGGCTAGGATACGACTTCAAACTCTGACAGCCTACAAAGTCGATGTCAATTTCACTATAAGATTGTCATCAGCTTTGGGTCGGTTCACTTGACACCGACTTTGTAGACTGTCGGGATATCAGGTCGGTTTTTATTAAAAAAAAAATTCGCCTACAGTATCCAAACATGGGATGTAAGTCTAATTGTAGTCTTTGAATTTTGAGGAGCTCCCTCTTTTTCTCATGGGTCCCATCAACGGAACTGAATTAAATTAAAATGGGACCAATCCGGAGGTAAGTACCACCTTTCGATTAAAAAATACTCATCGAAATCAGTTCACAATTCACGGATTTATCGCGGAACATACATACAAAAAAAAAATACGAATTGAGAACCTCCACTTTTCTTCGAATTCGGTTAAAAATCAAGGGTCATGCTCGGGTATGACGGACTCCCAGGCAGTTGGCCCAAACTGCCCGGACTACCGTCTAAAAACCCAAGGGTTTACCTCATGCCGCATAGTGACGGGGTGCGGGATCGCCGTGACGCATTCAACCGCTGCCCCGTCGCGGCCGCTGCCGGAGCAGGACTCCTCCAAGTTGGGGCTGGAAGCCCCCCACCGCTGGAGGCATGCCGAGGAAACAAGACACGCCGACCAGCCCGAGGACTCGACCTAAGGGCAACGTCCCCACTCGTCTCCTCTGCAACGCCCTTTGCTTAAATCAAAGGGACGTGCAGAGAGACACTCCGAGGCTAAAGCCTCCCCCCCCCCCCCTTGTCGTGTATTAGCCATCAGCCTTCAATATCCCGCATGCGGGAAATTGTAGACCGATGCCCAGGGTGCACCGGCACCAAGCACTCCCGATCTCCCAGACGAATCCGAAAGGACTGGCAGCACATGGGCACACGAGGAGGAACCCGACTCGCACCCCATGCGACTAAGGCCTAATGTTTTACACCTAAGGGTCTATCCAAGGCTCAGTGGTAAGTATCGGTTTCCTCGGCACCGTATGCGCCTGAGTGTGGCATAGCTCGCCGGCGAGCAGTCTACAAGATGGCGGCGGCCGGGGAGAGGACGTCAAGATGGCGGCGGCGGCGAAGCGATCGCTCGACCCGACGTGCAGGGTATACAGTTCGCGGCACGTAACTTGAGCGGTGAGAAAAGTAGAGGGGATTTCTGCTCATGTTTATGACTGAAGGGCCAATAAGCGTGCGCGCACGAGAAAGCGCCCCCTTCGTCCCGTGACTTCTGCGCTTCGAAGGTCACCGCTCAAGTGCCGATGTCTGTAGCACTATTAAGTAGCTCGCTAGCCAACTCATATCATTTAAAATTTTAAAAGATTTTATTTAAATTAACAACCAGTCATAGAATCCTTAGAAAAATGCCATTTACCAATTCTTTGCCTACATTTCTCCTTGACAACCCAGATGCGTAAATCCGCACGAATATTCCGGTTTATCGGAGGGTCAAAAGAGATATTCGTTTGTGCTAAAAATATGGCGGCATAAAGATAGGTGTCAATAATATGAAACCTATATTATGGTGTGTAGTAAAAAAAGAAATATTGTATCATGTGTGCATAGTTAGAACGCTACTGATTCTGAGTTATTTGGTAATAAGTTAAGGCGTAACTAATTACCTGCCGTAACTATTAACTACTAAGCCGCGGTACCGTAATTCGGTACCGGTACGCGGCTCTCATGCAGAGGGTCGGGGGTTCGATTCCGGCTTGCACCTCTAAGTTTACTTATGTGCGAAATTCAATTTGAATTTACCACTGAGCTTTTCGGTGAAGGAAAACATAGCGAGGAGCCCTGCACGCATCTGCGAAGTAATTCAAAAGATGTATGTGAATTCTCCAATCCGCGCTGGGTCCGCGTGGAGACTATGGCCCAAACTCTCTCGTGACGAGAGGAGGCCTGTGCCCAGCAGTGGGACGCAAATAGGCTGTGGTAGTAGTAGAAGTAACTATTACCTAGTGGTAAATTATCAGACAAAAAATTACAAGGATCCATGGAATCTGAGGACTAAAATGGCAGTATATCCTGTTAGAATTACACTCAGGAGTAGGACGATATATTTGGTACATCTAATCCTATAATCATCATCTCTTTAGGTAACCATTGTCCTACTGGGTCGACACAACAAGTTCCTTTCTTCCATTTCTCTCTATTTTCATACCTTAGAAGATTTTCTAAACTTAATTTTTAACGAGGCTGTTTTCGCAGTGCTAACATGCCATCCCCATCACATACCGGAGAGTTCACACCCCTTTTTTATTAAGAATTATTCTCTTTCTAACAACGACTCGACTCGACAAGCAGAATGATTCAAACTTCACAATTCCTGCACACAGGTGATCAAACAGCATCCAAACTAAGAGTAGGTCAGGGCCAACTTCAGTTCCAAACGAGTTCAAAGTTTGACGGAGTCGCAATTGGCTATTACAGCACATATGGAACAGCAAAGTCATTTTATTAAAGTAATGAAGTTTTCGACCTCGTGAAGATCGCGGGAAACCGGTGGAAGCAAGTAGCACAGGACCGGTCTGAGTGGCGAGCCTCGGGGGAGGCCTATGTCCAGCAGTGGACGTCTTTCGGCTGAAACGATGATGATGATGATGAATTAAGTTTTAAATCGTGGTGACGAACCCGTGACTTCCTTCCGGTTAGAGAATTCCCGCGGAAACTATACGTAGTAAGTAGCCCATGTCCTTTCTACGAACTGAATCTATCTCCATATCTATTTTAATCTAAATAGGTTCAGCGGTTTAAGCGTAACAGCGGACAGACAAGCAGAGTTAGTACCTACTTTCGCATTTATAATATTTGTACGTAGGATTGTACCTCCGGTTTGGTATCATTTTAATGTGGTTCAGTTCCGATGATAGGATCCTTGAGGAAATGCCCATGTATAATGTATTCAAGTATCAATTGCAAAGACTACAGTGATACTTACGTCCCGTTGTACCCATTTTTCGGAAACTGTAGCCGCAGAAAATATGAAATAAAAAAACCGTCTTGAAACTTCGACAGTTTGCAAAGTATGTGATAGTAATAGTATCCCAAAGCTATGACAATGTTATAGTGAACTTTACACCGGCTTTCAAGGCTATCGGAGTTTGAATGCGGATTTTATTTCTTTATTTAAAAAAACCCTACTTTTTTGCGGTTAAAATTAATTTTTTTTAAAACGTAACCTCCAAAAATAGCCGTTTTTCTTAGGCTGTCGAACATCGCGTACAGAAAGCTCGGCGGCAAACTGCACGCGATGCAACATGGCCGCGATTGCACTCGTAGAAGTTGCGGCGGCCGCGAGCTCGGTAACGGTTCGATAGAGTTCTGTAATTAGTTTTTTGTTAAAATTAACCACGTGGTGTCCATACTGAGTTAGTTTTGACCTTTACTTTGAAACTTTATATTTTTGAACAACTAGGTCTTATCTGGGCCAGATAGCTTCCGTCGAAAACAGGCAAAGCAAAGAAATCGATAGACGTATTTAGAACGCCTGGAAGAGCTTCTAGGCCATGAAGGGAAGGCTTCCTCTGTCTCTGAAGTGCAAACTCGTTGACATGTGTATCCTTCCCATCCTAACCTACGGCGCCCAAACTTGGTCGTTCACTGAAGCTCTGAAGACTTCTGAAGTCCAAGCTCAAGGTTTGCCAAAGGGCAATGGAGCGCAGCATATTGGGTGTCCGCAGAACTGATCACATCAGAAATACCGAACTGCGCTCCAGTACTCAAGTTGCAGATGTGGGTGCCAAGTCTGCTAAGCTGAAATGGGAGTGGGCTGGACACGTCTGTCGCATGCATCCGGACCGTTGGGCCAAATTGGCTTCTGACTGGACTCCACGTGACGGCTTCCGGCGCAGAGGTAGACCAAAAATGAGATGGCGGGACAACCTAGACGTCTTTGATAAAGAGTGGCAAACACAGGCACTGAACAGGAACGGCTGGCGGAAAAAAGGGGAGGCCTTTTCCCAGTAGTGGGACACTCCAACAGGCTAAGAAAAAAAAGGTCTTGTCGATACTTCTTCTCCGGTACTTATTTCTCAGCTATGATCAAGTTCTCTTACAATAATAACGAAAAGAAATCCGACAAATATGCCTTCCGAGACGTCCGACAGTACGAAGAATTATGAATCATAATAAAAGTCGTTATCTCAATAAGTACCGTGACGAATGAGAAAAAAAGCGAATTTTTGTATAAATCAAACTAAAAACTTTCCTGTGTTGAGAGAAAATCTGCAAACGATTCCAGTCTTCGTAGACAGTGTCAAACAAACAGTTCTCAGCTCAGTATAGCACGATGGAAGTTAGAAGCACTTAGGCCGTTGATGCAGAGACTATTTTTGTTTAATCCGCGCGCCTTCTAAGTTGAGTCGTGCTATAGCGACTTCGAAGTTCTTTTAGTTTAACTTGTACAACGTACACGTAACAACTTCAGTAACACAATCAGAAACGTTTGTAGTTACGTGTAGCAGTTGTCTTTCGCAGTTCCGTTCTAACTGCAGTTAAATCTAGCTGCTAGTTTAGGAAGTTTAATGGGTTCCCTGCAAACGCTGGGGGCCTGTTTGTGGGGCCCAGCGCAGTTGTGGGGCCCGAGAAATGGACAGATTGTAAGTAATGCAAATTGTTTGTTTGTCCACAGTCTACGACGTATTTCCATTGCTGAAAAAGAAAAGATTTACTCAGGTAAGACATTATTTTAACTAACGTTTTGTAATCATCTAATGAAAAAAAAAGTTCAAAATAAGGACAACTTTTATCCAACATCCGATTTTAATTGAACAAAGTCTGTTATTTCGCAGGTAAATTCTTGAATCCCAATACTCTTTCCTATGAAAAACTAAATGAAAATCCGTAATACTTTCGGCTATATACGCTAGCTATTTATAATTTCCATATTGCCATCCAACAAGATTAAGCGACGATCGCGTGAAGGTCGCGGGAGAGCGGTGGAAGCGAGTAGCACAGGACCGTTTTAAGCGAACCTTGAGGTAGGCATATGTCTAGCAGTGGACGTCTTTCGGATGAAATGATGATGATGATCAGTCGAATTTCAATTTTTTCAATAAAAAATAAAAACCGTCTTCAAACTCCGACAGACTGCGATGTCAATGTCAAGTTCACTGTATGATTATCATTTCTTTGGGTCGGTTCACTTGACACCGACTTCACAGTCTATTGGAGTTTGAAGGCAGTTTTTATTTTTTAATTGAATTTTTTTGTCGGCTACTGATTCCAAACATTACTATAGAAATACGTAAGTAACACTGTGGTCTTCGAAATTGACACCAAAATGTAAACGTGCTAGCAAATTTCGATGAGTTCCCTCATTTTCTTATGGATCCCATCATCAGAACTGAACCAAATTAATATGGGACCAACTTGGACCACCTTTCGAACAAAAAAAGAATCATCGAAATCGGTTCAAGTTTACTATTAACTTTTGGTGAACATACATTAAAAAAAAAGATTCCGACGAATTGAGAACCTCTTCCCTTTTTTGAACCCGTACCTACAAATGTTTATTGCATCTAGATCCAGGTCAGTCTTTACGTTGTCAGCCAGTATTTACATATTGCACCAGAGGGTCCAGAATAAAAAAATACCCTTAAAACTGTTCATTCATCTCGTGATGGATGATACGTTCACCGTTTTAAATTTCAACGGAGACCTTACGCTTTGTTCGAAATTTTCGGCGTAATTTCATTTCGCAAAATGGCGGCTTTTATGGTTGATGTTTTGTATTGTGATCTTGTTACGTGAATGGTATCCATTGACGGAGCTCACTTTAGGGAAGTGCTAAAGATCGGGGATTCTTCTTTCACAATAAAGCGTAGAAGATTAGGAAGCCATCAGCCTCGGTATTGTTAAGTATCTTCTCGCTGTTGTGTGTAAATGGGTTTTCATAGCATAATTTAGCAGGAACTTCAATGAATCCAATTAAATGGTTGATCGTATCTAAGTAAATAACTACACTATAACTAGCTTTAAACCCATTATTGGATTATTTGTTAAGGCCGTTCCCTGACCCAAGTAACTCTGTCTGTCTGATTACATCTTCACGCTTCAACCGCTGGACCGATTGAGTGAAATTTGGCATGGAGATAGATGGAGTCTCGAGAAAGGACATAGGCTACTTTTTATCCCGGAAAAACGCATAGTTCCCGCGGGAACGCGATAACCGAATTCCACGCGGGCGAAGTCGCGGGCAGAAGCTAGTTAATATTATAAATACGAAAGTAACTCTGTCTGTCTGTCTCTGTCTGTCTGTATGTTACCTCTTCACGTTTCAACCGCTGGACCGATTGAGATGAAATTTGGCATGGAGATAGTTGGGGTCCCGGGAAAGGACAAAGGCTACGTCTACAATTCCACGCGGGCGACGTCGTGGGCAGAAGCTTCGCAACTTCGTATGCGCAGAAATATTAAAATGAAAAAAATCCCGTTTTTTCCCGTTCCCGTGGGAATTTCGGGAAATCCCTAGTGCTCCCCTACGTTCACTAAGGAACCTGCTTGCCAAATTTCAGCTCTCTACGACCAGTAGTTTCGGCTCTGCGTTGATCGATCAGTCAGTCAGGCAGTCAGTCAGTCAGTTTCTTGTTTTATATATATAGATAAGGCAGCCAAGTAAAGTGGTCCAATCATACCAGCTTTCCCCTACGTATTCAGTAGAGAAATCACATCATTCCGACGATACTTTAAAGCCGTTCCCTGACCCAGCATCGTCAAATTGGTCTTGTAAGATCATACTTTTCTAAGAAATGTTTAAAGTTAAAAAAATGAAAAAAAAACTCATGTTAGATACATCATTACATTGACGGCTTTCGTTACACGTTCCACGAAACTTCGCCCGATACAACTTAATTCCAAAGTAACCTCTAACTCGGACTTATAATCCAACTTTACTTCAGTTTATTATATCAAGCAGTGTAAAACTAAATATAACAAAAAAATATCCATATTATACGCATACATTGACACCTTTATAAATGCCATGTTTTTAGACGGTATTTTTATAGAAATTAAAACGCGTTAAATAGGTACTAACTAAAATCGGGCGTTCTGTGCGTAGCGCTTTCTCTTTCAATGCACGAGTGACAGTGACGGCTGAGCTGGGTATAGGAACGGCCTTAATGGCTGAAATAGAACGCTCTGGGTTAACGCGGTGGCAAAACAACGCACCTCTGATTACTGGTAAAGTTGTACAGTCGGCCATGTTTTCTGTCTTGAACGTAAAATATATCCTTCATCATCATCATTTCAGCCGATAGACGTCCACTGCTGGACATAGGCCTCCCCCAAGGCGCGCCACTCAGACCGGTCCTGTGCCACTCGCATCCACCGCATTCCCGCGACCTTTACAAGGTCGTCACTTCATCTAGAAAGATGAAGTGACGAGTGATGGAGTGACGATGAGTTGTTGTGTTGTGTTGTTGAGGCCTACCGACAGCTCGTCTACCGGTTCGCGGACGCCACTCCAGGACGAAAATATATCTATACCTAGTAATATTATAAATGCGATAGTAGGTATATCACGGTAGCATAGTGATTTGACCTACCTGCCTCTCATGCAGAGGGTCGGGAGTTCGAATCCGGCTCGCACCTCTAAGTTTACTTATGTGCGAAATTCAATTTGAATTTACCGCTGAGTTTTTCGGCGAAGGAAAACAACATGAGAATTAATTCAAGCATGTGTGTGAAGTCCCCAATCCGCACTGGGCCCGCGTGGAAACTATAGCCCAAACCCTCGCGTGATGAGAGGAGGCCTGTGCCCAGCAGTGGGACGCAAATAGGCTGTAGTAGTATGGGAATCCGTAGGTATAGTGATACGAAGTTCACCGGGCCAACTAATAAATAAGTAATGCAGAATTTTTATTCTTTATTCTTTATTGAATTTATAAATTAACATTAACAGTCTACACATGTTGATTATTCTACATAAAATAATGTGTTAGGTAGGTACTTTAATTAATGGAAGAAAACAATCACTGGATTGAACTGGAGGTGACGATTGTCTCCAAATGCCGACTGGCTGATGCGAGGAATCTAGGTTCAATTTTGATATCAGTACTTACTTAATGGAAAGTTCTCGAGTGGCGCCCGCGAACCGGGAGACGAGCTGTCGGTAGGCCTCCAACAAGATGGAGCGACGACCTCGTGAAGGTCGCGGGAAACCGGTGGAAGCAAGTAGCACAGGACCGGTCTGAGTGGCGAGCCTTGGGGGAGGCCTATGTCCAGCGGTGGACGTCTTTCGGCTGAAATGATGATGATGATGACTTACTTAATACACGTATTTGTTGTGTGATTGTAAAACAGTTTAATGAAATTGGGTAAACAAAACCAATTGAAATTTAATTAACTCTGCTGAAATGTTCAGTTGAGCCGAGTTTTTCATTATTGACTCCGAGTTGGGGATGCAAATTGTGTAAATATAAGTAGTGTATTAATGGGGCTTTCAGATCTAGGATCTTCGATCTACGATCTGACGCCCATTAATACCAGTGTTTCGTTGCCTGTATTTGAAAGCCCCAATCAGGTATTTTTAGCTACGATCTGAAGCCCATTATTCCCAGTGTTTCGTGGCCTGTATTTGAAAGCCCCAATCGGATTTTTGTTGGAAACGTTAATGCTGTTCTGTATTTGAAACCCCCAATCAGGTATTTGTTTCGAGGGGAAATGCTTTCAGTACATTTTTCCAGACTCTTAATATATTATTGAAACTGTCTGTGAAATTCACTGTTTTAAGTCATATTTTAAGTTCGCTATCATATTGATTTCAAACACTCTTTGGTTTTTACTTTGAAATGCTAAGCAGACAGGCAGACTGCTTTGCTCAGTGTTGTAAACTTCATTGTGCAAAACAGCAAAACCCTCGCGGAGTGCCGTGCTTTTCATGTACATATTCCACTTCGGCACTCCACGAGGTGCATTGGAAATTGTCAAAAACCACTACGATACAATCACACATCCAAGGCGATCAACTCTTGGTTGCGTGCAAGGGTCCCCAGGGTCCTCCACTGACCCTAGCCGTCACCCTTCATAGCGTTCACAGCGAAGGTCCCCGGGGCCCGCCACTGACCCCAGCCGTCACCTTCATAGTGTTCACTATGGCATCGCGGCACAACACACCTGTGAAGTTGATCAAATTCCACAGACGTGAATCGCAACCCCGAGAAAGTGTATTTCTCGCATAAGGCTACGGTTTTACGTGCATCGGGTATGAGCATCTATACGCTACCGACCGCATAGGTACAGAATACTCGAGTTGCCCGGTCGCTACAACCCGACGGTCTATAAAACAGATCTTGTATTTATGCAAATCGTTTTAAAAACTTCGCAAGCGCGATGTAGACCCGATTTTCTGATTGGCGGATTCATTTGACGTGGCTATGACGTACTTTACGACTTTATTATACCGAGTATTATTTAGTACATTCTTAAAGAATATAACTCACGAAAGTAGTTTGGGTAATTTGAATCGTAATCATATCGCATTATAATCTAAATTAACAAAAGCTGTGTATAATGCGCATTGTACCTATAACTTTGACTTGCGACTGAGTAGAAACACGAAACCTTCAAGACGTCACTCATTCAAGCTACATATTGCAAGCTTGCTATTTAGGGATCCGTATGCAAAACATCAATGAAACGAATATTTTAATGTTTTAATATTTATTCGGTACAATATAACTTATACAATAGGGAACTTAGATTTTACACTAACCATTTTTATGTTAATAATTCAACATTCAAAACATGTTTCAATATGCTATTTTCTAAATAGGTACTTTAAAATCAATATTTTCAAAAATATTTAACAATAAAGAAACATTTACTTTTATTTTTTAAGTAGATATAGTAACACATCAACTACAATCGTTATGCTAAAATAAGTTTGTACATTATTATTCTACTTATATATCAAAATATTGTCTAATGAGTAATAAAGAAACATACATCAACTAAATTAAATCCAAATTAAATCTAATAATTTACATTACTTAATCTTTTTACTATTTTATCGACAAGTCCTTCGGTGGAATTCAATACGTCATCATATTCAGTTTCCACTATATACTGGACGGCAACGTCTTCAGACTCGTTATCCAGTTCAAGATTTGATATGCTTATTTGAATAATACGTCGGCCTTTTTTACATTGTTTAATGACGTAGGAATTTAATCCACTGTCGCGGGCTTTGTTTTTCCCGCTGCTCGCCTTCTTCTTCAAGGATTTCTTTGATAGTTTCGAATGCTTTTGTACCTCTTGAACTTTGTTCAGTCTATTTACACATTCCTGTTGGTACTCTAAGTAACCATCTAAATCTTGCGAACACGGTAAATCGTCATCGAATGCAGCTTGCGAATAAAAAGTGGAAATATTCGGCTCACTAACACCTTTGGAGGCGATCAATGGTTGCGAACTGGATTTGCTCTGAAAATAATCACAAAACATTTAAGATGGTGTAACTGAAATATTAATAAAATAAATGATTATAAGCATGTAATTAGAAATTTCAATACAAGCGTCAACTCACCATTTTCACTGAAGTATAGGATTTATCGATAGCGCGAACGACGTGCGTTTATGGTAAGGTTTCCAATCAGAATGTAGAAATTTCTAATTGTTAGGTATGTAAATTGCTTATATCGTGAAACGTGGATACAATCAGTACAAGTTACAACATGTGTAAGGTATTATAAAGTCAGATCATATAGGAATGTTTTTATTACAGGTTCTGACAGGTTTTTTTATAATGTAATGGAAATTTTAAAAGTTACCTACATCTTTGTGAATTATCGCATTCAGTGGAGCAATTCTTTCCGTTCATGTGACCCTGTACACGTTTCTTCTCACTTGCAATCATTGTAGTATAACGTATTGGAAAGAGACGAAAGTCGTATTCTATTGTTTCAAAGGAACGAAATATCGGCATTGTTTGAAATTAGAGCGGATGCTTTGATATAACCGCATATTACTTAAAATTAATATGACGCTTTTGTTTGTTGAATAATTGCTGATTTTGAAATATGTATCACAGGTATTAAACCTGTAAAAACATGCCTTTCGTGTATTTTCTACCATTACGCTTATTAGGTTGTGTTGATTTATTTACATAACGAAGGTTGAGAACAACTGTGAAGTGATATTTGCGGCGACCTGACTTTGATTGCTAATTTTATTACTTTCTCACTGATCACCAGCAAAGCAACACTACATTGAAATCATGTGCGTAAGTTTTTACAAATTTTATTGTTGTATTCATTTTGTGTAAGTTATACATTAAACCAACAGCAGCTATGTAAAAATACACATTTTTATTGCAGGTCTGATTCAGAGTCCTTTACCGAAATTGCAGTCAGAAAACCAAATTTAGAGGTCTCTCAGACTTCACATTCGAGGTAAGAGGCATATATATCTCTTTGTACTAATTTGCTATGATATTTTGTTAGCGATTTAATTTAAAAAAAGTATGTGTTTCATTTTCGTTCTGTTTCTTTTGTAGGTCGAAAAAAATATCGAGTAAGAAGAGGACGCTTCGTGAACCTGCTGTTGAAGCGCTGGAGTCAGCACGGTTAGTGGCAATAACTATTTACTAAAATTTATTTTGTTTTAAATATTTTGCGACCTAAAAAATAAATATCGCATTATTTTGTTTCAGATCTAAGAAGCAAAAGGTATCTAAAAAGACTATCGAACTATATGAATCTGATGACGAAACACCGATACAACGGTAAGCAACTTTTAATTTTGTTTATGTAGTTCTTGTAGCAAATTAAAGTAATATTGTTTTTTTTGTAACCAGTACCTTATTAATGTGTTTCTTTTCTTTATAGATCTAATAAACCGAAGTCCAAATCGTTAGCAGAGAAAGTTACGTCTCAGCGGTAAGTAAATTTTAAGTATTGTCTAAAACAACAAAGATGGTTGGCATGGGTTCGATTCCTATAAGAATATGTGCGCGATAAGCATTATAATACTCCGTGTTACATTACAAACGTGTCACATTAATTAAACATTACCTAAGTATCCAGGTTATATTTTACCCCGACTGCGCCAGAATGAGGGTTATGTTTTTCGGGTATATGTATGTCTCTCTGCAACCGAAACGGCTCGATGGATTTTATCTTGTGATGTATCGTTGGATTCGTCTTTATTGTGAGAGTGACACTGAGTATATCACTAATTTATATTCAGTTGGGTTTTTTCTTATTTTGTGAAAATCCGGTTATTACCCTACAAAGATTCCATTACTTTTGTCTTATTTTTAATTTAATTTTAACAAACATATTTTGTGATTTACAGGTTGAAAGATTTATCATTGCTGGATCAACAAAGTGCCGCTTCTTCGGGCTGGGCTCTTGACGATGATAGTGATGCTGACGTCTGCGCTGAAAAACGTGCTACACGGCTGCGGTCTGCGCTAATTCGACAAGTCCCCGGTGGAAAGGTGTGTCGCTATAGTCAGTTGTCCGGTAACCTTTTCATAGAGTTGAGATTGTATAACGTTGCTGATATAGCATCGATCGCGTTGAAAGACAGATGGGAGAAAGCACTAGTTAACCTCAAAATTCAGGTGGACTCTAATTCACCAGAGGTTTCGTATATAAAAAAAGTGTTAAAAATTTCTAAAGAGCATTTTCCTCAAGAAGGAACATTTTACCGCGAATAGTTCTTAATTATTCTTACTATACCTTTATTCGTAATATTTGACCTTAATTTTAATTAATTGCAATAGTGTGTTTCCCTAGATAATTTAGTTATCTTATACCTATAATGTTGCTGATGTAACATCAAACGCGTAGCATAGCATAACATCACTTGTTAATTTCAAAATTCAGGTACACTCTAATTTGTCAGAGGTTTTGCATATGAAAAAAAAAGTGTTAAAAATATGTAAGGTGCATTTTATTGACGTAGGATTATTTTACCGGGATTTTTTTTTATATATTTTTTATTATACGATACATTTATTAACCTTGGTGTTAGTCAATTACCTATTGAAAATGAGTAGCCGGTCGGTTTTCTGTTCCGTTTGCGAAATATCTGTACCAAGTCGCTCATTTTCTGCTCATTTACGTAGCACCGCGCACAAAAATAACAACTCTATATACAATATTGATGGCATTGAAAAAATTGCTAGCGCTTTTCGTAGTAGGATAGCATCATACCGGGTGCGGGCGAGCGAAAATGACCTTGACTGTGCGGTTCCTCCTTTTGAGTTTATGACTAACATTCGCGCTCGGGTTCGTCGTATTTTGGAAGCGAGGCAATCAGTTTTCGGTAGTGTCAAAGTGAGTTTCGAATTGTTTGCGGAGTTTTCTTTGCTAAAAAATGATACATGTGACATAAAGTCGTTTGCAACGCAGAATATTGTAATACATCCAAATTTCGATTTCAATGAAGTATTTTTAAATGCTTTGCAGACGATTTGCCGAAAAATTGATGAATTTCAAACAAAAGACAGCGGGTGGTCTTTCATGAAAAATTTATACCTAGAAATTAATATTTGCAAGTACAATCCTCTGAGAGCGTCTGGATTTATAGATTTGCCTAAAACTATAAAACTAAAACGTGCGTGCGTTAATATAAAAAATAATGATGCGTTTTGCTTTCTGTGGTGTGTGATGGCTTATTTGTTTCCTGCTAAAAATAATGTTCAAAAAGTATCTTCGTACCCTCATTACGAGGACGTTCTCAATATCGAAAATATGACCTTTCCCGTGGGTTTAAACGACATAAAAATATTTGAGAAAAATAATCAACATATAAGTGTTAACGTATATGCGATAAATAATAAATCTGAAGTTGTAGGTCCACTGTACAAAACCGCATGCCGCAAGCAACATCATGTTAATTTGTTAATGTTAGAAACCGGTTGGCAAACTCATTACTGTCTGATTAAAGATTTAGGCCGTCTGCTTAAACATCAATTAACAAAACACAAGGGTAAACTTTTTCTTTGTGAAGAATGTATGATATTTTTCAATAGTGAAACAAAAAGGGATGCTCACGTATGTGGCGGTGTAAAAACATTATTACCAAATCAAAATGAGGAAATAAAGTTTAAAAATTTTGAACGAATGCAAGATATGCCTTTCGTAATATATGCAGACTTTGAATCCTTATTAGTACCTAACACAAACGGAAAATCAGGATCAGAAAACACTATTCAACTTCAGGAGCATGTGCCAGCTGCCTTTGCGTACTATGTTGTATGTTCGTACGATAGTTCTCTCAACAAATTCGTTACATACCGTGGAGAAGATTGCGTTGCTAAATTTCTCAAATATTTGCAAAGGGATATATCTACAATTAATAATATTTATTCGAACCCCAAACCGATGGTCATTACTGAGACGGAAGAAAAAGATTTCTCAAATGCTGAACATTGCTTTCTTTGTGGCAATTTATTGCTTGGGGACTCAGTTCGACACTATTCGCATTTTAGTGGCCAGTTTCGTGGGGCCTGCCACAGTTTTTGCAACTTACGTTTTCGTATACCAGATTTCGTGCCCGTGTTTTTCCACAATTTGTCCGGTTATGATTCCCATTTATTTTTACGTGAATTAGGGGAAATGCCTGGTCAACTTAAAGTTATTGCTAAAAATAAAGAAAATTATATATCCTTCACAAAGTATTTTATTAAAAATCGAAATCAAGTGATGCCGGTTCGGTTTGTGGATTCATTTAAATTTTTAGGAGCTAGTTTAGGAGAACTTGTAAGTACTTTAGACGACAAAGATTTCGTTCACCTTGCACATTTCTATCCATCAAAGGTGCATTTTGACCTTTTGAAACGTAAAGGTATTTACCCTTATGAGTATATGAATAATTGGACTCGCTACGAAGAGCAATGCTTACCTCAGCAACATTATTTTTATAGCTCATTAACTAATGAAATGATATCAAAATATGATTACGAGCACGCCAATCTTGTTTGGAAATCATTTGAACTGGAGAATTTAGGGGAATACACTGATCTTTACCTTAAATCTGATGTGTTGTTATTGGCTGACATATTTGAAAAATTTCGTCAAACTTGTAAAGTTAATTATGGACTAGATCCTGCTTTTTATTTAACCGCACCAAGTTTAAGTTTTGATGCTATGTTACGAATAACCAACGTAAAATTACAGCTTATTAACGACCTAGAAATAATTAGAATTATACAGAAAGGTATTCGAGGGGGAGTGTGCTTATGTTCAACACGATATGTCAGGGCAAATAACAAATACATGTCTGATTACGATCCTAGTATACCGAATATTTTTTTACTTTACATAGACTGTAATAATCTGTACGGACATGCGATGTGTACCAGCTTGCCATATGGCGACTTCAAATTATTGCCTCAAAGTGAAATTAAAGACCTTGATATTCGTCTAGTACCGGATGATTCCGATTTTGGTTATATTTTGGAAGTGGATTTACAGTATCCAGAATACTTACATGACTTGCACAACGATATTCCGTTCTGTCCTCAAAAGTTCGTACCTCCTGGTTCAAAGCAACCTAAACTGATCCCGAATTTATATGATAAATATGAGTATGTTATTCATTATGTACATTTAAAAACATGCTTGAAACATGGCTTAGTACTAAAAAAAATTCATAGAGTAATAAAATTTAAGCAGAGTAAATTTTTAAAACAGTACATAGATTTAAACACACAGTTACGACAAAAAGCTACGTCTGTTTTTGAACAAAACTTGTTTAAATTATTTAACAATGCTATTTTTGGAAAGACGTTAGAAGACCCCGAGAAAAGGTTGAAAGTTATGCTCGTTAACATTTGGAATGATACCAAGAATAAAACAAAAAAGAAATATGGAGCCGAATGCCTGATATCTAGACCGAATTATCATAGCTCAACTATTTTTTCTGAAAATTTCGTGGCTGTACAGATGAAGCCCGAGTCTGTTAAACTTGATCGACCCATTTACATTGGTTTTACTGTTCTAGAAACATCAAAATCTCATATGTATGATTTTCATTATTCGAAAATGAAACCTTTTTACGGGTCTAGTATAAATTTATGTTATACAGATACTGATTCGTTCTTGTACTCCATAAGCACCGAAGATTTATACGCAGACATCAAATTGAACTTTCAGGATTATTTTGATACCAGTAATTATCCTACTAATAATCTGTATGGCATTACTCGGCAACATAATAAAGTACCTGGCCTGTTCAAGGACGAACTTGCAGGCGAAATTATCCACCAGTTTGTAGGTCTGAGGTCCAAATTATACTGTATCAAAACAGAAAAAAAACAACTGAAAAAAGCTAAGGGTACAAAGAAATATGTCTTGCGCCATTTAGATTTTGAGAACTATAAGAACGTTTTGTTAAATAATGAAAGGTTGAGAAAGACTAACATTGTATTTAAATCATTAAAGCATGTAATTTTCACGCAATCTGTGAAAAAAGTTGCACTGTCGTCAAATGATGACAAACGTATCTTGCTTAGTAACCGAATATCAACCTTATCTTGGGGTCATAAGTCTATGTTTTGATATTGTCTTAATTCTAGTTTGAATCAAATCCGCTATGTATTTGTAACGTCTATAAAATTTCCTGTAGTAAAATTAGAGATTGTAGCTATTGTGTTATTTAATTAAGTAAGTACTATAGTGCTAGAATGTATAAGTAGGTATAAATATTATGAAGAAAGGTGTAAAAATGTTTGATGTGTAAAATTTGAATAAATCTATATTTCCTAGCTAAGGTGTTTTATTTAATTTCTTTAGTTATCCTGGGTATTAAGGTTTTGTTAGTAAAATGAAAATTCAAAGATATTATTAAAATACCATTTATTCAATCGTAAAATTATTTTTGCACACATTATCAAAATACCATGTTTTAATACATATAATGTTTTTTAACGCACATTTCTTTTTATGATTTACACAATTCAAATTTCCATTTAAAGAATACTTTTTATGTATGTCACAAAGCGAGGGAGCATGCAACTCTCCTATATCAATTACAATACAGTCATCACACAAATCTTTAACCCATTTAATCTTTTCGTTACCTTTAACAAATATTTTCTTGTGCTCTAAATGAGTTACAATAATTCGTTTGAACTCTCTAAAGTCAACATAACCCTCACTCCACAAAATACCAAGATTCTTTTCTACCCATCTCACTTGTCTTTTTTCTTTTTCCGATAGAGTAAAGAATGGGTATGGAGGTTTTATTAAAAATGATTGTGTATAGTAATTTGTACTATATGCAAATTCTTTAACAATAAAGTCATTTTCCGAAGATTTAAAACCCTGGAGGTCAACAAACAGACAGTCCACCATTTTATGAAATTTTACGGGTAATATTGCTTAACGGCTTATATTCTACAATACTGTCATTTAAAATAAGACAATAAGCCGAAGTAAGGTCAGGTAAATCTGTTTCACATTCAAATTCAACTCTAACATCTACTGACCCTGTTTTTAAGGTTTCGTTTTGACGTGAACAGTCTATAACGAATAGCGGTGCAATATCTTTAAATTCTTGTGGTGACAACAACGGTGCTTGAATGCGGTTGTAATAAGACTGTTGGAATTTGGCATATTGTTCGTATAATAAAGCAAATTTTTCTGTTGAAAAACTAACATTCAAGTTTTCATAAGGAAAATAGTTGCAATTTAAAAACACTTTTACGTCTTTCAAATTACAGTGATCAAAGCAAGATGCATCTTTGAAAACATCATTCTTTCTGTTCGTTTTAAATCCGATTATAACGTATCGTGGTTTTTCAATTTGAGATGAGGTTTTGATGGCCCACGAATGTTTTGATGATTGTGGTAAAAGAGGATACTCGTATAAGTCCCAGTTCCTAAAGGCCATTTGAATAGCATGATCTTTTTCCAAATGTTTGAGTAATCTCAATCTTTCTCTATCGGAAACCTTAATATGAGGCATACGCCAGACTATCTTAGATATAATCATGTTATCTATATATTCATTTGTATTTAGTTGTACACTATTGAAATTAGTGTTGGATCGTAAGAGAATAAGTTCATGCTTGCAATTAATAATAATTTTGTTGTAATCTTCCGCAAAACCAAGAATCTTTTTTAACGGAATAGACACAGCAAAAGTTCCATGTGAATTTTTAGTGCCTTTAATATCCCAACCCCACTGCTTTGACATTGACGACTCAAGTTCATTCATGGATATGAGAGATTTAATTGTTGTTGTAACGCCAGCATTCTTAATTTTATCGATTTCAATCCCATTCAGTTCGTATCTAATATCTTGAAACAAATGAAGTATGGGATTGTTTGTAAAAAGAATACTTTTCATTTGCTCTTTCGTTTCTCTGTTGAATACTGCAATGGAACCCTCTATGTATAAAGTACTTTCTGACGGCAGGACATATAGATCTTGTTGATTAATAGGTATACGAATTTCATCATTTAAATTAAAACTTGTAACGTAGGGCTTATACGAATGATATTCGAAACTTTCTATTGAGTTGTCGAAACTAAAATTATCTGTTACTGATAATATACTCATTTTAATAGACCTATTATTTTCAGAAACTGTTTATTTTCCTTAGTAAGCTGCCCTTTAGGTGTTCTTTTCTCGATAGCACGATGGTTAATACTAGTTTTTTTGCATGGGTTCGTGCTTTTATTAAAGTCTATCATTTTTACGAACATGCAAATATATTTGAATTTCTTCACCACGTAAATTTACTAAATGATCGTTTGCATCTAAAATTCTTATTTTAAGGGAGCTCAAACTTTTTTGAGTAACAGGAAAATAGATAACGTTTTTTGGTGTTTCTATAATCCGGTAACCAGGTGGCACATTAGGTACAAACTCATGAATTATATGACTAGGTTTCCCGTTTACAAAAGATCCGCTCACGATGTCACATTCCACTCGGACTATGGTTGTAGACAGAATGGATACAGGCAACGCGGACTCAGTAAATATATTCGCCGGAACAGTTTCATTCCCGAAACCAAGAAGCTTACCAATAGAGTCTTCTTTATTAAAGTAAACATTCTTAGAACACAATATAGAAGTTTTTAATGTGTTATTGTTACATGATAATGTAAAAGAACAATCTCGAAGACGACTTTTGAGGTAATCACCAATATCTTGCAATTCATATGAGCCTTCAGGTATTTGTACTACTTCATTTCTTCCATAATAAAACTTATTATTTCTGTTGTCTATATTTGGTATTGAATTAAAAGTCGACATATATAGCAGACCGCATTCATAGTCACCATCTAGTTGAAGAGCTGGCGAGTAATTTGTTACAAGAGAGGAGGAACATCCAGTTATGGATAAAGTGAAAGACATTGTGCGAATGTAAAGTTTTTTATTGATCAGTCGCATTTAAATGTTTACACCAAAATATTTTCAAGAATTTTAAACATAAATGTCCACAATTCACAGTATTAAACTTTTGGTAAGTGGTATAATTGTATGAAATGTTACAGTTTTTTAAATAATTTATTAATTCAAGCGGAGGTTGGAGATCGCCATAACTATTAAAATATTCACAATATTTATTTATTTTGACATAGGCTACCCAGTGAGTCCCTTGGTTTTCTGAGCTATCTAAATTTATGATTGCACATTCTACTCTTTTCGGTCGCTTTGGTAAAGTATCTCTCATAAAAACACCTCTAAAATAAGGTATGTCAATTGAGTGTTTTAAAATATCATAATTAGTAAGTGCTCGTCTGGGTAACCGATCATTCAGTTTTTTGAAGCCTTAATACACAATCCTTTTCCACTTTTATATGGCTTAATATGCAACCCTTTTCCCAACGCTATAGATTCCATCATCTTGTTATGACGTTCAGATTCAGCTAAGTTGTTTCTAGCAGCTTTGTAATCGTTAACAGCTTTTGCGATTCCAGCAGCTCCGCCAGCCAATGATCCTAATGCAGAGAGACCGGCAAATATAGGAATGAGTGGTAGTATTCCCCCCGACTTTGGAATCGGTATTAAGCGAGGAACTCGCAGCTTACTCGTATTGTAAACAGAGATGATTTTTTTCGCTGCATCCCATGCTTGACTGATTGATGCATTCTTACTTCTCGATTTTTTTTTTTTCAATTCGGTACGTATTTTATTAACAAAATGTTTGAATGATTTGATTCCTGCACCAGCTTTTAATTTGGACTTCATCACCTTGCTAACTAACCACGAAGCCAGTTTTTCTCCTTTTCCAGCAGTTTTTGACTTTAATCTTTGTTTAGCCATTTTATAAAGTTCTAAATCAGCACGGTGACGATCACTTAAATTAGAATGATTGTCATACGCTATGTCGTGCTGCATGCACGCATTATCCAATGGATTGACACCTTTGTCGCCTCTTTGCAACCGCTTGTGTAATTTTGTGCCTGGTCCACAATAATTATATCCCGGCAAGTGGAGTTCGAACGGTAAATGATTAATAACACTGTTTAAAAGTCCGCCTCCTCTCATCACCGAAAAGTTAATGATTAATTTGCATACGACGAAGTGTTTAAATATGATTAAACAATATCATCTCTATTAATCCAACTGTTTTCACTATCAGCAAGTCCTAACCATTTAACATACATTTTTCTTCCCCTTTTTTTGATTACTTTTTCTATGAGATAAATATCTGGACACGTAGTTTTCTGAAGTTCTTGTTCATAAAATGTACCAAGTATAGGGTTTTTCCGTTGGTCTTCTATATGGTAAGTAACAGGGTGCGTGTAATTAACTTTTTTAATAGTAAAGAGCTCAGTTGACCAATTAGGTGTATAACCTTTACGGAAGGCGCTTTTATATTTGCTAATGCGAACCCGATCTCCAACCTTGAATTTATTTGATTTTTGTTGTAAACAATTTTGCGATTTAAGTATGTTTTTCTTAACTTCGCTTTCATTCCCATAATGTACATCATAAGGCTTAAATTTTGTTGTACGATGCATAGTTTGATTATAGGAGTGGACAATATCATCTATAGGTCTTCCAACCCATTTATAATTTCCAATAAAACTGAAATATTTGTAAAGTTTACCTTTGAGCGTCTTTATCAACCGTTCAACAATAGATGCCTTTTTGACCGAATACGTAGAATAATGGTTGATTTTCAAGGATTTTAGATAATGTTCAAACTCGTTATTATAAAATTCTGTACCAAAGTCTGTTTGTAAATTTATTGGAGTTCTTTGGTCTGATACTATAATTTTTTCAAATGCGTTTTTGATCTCGGTTTTAGTTTTAGATTTAGTTGGAATACACCACGCGTACTTAGAAAAGGTGTCAATTACAACCAGAATATATTTATATCCTTTGTTAAAAGTATGAAATTTTTGTAAATCCAATAAATCTGCTTGCCACAAATCATCAATCCCTTTTAAAATAACTGCTCTGCGTTTAAAATTTTTACGAGCGGAACGATGAATTTCATTCACGATTTGTTCCTTTGTCATTATTAATGTGTTTGACAATGATATCTACTTCCTGTTTAGTATAAAAGTTCATCCTTAACTGTGAATTAAGAAGCAGAATCTGACTCTTTATACTATTTAATATTTCATCAAGTTCTTTTTTGTCGTAAACATTCTTGAAAAATTGATCAACATATTGCTTGTTAACTACATCGTCTGCTGTTAGTGGTTTTGTAACACCTTTTAGTCTTGAAAATTGTAAATCATAATCTCCATTCTCTGACCTTAAAAGCGCATTATCAGAAACTAGCGCTAAACGTAAACGCTTATGTACATGATGACCAAATTTGTCAATATTCATTTTAATTTTGAATAGTTGATTGTTACTTACTGAAAGCCTCTCATTAACTGGATGGTGAAGTACGAATTTCAAAGTTATATATTATTGACGTACCCGCCTTCTCGTAATTCTTCAATAATGGCTATAATTTCGTTATCCAAACCAGTATTGCCAGCATTGCGAGAAGCTATCAACAGTTTCAACCTATCTACAAGCTCATTAGGATTGTCCCAATAAACATAGTTAGTATCCTTTTTAACGCTTTTTAATGTAGGTAATCCTTGACCCTTAATACTCGTACTACAGCTTTCAGTGCTAGTCGTTCGCTGTTTTGTCAACTTAAAAAGCGGTTTAATAATGTGTAAATACTTTTTACCTTTGTTACTTTTTATTGGTTTGTTTGGATTAAAATCGCGCCTGTGGGCATTAGTTTCTAATAAAATTATTTTGTAATTACGTTTATCTTCTTCTGTTATGACATTCAAATCAGGCACTTTCTTAAATAATAATTCTTTTAATCCTGGTGTCAGAGTTAGTATACGCCCGTTGACTTTGAGTTTCTTTTTAGCGACGTGAACTGAAGAAGATCCTATCATAAGCTTGCCACGTTCCATTCGAACACCAAAAGGAACGTTTTCGTAGGTACTTGATTTTTTAGCCCAAGCCAGATCATTGCGTGGAGTATGAAATGAATCTACTGTTTTAAACGACGTATTGTTAGAGTTATCCATTGCATTATTATTAACGCTTTCAGTTGTCTTATTATAATCGTCGATGTCTTGACTTTCAATTGATAAGTTTTCATCATCACCATCATCATCGTAATCATCATCATCATCATCATTAGCATCATTACTTACATTTGATATGTTTTCATCAGAAATGTCTGATTGTAGATATTCATGATTTGGAGTCGATTTGAGTGATTTTTGGAAAACCGTTTTATCGTCTATGCTGTCATCGCTGATTTCCCTATCTGGGCTGAATTTTAATTTTTTTACTGTATTTTTACTCCATTTAAATTCATCATCAGATTTGGTGTCAACGGTATTTACATTATTGTTCACTGTACTTTTTGTGATATTATTGAGCGGGTCTGTAATTGGTTTGAGAACAGATTCCAATATCATATTATTGTTATTTTGTATGTCTCGAATAAGTTTAACTTTTCTTTTGACAGCCTCGGTAGACTTTAGTATTTTTTCTTTAAATTTTTTCTCTTCACTCATATTGTGAGTCATGTCCTATCTCAATGGTTCCTTTAATAACAATAAATATTTTATTAAAATTCCTTCCTTATAAATTGTGTATTAATCCACTAAAACAAAGGTATCAAAACCCATCCTATAACATCCTGAATTCTTAGGACAATCTTTATTAATAACCAAATAATTGTAAGGTCTGCTCCATACTTTTGAACACATTTCTCGAAACTGTAACCACGTCATGTCGCATCCCACATGTTCGTCATAAACATGACGTAAATTGACATCATCTTGTTTGAAGAGAATTATTAGATTTGCGTTGTCTCTAATTAACTGTTTCGGTATTTTACTGTATGTTTGATTTAGGTAGAAGCTATCAATACATTTGTGCCTTCCCATAGCAAAATAATCTCGTATGTTGTTTTGATTCTCACACGCTACATCATCAAATATTATAATTGAATTAATATTAGCTTCATGAGGGCTAATTACTTGATCATTTTCACAGTACTTTTGATAAGTGACTGATGGAACGAATGCCAATACTTTTTCTAAATATTTGTACATGGGTTGGAAAAGAGTTTTAGAATAAACATAAACGTGTTCAAAGCGCAGTCCGTGCTCGTGAAGAAGAAGTCCAATTATTAAATTCGTTTTTCCACAGTTAGAGGGTCCACAAATTACACAACGGATAGTGTCAGGTAAAAGTTTACCGTGACGAAAGTTGCGTTTCTTATCCACCGTACAAACTACATCCAATTTCATGCTCTGGGATTGTTTTCGAAATTTCATTTCTGAAAATAAAACGTGTTGCTAACAGGAACGCCCTAAATAATAAAATAAGTACTTAGTTGCATATATTATAAGAGGACCGTCCCATCCTGGCTCGAATGCGCATAGAAATGAGTCAGTTATTGTTTTTTTTTCCCTTAAATAGACGAAACTAATACCCGATTGGGGCTTTCAAATACAGGCCACGAAACACTGGGAATAATGGGCTTCAGATCGTAGCTAAAAATACCTGATTGGGGCTTTCAAATACAGGCAACGAAACACTGGGAATAATGGGCTTCAGATCGTAGCTAAAAATACCTGATTGGGGCTTTCAAATACAGGCAACGAAACACTGGTATTAATGGGCGTCAGATCGTAGATCGAAGATCCTAGATCTGAAAGCCCCATTAATACACTACTAATATAAATTGTTGAGTAAATACAAGTCAATAATTTGGTACACCTATATAAAATCTGTATTTAGGTTTTATTTGTACTTTTCAACTCATGAAAAACATAATACTGATCCATAATAGTATTTTTTTTAATCCATATCTATCTATACTAGGTATAATAAAAGATCAGAACCCGGCGTGTCTGTACATAGAAAGAAAAGTTCAAAAAAAGAAGCGGGGGGTCTAAAGATGTATGGTAGACCACAAAACAGCGATATTTAGAAATCTTTTATGTCTGTCTGTTTGTTGGAGTTAATCTCCGAAACTACTGAGCCGATTGGAATGCAGTTTTCAATGGTAGATAGAGCATCATTTGGAGCAACATATAAGCTATGTTTGATTATAATCGGATATCGGAAAGAACCTAAATAAACGAAAAACAAAAAAAAAGTTATGGGCAATTTTATATTCCACGCGTACGAAGTCGCGGGCAGAAGCTAGTTAATATTATGAATGCAAAAGTAACTCTGTCTGTCTGTCTGTCTGTCTGTCTGTTACCTCTTCACGCTTTAACGGCTGGACCGATTGAGATGAAATTTGGCATGGAGATAGTTGGGGTCCCGGGAAAGGACATAGGCTACTTTTCATCCCGGAAAAACGCATGGTTCCCGGTGGGGACGCGATAAACGAATTCCACGCGGGCGAAGTCGCGGGCAGAAGGTAGTAGTATAAGTACTATTTATTTTTTAAATGGTATATCTATGATCTACTTTTACTATATACATTTATAGTACATTACACACCTAGGGCGGTCAAGTAAAGAAAGTCTCAGATCGCGGGTAATTGAGGCCCGAGCCGGAGGCGGGGGCTATAATCTAGCGGTCTGAGGATTTCTTTACGACCGCCCGTGGTTAGTATACGATTTTACGTCACCACCTGGCCGTGAAGAGGGATTTTTCGTAGCGCCCAAGGGCGGTAAATCCCGCTTTTCGGCCTGGTGTGACGTAAAATTATTTACGTACAAACATGTCAAAATGTACTTAGTAGTAACTTGTAAATGAGACACTCTCGTACCTCCTTTTGTACTCGAACACCTGAACCACAAATTAAATAGGAGACAGAAGCGGGCCACGATTCACGGTTGTAATCATAGAAAAAGCAAGGTAAATTAGAATGGTAACGGCATGAGGCTTCCGCCGTCTGTTTTCCCGAACAGTTCCCTCGGGAACTATGCGTTATTCAGGGATAAAAAGTAGCCTATGTCCTTTCCCGGGACCCCAACTATCTCCATGCCACATTTCATCTTCACCGGTCCAGCAGTTGAAGCGCGAAGAGGTAACAGACAGACAGACAGACAGAGTTACTTTCGCATTTATAATATTAAATATGGATATGGATTTTCGCGAGCCAGAGTTGGGTCAAATCCCTCCGCTTACATCTTCTTTAACCACATTATAATGGTGCAATCTGGGAGTTTTTGAATCGTGTCAGAACTGCGTCCAATTAGACGCGACAACGCCGTGAATCTATCTACCCACGTAACCTCGTTTCAGCAGATTTCTATCTAAGCGGTCCTTATTTAAATATAAAAACACTGTGAACGAACTCTGTATGAAAACCGGAGAATCATCGTGATAAGGTAAATCCTTACGCGACATTGATCTATTATAAGTAAGGATTCACAATCAGCCGGTGAAAAATGGCCCGTCAAAAAAAACAAGAATTGCGAACCTTAAGTGGCAGTGGGCGGGGCACATTGCTCGCAGGACTGATGGCCGATGGGGCCGGAAAGTCCTGGAGTGGCGTCCGCGAACCGGTAGACGAGCTGTCGGTAGGCCTCCAACAAGATGGGGTGACGACCTTGTAAAGGTCGCGGGAACGCGGCGGATGCGAGTGGCACAGGACCGGTCTGAGTGGCGCGCCTTGGGGGAGGCCTATGTCCAGCAGTGGACGTCTGTCGGCTGAAATGATGATGATGAAAAAAAAACAAGAAACAGACGCGACAAACTCATATATAATTTCCATCTTTGTCGTCGGTTACAAATGCCCCAGGTTATACGTTAAGCTGCCATTACAACACGGGGACGTAATTATGTACGCGACACGACCGACACTCGACACAAGTGTCGCGTTGCGCGAGCTATGCTGACACTAATTGCCTAAAGTCAGGGCATGATGGGAACTGCTGACTGAATTTTCCTTTTTTTTACCGACTTCAAAAAAGGAGGAGGTTCTCAATTCGTCGGTTTTTTTTAATGTATGTTCACCAAAAATAAATAGTAAACGTTAACCGATTTCTAAGATTCTTTTTTTTGTCGAAAGGTGGTACTTCCAAGTTGGTCCCATATTAATTTGGTTCAGTTCTGATGACTCTTCTCCTCAAAATTTGCTAGCACGTAGATGATTTTGGTGTCAATTTCGAAGATTTCAGAGTTACTTATGTATTTCTATAAATGTTTGGAAACTGTAGCCGAAAAGCGCCGACAGACTGCGAAGTCGGTGTCAAGTGAACCAACCCAAAGAAATGATAATCACATAGTGAACTTGACATTGACATCGCAGTCTGTCGGAGTTTGAAGGCGGTTTTTATTTTTATATATGAACTCGTCAGAGCTCTTATCAGGATTTTCCATTATTACGGGAAACGATTGTGGGCGGGAACTATGAACAAACTTGAAACTACTATACTAACTTTAATTTTGCAAACAAAATACTTCTTCTAAAACAAACAAATAATCAGACTGTCGTTTAACTGCCTTTACGTTACATATCATTAATTAACACTCTTAAATTAACTAAGAAAATAATCAGCGATTCGTCGTCGGCTTGGCGCGTTCGCGGTCTAGTTTCAAAAGTGACAGAAACAAGATGGCCGCCCCGCTGCCATAGCTACGACGCTCCGCCAGTGACAATTCACTCTTCTAAAAAATTGTGTTGCCTGTTCAAGGCGCCGTCACGGCCAGACTGACTATCGACCGTCCGCGGGCGTATAACACTTCGCAGTCCTATAACAACATACAACGAATGACCTATAATCACCTGCTCGTCCACCCTGACAAACATTTCCTACATATGACGAGCATCACGTTCAGGTACTCAACTTCACCATTCATCATCCGATCCAACACTTCTGTCTACAACCTTTCAAAGGACAAATGCTTCCCTCCAACCAGCCGCATCGACATGGCCCGAAAGACATAAGTTCCTTGAAGGCTGGCATGCATAAAGTAGTCAGCAGAGACTGTGCATCCCTTCAACCAACCACTTGGATATGGCCCGGACGACACAGTCCCTGGTGCGATAAAACCACAACTGCTTTTGGACGTACGAGTGCATCCCTTCAACCAACCAAAAGGGTATGGCCCGGACGACACTATCCTCCTTACTCAATCATAACAAAAACACGAAACTTCAGAATCAGACAGTGCATCCCTTCAACCAAACACTATGGCCCGGACGACACTGTCTCCAACTCAACCAAAAACATAGACAGAACTTCCACACGAGACAGTGCATCCCTCCAACCAAACACTATGGCCCGGACGACACTGTCTTTTCTTCAAGTCATCGCTACAAGATAGGGTAAAAATTACAGACACAATGAGCGTTCTCGTAGTAACATAACTAACCTTACGGATGAAGTTTGTGGCATTGATAATACACGTGACAATAACGCTTCCATGTTGCTAAGTAATCTCGCAGTATTATTCTCATTTGTCTTACTTCTTGCTGATTAATCGATCCCACTTCTGATATGAACTCGTCAGAGCTCTTATCAGGATTTTCCATTATTACGGGAAACGATTGTGGGCGGGAACTATGAACAAACTTGAAACTACTATACTAACTTTAATTTTGCAAACAAAATACTTCTTCTAAAACAAACAAATAATCAGACTGTCGTTTAACTGCCTTTACGTTACATATCATTAATTAACACTCTTAAATTAACTAAGAAAATAATCAGCGATTCGTCGTCGGCTTGGCGCGTTCGCGGTCTAGTTTCAAAAGTGACAGAAACAAGATGGCCGCCCCGCTGCCATAGCTACGACGCTCCGCCAGTGACAATTCACTCTTCTAAAAAATTGTGTTGCCTGTTCAAGGCGCCGTCATATATTTAAATTTTTTGCAGTATCTTAAATAGTAATCATGTAAGTAGGAATCGTCCGTAGTTGGACATAGGCCTCTCCCCAAGGCTCGCTGTTCAGAACGGTTTTGTTCCACTCACATCCACCGGTTTCCTACGACCTTCACCAACTCTTTGCTCCATCTAGTTGGACGCCTACCGATAGCTCGTCTCTCGTACGCGGAGGTCATTCAAAAATACAAACTTTTAAACCTCCTAAAATTACACTAACAAAAGCGAATTTCATTCCTCATTCCCATTATTTAACAGATTATTTCAGTTTCAGTATTTCGGAGAGTCTTCTACCGTCTGTATAATGGGGAGTGTTCAGAGGAACTGTTTAGACTGGTGCCTACCGCTTCCTTTATCACCGTCTCTCTCTCGTCATCGGCAGGGTGTTCATGCCCATTTCCTTGAGCCATTACGCTCGTCTACGCGTCGGTTCTCTAGAACGTTTTTAGCGCGTACTATAAGCATTTGGAATGAACTCCTGCTGAAATTTTCCCTCTGCGCTACAATATGGGATGTTTTAAAAAGGGTGTCATTAAATATCTTCGGGACCGGCAACGCATCGGTGACGCCTCTGGTGTTACAAATGTCTATAGGCGGCGGTAACCGTTTTCCATCAGGTGGGCCGTCTGCCTGTTTGTCCGTCTATAATAATAATAATAATAAGCGTAATGTAAAATGTAACGTAAGCGTTTTGGTTATTGATTGTTTGTTTATTAACGCAATCGGCTCTTAGTTTCCAAATCAAACTAGTAGTACTATACAGAATAGCCACGGAATCTCCCGCCTGAATCTAGCCGGCGCGCAACTCGCGCCCAACTCACCCCTACCGTCATGTGTTTCATCCGGAGATGGTGAGTGGATCTATGTACGGTACACACACATTTACAAGTGTACAGACATCCTCGCATGCACACAGACGTCCTCGCACGCAAACATTGACACTTCGAATTGTGTTCGAAATCGTGCTTTTATTGGTCGTGTTCGCCGTGTGAATAGGTATCAGAACTTATGGACTCACCTTTTTAGGGTTCCGAAGTCCACAAGGAACCCTTATAGTTTCGCCATGTCCGTCCGTCCGTCCGTCTGTCCGCACTATTGCTCGGAGATGCTTAGGTCTAGAGAGCTGTAATTTGGCATGAATATGCATATTAGTTACGCTGACAAAGTGGTAGAATAAAATTTTGAAATATATTTTTTTATAGGGTACCTCCCCTACTCATAAAGTGGGGATGTAATTTTTTTTTTCTTGCGTACCCCATGGTGTGGCATGGTGTGGTCTTGAAAAAATATTGTGGGTTTGTTAAAACCATTTTTTGATTAAGTGATGCGTTTGTGAAATATTAAGCTTTAAAGTGCTATTTTTTGTTAGAGTCACGTGTCCCCCCCCCCCTGCCAGCTAAATGGTGGTATTTGGATAGCTGAAAAAAATCACGGTTGTGGCATATATAACGTAGTTGAAAGGAACACTATCAGAGCTAAGAAGGCTGTACAAACTTACGAGTAATAGTCGACCAACTTATAATGATGATTTTTCTCGAGCGGCAGGGGCGTCGGGCGGGCACGTCATATCACAGGCTAGCTAGATGCTAATAAGTCTTAGAAAGGTACTGTGGGCATCCTCAACTTCGGAACCCTATAATTTGCGCGTGGCCCGACACGCACTTGGCCGGTTTTTTTTGTAAGGTCTTGAATTACGATCTACACACTTTTCAGTAAGTATAGTTATTTTTTTTACTCTTTATTGCTTTCTGCCGTTAAGGAAAACATGCTTGCAGTTAGCAAGCATTTGTAAAGTAATTCAAAGATGTGTTTCAAGTTTTTAATCCGCACTGGAATCCGTGAGGAGGCTAATTCCCATCTGTGGGAAAAAAAGGTTGTTGTAAATGTGTTATTGAAATTCATGATGCGAGTAACAAAACTATATTCAGCTTTTATATGTATAACCCACTGCTGTGCATTCCCCGTTGGGGATTTTGCCATCATAGCCATTTAAATCAAGAACGTCAGCGTATAAACAACAAATCTGTCGATACTTTGGATTTATTAGCTCTATCTCAAAACGAATAGCTAACCATACGGAGATTCATAAACGACCAATGTTTTCCACCATTTCACATTTAAAAAGAGACCTTCTTGAGCAGGATAAGGTGTATTATTGAATGTGATGAATGAATGACATATTATAATATCGTTTTTCCCGCGTCCTTCATAAGCCAGTGTTGCTTTTAGAATAGTGCAAGAACTGAAGTCGATGAAATCAATATTGATGGCAATATCGAATGATAATCAACTAAGGGCTGAAAACAGAGAGTGTCCACTTCGCGACATGAGACCGGGAGAGGAACCAATGACATGACATGGTCTAAGAAAACAAGGTCCGCCGATCCGGGCGACGTGTCACCGTAACGTCAAAGTCGAGTTGCCACTTTATTGCAATAAAACAAAAATGAAGGAAATATTTGCTGCCGTTATAATGCAAAATAAATTATTTGCGCATTAGAATTGCCATTTACTTGTTTAAGCACACAAAATGGGACATAATAATTTAATGAAACACTCATAGGGTACATGGGGGTCGGAGCTTATTTTAATACATCACTTGCAACACACAGCAGTGCGAATGACGTTACGGTGACACCTACACTACTACAGAATACCGGACTGTTATACCCGGCGAAGTATATTATTATGGCTGTGTTCCGAATCGCGCTCAGAGCGCTCACATTATCTTGCACCCTTTTCCTCTTGAAAGTCGACTCCTAAGAGGAAAAGGGATGCAAGGTGCTGCGAGCGCACTGAGCGTAATTCGGAACGCAGCCTATATCATGACACATAGGCCGTAGCTATGGGTTTTCTAGTCACCTTTTACAATATGCTAAATCTCCTTACAATGTATCCGGACATTTTGTTACTTTGGTAGTTTAATCTAATTAATAATGTAGTGTAGTTTTAATTGTTTGAGGCTGCTTTTTTAGTAAGTTTTGGGTTACCAATAAACAATATAATAATAATGGAAACATTAAAATATTACGACAAACAACTTTGTTTTCATACTTTTGGCCTGAGGTGTGTAACTGTGTACCCTATAAGTATTGAAATGTTTGTGTCACTTTTAGATCTTGTATTTTCTTGTTTTTCTTGTAATGTTTCCTAGTTACTGAAATGCCAATGTTTACCAAAATTAACTCATTTTGTAGTAGAAATAGCTATTAAAGTCTGCAAATAGAACTAAAGTAATTTGAATCGAAAGTTCTTTGTTACAAGTCTCGTTTTATACAGAAGACTAGCTTCTGTCCGCGACTTCGTCCGCGTGGAATTCGGTTATCGCGTTCCCGCGGGAACTATGCGTTTTTCCGGGATAAATTGTTTTTTCTCGGGACTCCAAAAATCTTCATACCATATCAAAATCGGTTCAGTAGACAAACAGACAAAAATTATAAAAACTGTTGGAATGTGTTCTCTTCCAGCCAACTTTTTTTTAATATCTCCCATGTACAGACTTTCGACCCTCTTTAGCTTTATTTCTTATATGTATAGATAGATAGATAGATAGATAGAAGACATATAGATATATGGATAGAATAGATGTCCTCATCGTTTTGTACCTAGTTTGGATAAATTGTTCAACTTCGAATAACTTGATTATTATTCTAAATGGTACTCGAAGATTAGGGTTCTGAGATTGAATATTGATTGTAATCTAACAAGTATTGTTCGGAAATCAAAGAAGATTAGTATTCTGTAGATGACAGATTGTTCTTATCTTTAATTAAGTTATTATTGGGTCAGTTGTTACCCTTTCCCGCAGTGGGTCGAGGATTCAAAACTCAGCTCGTAATTTTGAACATTATAATGCTTATTACCTTATTATGCTTATGTATGTTAGTCTGTAAGGTATTTGCTATGGGCTTTGTTGCCTGATAATAAAGGAATTATTATTATTATACTATTTTTATTTTCATTTAGCCGTTGCCCGCGTAGATTTTGGATTTACCTACATATCTGACGACACTTATATAAAAGTGCATCATATATGGTTATCCATATTAATATTATAAATGCGAAAGTAACTCTGTCTGTCTGTCAGTCTGTCTGTCTGTTACCTCTTCACGCTTCAACCGCTGGACCGATTGAGATGAAAAATTTGGCATGGCGATAGCTGGGGTCCCGGGAAAGGACATAGGCTACTTTTTATCCCGGAAAAGTTCATAGTTCCCGCGGGAACTCGATAACCGAACATCACGCGGGCGAAGTCGCGGGCAGAAGCTAGTAGTTTTATAAGTATTGCAAACCTAGTTAGACCCGAGGAAAACCTGTTCCCGTAGAAAATTATCCTATGATATTTCCAGATATTTCCAAAAAACAAACTGTGGTGGTATTTGGTAATAAGGCGTAACTATTACATGTTTACACAACTTAGCAGGCGCGTGGATTAAGCATAAATAGACTCTGCGTCATCGGCTTAAGTGCTTCACCGCGCGCCTTCTAAGTTGTGTCGTGCTATACCTGCCGTAACTATTAACTACTAAGCCGTGGTGGCCTAGTGGTTCGACCTACCGTCTCTCATGCAGAGGGTCGGGGGTTCGATTCCGGCTCGCACCTCTAAGTTTACTTACGTGCGAAATTCAATTTGAATTTACCACGAGCGTTTCGGTGAAGGAAAACCTCGTGAGGAAACCTGCTCGCATCTGCGAAGTAATTCAAAGATGTGTGTGAAGTCTCCAATCCCCAACTGGGCCCGCGTGGGAACTATAGCCCGAACCCTATCATGATTAGGGGAGGCCTGTGCCCAGCAGTGGGACGCGAATAGGCTGTAGTAGTAGACATTTCCATGGTCTATTTCATTTTCCCGGCGACAAAAAGAAAACTCATAGACGTAAATAATATAGACCCGGTCTAACGTACGTAACGTAATATGTCCCCACTTCCTCGGTGTCCAATCCAAAGTTCTGTCACCGAGCGTGCGTGACAATAAGCGTTTTTAAAAAAACTTTTTTCGAAACTGTTTCTCAGTAGGTATCTAAAAACTCGTCTCGTTGTTGGAAAAATGTGACCCAGCTTTAGTGTCACGATACAAGTTTAACTTTGGATTGGACACCAAGGAAGTGGGGACACATGACATGTATCTACGTTAGGCCGGATTCATACGAAGTATTATTTATGTCTATGAGAAAACCCTACTGCGACAGACGCATGAATTTTGTAAGAGCGTCTGGCGAGAGGATAATAGGAGCTGCGTGTAGCAGGATGGCAATATAGTGGCGTCAATTTAGAAACGATAGGGTGCTGCGTTTTTATACTTTTTTACTTCGTTCTAGAATGAGAATGTTGAAGGCCTTCTGCTGAGTTTGTTGCGGCGCTTCTTCTCAAGCAATGGGTCTAGGAAGCGCTGGTAAATTCATTTAAAAGTGACGTGTAAAAGTGCCCAGATGTGGCCTATTTGCTGAATAAATATTTTCATTTTTATTGAGAATGTGTAGAGCCCCTTAGATTGGATAAAAAAAGCAATGATGATGGAGGATGATGCGCGCACTTCTCTTGAATCCGATGGTATAGTTATTTTTTCATTATTGCTCAGTATGAGCTGTTCAACAACTCAACTCTAGACTCAACAGCAATGAAGATGGGTCACTTAGTATGGAAATCCTATACAGTGACCTGTTTTCATGCTGTTGAGTGTATGAGCTGTTAAAAAATTGTATGACGATGTATCACTATAACAACATCAATTAGATGCTTTTTTTAACCATTCCAAAAAAAAAAATTGATAGCTGATAATATTGTGCGCCAAATATAGCCACAACGTTTTGCTTGACAAAAAATCTTGTAAGAAAACCCACAAAAAACCACCAATTTATACAAAATCAAGAGCAGAATTGATTGCACTATATCGTATTTTTTCAATTCCATTTTTTTATTGCCTAAAATATCTTCATGGTACCTACATATAACTAAAACATTCATCAAAACCACAAAAAATCTCTCCCCACGAAAAATAAAGGAAATCCAGGAAAGGCTTCAGTTTTCGAGGATTTTCACACCTCAAGCTTTGTCGAAGGGGTGTGTATTGATCGTCACGAAAGCTGCACGCTATTGAACCGCGAAACCGCATTGGTCCTTGGGGAAATCCGCAGCTACTGAGGTTGGATATTTATGGATTCTCCTCGTTTAGGAATCGATAAGTTAGAATATGTTGGAGAGGATTTTTAGATTGTTGAGGATAAAATAGTACCTTGTAATTATTACCTAACTAGTTTCCGCTTCGGCCCGCGTGGAATTGGCCATATTTCATCTCAATCGGTCCAGCGGTTGAAGCGTGAAGAGGTAGCAGACAGACAAATCTGTCTGTCTGTCTGATGCGGAATTAATTCTGGTTACTTCCGCATTTATAGAATAGAATAGAATAGAATAGGTATTTATTTAAAAAAAAAAACAAACAATAGGTTTTACATTTGGGCTTATAGCCATGTTAAGCTTTAGCCGAAGAGCACATCGGCGCTGATTTTCAGTAGATCCCTGAAGTCTTAAAACTAAAAAAATACAACATAATTAAAAAAAAAAACAAGTAATATCGCTCACGCACTCAGTAGGTGCTGGTGCATATAAAAGAAAAAGTGGTACAAACTTATACAGCGTTATACAGAATTAACAAAAGAAGTGGTATTACTGAGTAAGTAATTAACATTTTTCTGGATTGGTTGTTACATACTGTTACGAATAGACTGATTGTATTATTTTTCTAATAACTTATTTACAGGGATTGTAACCGGTTAATTAAAAAAACCCCGAAATAGCCAAATATTTAGAATTCTCTTTATGTGGAACTCCATAGTGTATTTAGGTTATGACTTCGTATTATTTTATAGCCTTATTAAACATGAAATAGTAAACGAAAGAACGATAAACAAACCGGTTTATTTATATGGTGGCAAAAACCAGTTTCAAGCCCTGCTTATTTAATATTATTATTTGTTTGAAAATGTAAGTGTTAAGATTTCTGTTCATTAAATAGAAACAATTTGAATTTTCTTACAATATTGGTATGGATCATAGAGCAAATAAACTACTTAGACCTATATTGGGGCAAATGTGCCAGGGTTAGGTCAGGCAAGCAAAGCTTTCTCGCTCAACGCTTGAGCATCGCTATGCTACGGGGAAATGCTGCCAGCATATTCGGTGCCATGCCGCGGGGGCCGTTTTTAGATTTTGTTTAATTTGTATGTATTTATACTTGCTTCCACCGGTTTCCCGCGGCCTTCACGAGGTCGTCGCTCCATCTTGTTGGAGGCCTACCGACAGCTCGTCTCCCGGTTCGCAAGTAACACAGCAAGTAGCACAGGACCGGTCTGAGTGGCGAGCCTTGGGGGAGGCCTATGTCCAGCAGTGGACGTCTTTCGGCTGAAATGATGATGATGATGATGATGTATGTATTTATAAGTAATAAGTAAGTAACACTTTATTGTACAGAATAAAACACACAAATACAATTATCAATACAGAGAAGAGACACATGTACAAAGGCAAGGCGAGTAAACTTAAGTATTTTAGTTATTTTTAAGTAGTTTTAATTCTTGATGCAAATTTAGATATGTATCCTACATGATTTAAATGTAAGTAATATTAGTCTCGACTAATATTATAAATACAAAAGTAACTATGTCTGTCGGTCTGCTGCCTTAACACGCTTACACCGCTGGACCGATTTAAATGAAATTTGTTACGGATATAGTTCGAGTATGTACCGGAAATCGACAACTTTCTGTCATGGAAAAACGCGTAGAGATCTTCTACTATCTAAAGTCCCGCGCCTTCACATTTCAAAACGCTTCAATGTATTGAAAAAGCGCCACCAACACTCTCAACACATGTGTGCGTGTTGAGACAGCCAACTATGCGTAGAGAGTGTTGATGGTGCTTTTTGAATAATAATAAAAAAAATGAAGCGTTTTGAAACGTGAAGGCGCGGGAATTTAGATAGTAGAAGATCTCTCCTCGCGGGAACGCGATAATGGAAGTCGCGGGCTGGAGCTAGAATAGTACATTATTGCAGAGGCCGCCAAGTAGCGCATTGCCGGACGAGTCAGTTAGAAGGCTGAGCGAAGCGAAGCCTTCTATTAGTACGAGTCCGGCAATCGCAATTGCGGCCGAGGTATATATAATGCTTTTCTCAAACAGCGAGGAAATACGTAAGGTCAGTCGGGGCAAGTGCGCCAGGATGGGGTAAGTGCGCCTAACATAAATATATTTCAATTCAATTCAATTTTTATTGCAATCATATGGTTATACAGATGGTCTTATTTCAAAGAGTTTCACATATGATACCCTGTAAGGGCACTACAATTTTTATTATTATTTATATCTGTATAAATAGTTCCTATTTTTTGTTAGAATATTATTATAGTACAGTTTAAAATAATGTTTACATTTATGTTAATAGAATTAATTAATAAAAATAACAGTTTTCATGCAATAATAAAATTAATAATAGTTATACTTATAATATTATAGTTAATCATTAGAAAAGTCGTCACTGAAAAAATCTTGAATGGAATAATAGCATTTAGCAGTCAAAAATGTTTTTAATTTACTCATAAATAGTTTTTCATGTCGCTTTATTGATTCTGGTAATTTATTTGTTATTAATATACTTTTATAATGAGGCCCATTCCTGTACATAGCCAAATTTGTTTTAGGTAATAGTAATTTATTTCTATATTGTGTTCTAGTTCTTTCAGTATCTTTGTTTTTTTCGAACAAGTCAGGGTGATTTTTTACAAATAATGCCGCTTCCAGTATGTACATTGACGGTAGTGTTAAAATTCCGTGTTGGATGAAGTGTGCGCGACAACTCTCTGGGATACGTATATTGGCTACAATGCGAATACATTTTTTCTGCATTATAAACAGTTGTTGAGCGTCGGTGCTATCTCCCCAGAGTAGCACTCCGTAGCGTAGCCATGCGTGCGCATACGCATAATATGCATCTTGTGCATGCAATCTTTTATGTTTGCATGATTTTTTTAAACCCTTTGTTAACCATGTGACAGTGGAGTTTGATATGGATAATTTGATGCGTTTTTTTGGTATATATTTATTTAGGAGCTCTTGTATTTTATTGTTAAATGCCTCATAGTTTTTATTTGTATCATTTTTTTCTAATAATATCTTATTCCAATCCACGCTTGACAAAGCTTTTTTGAATGACGACATATTGTTTTTTGAGAATATTCTATTTCTTATATACCAAGGTTTTTGTTTCGTTTGGACAATTTGATTTGTAGTTTTATATGTAATACTTTTATGATCTGAAATGCCATGGTCAGTAATATCTACCCTATATTCTTTTATGTTTGAGAATACTAGATCTATGCACGTACATGAATCTTTACTCTCTCTAGTTGGTACCTTCACCGCTTGTTTCAAATTGTAACTTAACATAATATCAAGGAGTTTTTTAGCTATAGTATTTTTACATAACATATTTATATTAAAATCTCCTGTAATTACAATATTTTTCTTTTGTTCTTTCTGTTGTACTTTATGTAAAATTTGGTCTAAACAGTCGAAAAAAATGTCTATTTCACGGCCTGGTCTATATAAGTTTATAAGTAACAAGTTTTGTTCAGGTATTTCTATACTACAACATTCAAAAAAATATTCTTGAGATATGTTTGTGATATCTGGTCTTTCAATGTAATTTATTCCTTCTTGTATCAGAATGGCCACCCCGCCCCCTTGGCGCTGTGTACGGTGAAATGCTGCTGCAAAAACGTAGCCGTCGATAGTTACATAATCTTTCTGGTTTAAAGATATCCATGTTTCCGTAATACAAGCGACCGGTATTTTTTCTTGCTGTAAAAATGCTTCTAGTGTTGATGTTTTGTTTTTGAGGCTTTGTACGTTTTGAATCCAAATTTTAAAATCATTCGCGAAAGGAGTGAGTGGGGTGATTACTTTTACTTATCTGTAGATTTTCAGGGTTTGAATTGTGTTCAGAGTGGGCATCCTCAGATGCTAACGGTGTATTTTTGTTTGCGGGTGAATTTGAGGTTTTTTGATTTTTTTGTGCTTCCTGTTTAGGGCTATGTGTTGTCAAGTTAATGTTATCTGTGTTCTGTTCTTTACCGTTGATGTACAATATATTATTTCTAATAATAGCGTGTTTGCCGGCACGACGTGCCTGCATCATGTTCTCTCTAAGATTTTTTCTTTTATCTAAAGCTTTACTATCTAATAATGCAGCTACTGCATAACCTGTATTTTGGAAACAGTGATTGTTTTTAAGCACATACGAAGCCATCCTTTTGCTTAATAGCTCAATACGGAGCGGGCGACGCGGTCCGCGCCGGCCTACCCGACTGACTGCCTCGATGTACCCGTTTATATTGATGCCGAGTAAGTCGTGGAACATGTTATCTATTCGCTGGCAGAGATCCGATTCAGTTTCCGTGTAGTATTCGTCCAAGCCGTACAGAATAATAACTTTTCCGTTATTGTCTTCGTTTGTGGCTACGTTCGGATGTTGTTTTAAATATTTTTTTAGTTCCCCTATTTCGGACTGTAATTTCTCCTTTTCTTCCTGCAGTTTTTCAATTTTCCTAGTGGTTTCATTTAATTTATGACTTATTTGTTCTTGATGTGTCGATAATGTGTCTATTTTTTGAGTGGTTTCTTGTTTCCATGTGTTTATTATGGTGTTTATTTCCCTTTGGATAGTGTTTTTCATCTCTTGAAGAATTTCTTTGTTGTGTTTATTGAGTTTTGCGTCCAGAAGACTGCTAATTTGTTCTAGTGTGACTGTGTGATTATTTACGTTTGTGTTGTGTATGTCATCAGGTATTGTATTGTACGATTCATTCGAGGTGCCTGTGGTGGATTCATTGTAGTTCAATATTTCGTCGACGGACATGGTTGTGTCATTTAGGCATGGTAAGGTACGATTTAGAACAGGTGTATCGTCTTTTTTTCTGTGTGTAATTCTGTCGCAACACGGGCAATGCCAGGATTTTTTTAGTACATGATTTTGGCCCATGTAGAATGCTGTTGTTATATTGACACACATGTAATGGTCGAATAATTATATCGAAACTTATAAATATTACTCAACTAGTAGTTGGCTGTTTACAAGGCATAGGGGTGAAATAAATTTAGGCGCACTTACCCCACATCAGTATTTACTACTTCCATGAACGTGGATGTGGCCATGGAAGTTGTACTTATTACCTCCATGGATTTGTCAGTTTCGGGGCAAGTGCGCCAGGATAGGGTAAGTGCGCCTAACATAAATATATCGAAACCTATAAATATTTCTCAACTAGTAGTTGGCTGTTTACAAGGCATAGGGGTGAAATAAATTTAGGCGCACTTACCCCACATCAGTATTTACTACTTCCATGATCGTGGATGATTTGGCCATGGAAGTTGTACTTATTACCTCCATGGAGTTGTCAGTTTCTAGAGGTGTCTCAAATAGCAAGCGAATTTAAAAAAACACACACGACAATAATGTTTTTGCTGGCCAAGGCCGGCAATGGACAGCCTCGCGTCTTCTTTTTTTGAAAGTAACACGAACATTTCCGAGCATGTTTGAGAAAAAATAATAAATTGTCAAGCCTAGCGCTAGTAAAGTTCTAGAAAGTAAACATCGTTATAAAAGTCTCATATCGCCTTTGGCTTTATTTCTTCCAAAGCACCCGGAAAGAAATTAGATCTCAACGCGTTAGAAGTTCATGAAACCGGGGCCTTCGAGTTCGCACCCAGTACCTACTACTACTACTACTACAGCCTACTTACGTCCTACTGCTGGGCACAGGCCTCCTCTCATCACGAGAGGGTTTGGGCTATAGTCCCCACGCGGGCCCAGTGCGGATTGGGGACTTCACACACATCTTTGAATTACTTCTCAGATGCGTGCAGGTTTCCTCACGATGTTTTCCTTCACCGAAAAGCTCAGTGGTTAATTCAAATTGAATTTCGCACATAAGTAAACTTAGAGGTGCGAGCCGGAATCGAACCCCCGACCCTCTGCATGAGAGGCGGTAGGTAGAACCACTAGGCCACGGCGGCTTATCACGGCACCCAGTATCACAGTTTAATTTAATAGTACTTACTATATACAGAATGGCCACGGAATCACCCGCCTGAATCTAGCCGACGCGCAACTCGCGCCCAACTCGCCCTTACCGTCATTTGTTTCATCCAGAGATGGAGAGTGGATCGTTGGCCCGCGTACTGGTACACACACAATTACATGTATACAGACGTCCTCGCATGCAAACATTGACACTTTATTCGAATTGTATTCGAAATCGTGCTTTTATAAGCCGTGTCCACCCTGTGCCAGTATCGGTATGCACTTTCCCCAGCCCTGTTTTACTACTATACTTTACATCATAGAGTAGAGGTACTATCCTAAGCCCCGGCTCATCGGTTCCCGAGTTTCGTATGAACACACAAACATACATATACATACAGGGGGGACAGGATCCATAAATATTGCCACGGACAGTTGGCGAGCCGCCAGTGGGTTCGATTCCGTTGTGACACTATTACGATTGGGCATGAATTTTATTTAAAAAAAGGCACACCATTGATTTCTAGGTTTTGAACAAACGTGCTTGCACTCGCGACTTCGTAAGCGCATAAACATCAAAATGTAAATATACCGTTTTTTCCCGTTCCCGTAGGAATTTCGGAAAATCATTTATTAATGCTCCCCTACACTCCCCCAGTTGCTAGTGGTTTCGGCTGTGCATTGTCTGATGTCAGTCAGTCGGTCAATCAGTCAGTCAGTAACGGATGAGTTTTATATATTGTACTGAGATGAAAGTTGGGTGTTTTATTTTCAGTGACATAACCAACAATCCAAGGTTTATTTCTTATCCTGCAGACGGTGAAAGGTGACAGGTTATGAAAATAGAAATGACAGATAATATTCTTATATTCACGACGATATGGTGTGAACTTCGTACGGGGGAACACTTAGAAAAGTTCGTCTACAATGACGTGTCAAAATTGTTACCTATTTAATAAATTGTTACCTACTCATTGTTAGGGAAAATTAAATATTATGCTTAATAATCTTCTCTCATCCCTCTTCCTTAGGGCTCCCCTATATTTTGGACGTAATATTTTATATAATATATTTTCTCAGTGCGTTGTCTGTCTTGAAGTCGTGGTTGGCTTAGTGGTACCTACCTACCGCCTCTCATGCAGAGGATCGGGTGTTCGATTCCGGCTCACATCTCTAAGTTTACTTATGTGCGTAATTCAATTTGAATTTACCACTGAGCTTTTAGGTGAAGGAAAACATCGTGAGGAAACCTGCACTCATCTGCGTAGTAATTCAAAGATGTGTGTGAAGTCCCCAATCCGGAAGCCTGTGCCCAGTAGTGGGACGGAAAATAGGCCGTAGTAGCGTTGTCTGGTGAATTTGTGTTTTATTAAGCTTTTTGTTTGCTGCTAAGTATTGACTAGTTCCAGAACTGAGAGAAGCATAGCCCTGAAGGGAATGAAAGTGACGTTCATCAACATGTTAATTGTAAAGTTTTAATAAATAAATAAATAAATCATTTATTCGCAAAATTATTAAAAATAAAAAATAAAAACACAGAAACAAAAGAGAGGAAGCGAATCGGACCCGACTCAGCATGTGTCAGCCGTGAAGCCAACGCTGATCTTCCGTCGGGACCGCTCAGTGTACAAGAACACAGAAGATGATAAAAACAATATACGCACACTACAATAAAAGACACGAACATTAAAAGAAAAAACATGTAAAAGTTAATAGTCTAGTACCTAATAAGTCTGTTGAAAAGTCGCATCTGTGAAAATTAAAAAATATATACAGACGAGTTCAGAAATTCCTCTTTTTTTACATCGGTGAAAACAGTCAATTAGAGGGGAATAAACGATACCTACTTTGACTTTGAAAAATATGATTTTTTGATGCCGAAACGGAATCGCGGAGAGGAGTCGAACCCGCGCCATGGTGTCGTGAGTCACGGCTTTGTAGTTGTAGCCTTTTAGTAAGAGCTTCGAATACAATTCGCCCACATTAGCCTCGGGGAAATATATCACGGGAATTATTATGGTATCTTTGTCATAATACCTACGGCGGAATGGTAATGTCAAGATAAGGCACTGGTCCCACCGCCGGCTACAAACTATAAGCGAGTGAAACTATAAACTACAAACTAGTGGGCGAGCGGCGAGAAGCGAGTATAGTTTTACTAGTTTAGACGCTGAGCTATAAGCGAGTGTTTGCGTGCGACGGGCGATTACTCGTTATTATTAGTTTTATAGTCGATAGCTTTTATCGCGGCGGTCAACTAGTAAACAGTGGTCCCACCGCCAACTATTAGCGAGCTCGGCTATCAACTAGTAAAATTATGTACTAGAAACAGTTGACAATCAGCGGGCGGCTAGTAAACATTGTATGGAATTATCGCTTACTCGCCGGGCGGTGGGAGAGTGTCTTCGCCGGCGGTGTGAACAAGCCAGCTATGAACTATAAATATATATCTCTCTCTTTTATTTACACGAAAGCGATTATCTTTTGTTCGTTTCTTGAGCTAGAAAATAGCCGATAGTTCATAGCTTACTCGCTCGCGGTGGGACCAGTGCCTTATGTTATTAAGTACCTATGAATTTTTCCACCACCATCACCATAACAGCCTGTTTATTGCCCACTGCTGTGCACAGGCCTTCTCTCATCGTGAGAGGGGTTGGGCTATAGTCCCCACGCGGGCCTAATGCGGATTGGGGACTTCACACACATCCTTAAATAAATAAACATGTTACTTACATTTCACACGAATTGACTTAGCCCCAAACTAAGCAAAGCTTGTACTATGGATGCTAGACAACGATATAAATACTTATATAGATAAATACATACATATATAAATACTAAACATCCATGACCCGAGAACAATCATTTGTGCTCATCACACAAAGTTTTCCCCGAGCGGGAATCGAACCCGCGACAGTCGGAACAGTGGGCAGGGTCACTACCAACTGAGCCAATCAGGTACTTCGCAGATGCGTGCAGATATCCTCAAGATGTTTTACTTCACCGGAAAGCTCCGTGTTAAATTTAAATTGAATTTCGCACTTGATTAATTTGAGAGATGCGAGCCGGATTCGAACCCCCGAATTCGGTTATCGCGTTCCCGCGGGAACTATGCGTTTGTCCGGGATACAAAGTAACCCATGTCCTTTCCCGGGTCTCTAAGTATCTCCATACCAAATTTCATCCAAATCGGTCTAGCGGTTGAAGCGTGAAGAGGTAACATAGAGGTAAATAGTATCGTACTGTTTCTCAGAAAGCCCGAAAATATTATTAAGAGGGTTTACTCCTAAAGTTGGCAACGTCGCAAATAGCTGTCAAATATTTTGCTGTTTTAATTAATTTCCGAATATTACGAGTAAAAACATGAATTATCGCTCTATGGTTGAATAAAATATTAAGTATGGATTGCAACAGTTATCATAGGAACACGAAGTTAAGTACTATGGAAGTAATATCTTTTGAAAACTTTCCATCGCAGTTTCCATGCATTTTAATGTAATCTTATCATTTGAATGCCTAATCAACAAATATAAAACGAGGAAAAGGACGATATCATTCTATGGTTTAATGACGGGTGTCATTAAACCATAGAATGATATCGTCCTTTTTTGAGAAATTAATAAAAACAGTGAAACATTTGACAGCTATATGCGACGTTGCCAACTTTCAGGATAAACCCTCTTAGGCCGGTAATACTAGTATGAGATACCCAGTAATCCGTCGCGAAGTTGTTTCGCGGCTCTCGGGTCTCTTGTTAGGAAACGTCAATTTTTCATACCTTATTTTATATCTTGTTAATCAACAAATATAAAACGAGACCCGTCATTAAACCATAGAATGATATCGAGCAAAATTGAGAAATTAATAAAAACAGTGAAACATTTGACAGCTATATGCGACGTTGCCAACTTTCAGGATAAACCCTCTTAGGCCGGTAATACTAGTATGAGATACCCAGTAATCCGTCGCGAAGTTGTTTCGCGGCTCTCGGGTCTCTTGTTAGGAAACGTCAATTTTTCATACCTTATTTTATATCTTGTGGATACTAGTAGATGGAATAAATGGAAGATATGTCATCTTCCATTTATTTATTTCCATCCGGGGAGGTACTATCGTCTTTTCCCGCTAACCTGCCGCCAAATAGCAGTGCTCGCACTATTGTGTCCCGGTAGGGCGTTAAGGCAACCGGTGAAATTTCTGGCACAGAGGCATTCCATCTTAGGGCTCAGGGTAGGCAACACATTCGAGATCTTATGGTTTCTGAATGGGGGATCAAAGGATTTCGGTCTCCATGGGCCGCAGTGACCACTTACCATCAGGTGGGTTGTGCGCTCGTTTGCCTATTACCATCGATATGAACAAATCTGATCGTTGAATTGCGAAAATTGAGAAATTTGATCTATTTAAGTTCAGTCGGGCAAGTGCGCGGAGAAAGAACTCTTGGGGCTCTATTCGAAACGTTACATAGGGATACGCAGCGTCTTGGAACTTTAAATTGCTAGATTTAAAGTTCAATTTTGAGCTCCGTGACGTTTTGACGTTCCCTATAGGATTATGAAATCCCTTTTGCGTCCTAAATGAGGTCCCTGAATTTTTCGATCTTGTGAACAGAGCCGTGTGTGAGTGTGGTGGTATTTTGTTTCATTTGTTATATAGGCGTAAGATATACACTCAACAGCAATGAAAACGGGCCACTTTGTATAGAAAATCCTGTACAAAGTGACTTGTTTTCATTGCTGTTGAATGCATTTAGTCGAGTACCTAATAATCATGGTTTTCCATTTACGCTGGCGCACTTGCCCCCAATTAACGCATTCACTGCCACTGACGGATATATGCGTTTTGCTGACTTTCCCGCAGTGCCTTGAACGCACATGTGCGTTTCAATGTTCCTTTAATGGCAGATGTGGCACCTGGCGAAAGTTCGAAAAACAGAAGTGGCAGTGAATGCGTTAATGCTACGGTACCACAGACAGATAATAACAGGTTCAAACTTAAAGTACAGACTCGGCTTTTGGCGTCTTAGGTTTATTTACGCCGAAATTAATTACTTTTTGGCATTAGCCAATTATTTACCGGCGTTTGCTTCCTTTGTCTTCCCCTTTTTAAGCCTCAAAATGAGGGTTGTTATAATTTTGACCAGCGTACAAGAGGCATCGTACTTCCGCAACGGATCGACCGAATTTGATTAATTTCTTTTCTTTTAAAGTCTAGTTAATCGAAATGATCTTAGCTGAAATTTTATCAAATCGATTCAGCTGCTTGAAGATTATCAGCTCCTTACTTGAAATTTTAAATTTCTGTTACTAAACCTAGAAAAGTCTTCTAGCAGACTTCCGCGTCTATCCTCTCCCGCCATCTAAATCCATTACGAGTCTTCGGAGCCGATTCGTTATCAGTCGTCCGAGTCCTTGTTTACTGCCGCCACTTCGATTAGCTCGCGGAAAATACCACCAATTTCATTTTGCGGAAGGGTGAGTGTTGTAGAAATGGCACATCCACGACACTCCATACGAACTGAACAAAAAAAATGTTACTTGTATATCTATCTATCGTTTTAAATGTGTTTTATATGTAATTATTTGTTGTTATCGTTTTTATTTCTGTCTATTTTTAGGGTTCCGAACCTCAAGAGTTAAAAACGGAACCCTTATAGGATCACTAGTGTGTCGCTCCGTCCGTCTGCCACAGTCGATTTTCTCCGAAACTACTAGACCGATTAAGTTGAAATTTGGTTCGTGTATGTAAGTTTGTGATCCAAAGACGGACGTGTAACGAAAATAAATTAATTTTAAACACAGACCCTATTTTTGGGGGTTAAATTTGAAAAAAATATTAATGAAGTTTTTCAAACTATATCGTGTGATATATCAAATGAAAGTGTTTCTTATGAGGGTCTCAAATATATATTTTTATTTCTTTTTTGGCGAAAAATGACCATTCCCTCCCACCCTTATCTCCGAAACCACTGGATCTAAAATTTTGAAAAAAATACGAAGGATAGTTGACTTATAGATTACAGCAAAGTTATTAAGAAGTCCATGGTATTTGAAATCTATCATATAAAAGAGCCTCATCCTGTAAAACATTTGAAAATGATGTCATTGAAAATAATAAAGGGTCGCAACTCTCTCCACGCGAGTTTAACTCGCTTCTTGGCCGGTCTTTATGTTTTTCATTTTTCCTGTGTCTATTTGAGAATGAATGAGAATGAGAATGAGAATTATTTATTTCAAAATTCCACATATGTTATCTTAAAACTAATTACAAATTTTACCTTATTCTTAATTACTTAACATATTTTATGTTGTAGCGTCTGTGAAAATAAATGTTATGAGTTATGAACATTAATTGTGATTAAGAAGACGACGACGGTGATGTTTTTATTTCGTTAAACACAAATGTAAACAAAACAAACAGGCTTCTCTCAGACTTCAGAACCTACATTGCAGGCTCTTCAAATAAACAGTAAGGTACCTCGTTCGTAGTTATTACTGGGCAGGCGTATCTCAGCGCGAGATTACGAGCAGATTGGAAATGAAATATAAAGCATGCTCTTTGGTAACGTCAGGGCTCTGCCTTGAGTCACCAATGCTCACTGTTTTTTCAAACAAACGTAGTTTTGATCCTAAACTAAGCTTCTATCCTCGACTTTGTCCGTGTGTGTGGAAGTTGGTAAAAGTGTGAGAACTATGCGTTTTTGTCGGTATAAAATAGTCTATGGACCAGTGTTACAAACTACCGCCGTACAAAATTTTGCGGCGATCCAACTGGTTATCGGGTTAAAAAACGTCATACAAATGACAACCAAAATAAGGTTTTTATTATAGTTATATTTATTTCATTATAGATTTTAGATGCCTATTTTTGTTATGAGAACTGAGCTCAACCGAAGAATCGTCAGTTAGCTTACTGCCGATTCTTTCTTCTCTGCCTACTTGATAATTTTGCATAATAGTAAATTTATGGTGAGGCCATTCTTGTTAAGTAGGTACATGTAATTTATAACATCGAAATAATACAAATAAACATTATGTAAAACGAGTCCAATTATTCTACCATGCGAAGCCATCGGTCATTGGCTGCCTCGTTTCTATTCGAATGCAATGCAATAGCATAGCGGAATAATGGGTCTCGATTGATTTTGCCAGGTCACGCCTATGTCGTGTACTGTATGTACCCTTCAATGGCCTGTGTTTCTGGCAATAGGTAAGCTGTCCAAATTAATAATTGTGTAATGTAAACCAGCCTGACCTATCGCCTCTCATGCAGAGGGTAGCGGGTTAAAATCCGGCTCGCACCTCTGAAATTATTGATGTGCGAAATTCAATTTGAATTTACCACTGACCTTTTCGGTGAAGGAAATTCAAGGATGTCTGTGAAGTCCCCAATCCGCATTGGACTATAGCCCAACCCCGTCGTGATGAGAGGACGCCTGTGCCCAGCAGTGGGCTGTAAATGGGCTGTTGTAGTAGTTCTAGTAGTAGTAGTAAACCAGCATTTAAAAGACGTTTAAGGTGTTCTGACGAATTTAACTGGATAAGCAAAATCTAAATAAACCAGCGCCCAGATGCTGTGGAACTCAGTTCTTCGGATAAATGAAATGAAAAACATATATTTGGCAAACATAAAGATTGGGATAGTTTTACAAAATTTAAAGGAAACCATTTATAAAGAAAACATAAAATATTGCTTACATCGAACTTAAAATAATTTAAATTCTTAAAATAAAATAAAATATAAAGTTACGAGTAAAGTATGTAGTACATACCGAATTTATGTTTGTTTTTTTGTATTCATTGTGTCATGTGTATTTATTTTTGTATTCAAATGGTTGTGTATTTTGTGTATGACAATAAATGGTTTTTCTTTCTTTCTTTCTTTCTTTACATTACATTAGCTTGCCAAAATGGTCTTCACTCAGCATTGTTGTCTCGAAATGCTGACGAAGATTTCAAGACGCTGATTTTCAATGAAGCCAAAAAATGAGGTGGTGCTGCTGTCTAGCTCAAAAAAAATATTAAAAAATAAATAAATACATACATAAAGTACCTACAGGTCAGTCAGATAGTTGACGTAAATGATTCACTGTCGAGACGTCCCGTCAAATGTACTTTACAATCATTGTGCATTGCGCTACAATGAAAAGTTTCACCCAGGGAGTTTCCCCAAGGGATAGCAATAGCGAAATTTGTGCTGAATACCTTCACGTCATTTTATTTATTGACTAGCTTCGCTAATAGCGTTCCCGTCGGTACTATGCGATTTTGCGGGATAAAAAGTAGCCTATATGTTGACCAGTGCTATAAACTACCCACATACCAAATTTTGTTATAATCCGACCGGTAGTTTTCGAGTAAATCCGAACATACATACCTTCATACAGACATTTTTTTCAATAATCGTTTGATTTTGTTTTATAAACATAGTGCCCTCACTTCATAGTTTCATTAAATTTTCAAGTTTCAGACGCAGGAGAAATAATTATTCTGTTGTCTGCATTTTCACCTACACCTAAAAGGGGGTACAAGAACTCGTAAATTTTGTAATGTACGAAAATTCCACAGCCGTAGTTTCCCTATAATGTAGACGATGCAATACCTTAAAGTTTCACAAAAAGCCATCAAAGTTATTTTATTAAAAAGCCGATACCGTCCAGGTGTCGGCGAAACGTTAACAGCGCATCATAAATATCTGAACTCCCAAATTACCAGCAACTTTTAATTTTACGCGACACTCAAAAGCCAAGTTTCCTGTTAACGAATTCACTGAACTTGGGACGAATTTCATTTGTTGTTCGTGTGCTATTATTTAATATTCAGAGGGCAAAATTAAAACCTTGTTAGGACAAGCAACTTTGGGACTTTTCGCTTTGGTAAGAATATGTTCTTTAGATTTTACATTGATGGCGTTCACTTCCGCCTATTTGCGTCCCACTGCTGGGCACAGGCCTCCTCTCATCACGAGAGGGTTTGGGCTATAGTCCCCACGCGAGCCCAGCGCGGATTGGGGACTTCACACACATCTTTGAATTACTTCGCTGATGCGTGCAGGTTTCCTCACGATGTTTTCCTTCACTGAAAAGCTCAGTTGTTAATTCAAATTGAATTTCGCACATAAGTAAACTTAGAGGTGCGAGCCGGATTCGAGCCCCCGACCCTCAGCATTATAGGCGGTAGGTCGAACCACTAGGCCACCACTAGATATACCTACGGGTTACATATTGGCTACTCCTCTGGTATTTGCATGTGTCCATCACTGACAATGATCACCTTCTATCCATGCTATCTATGTCTTTAGAAGCATATATATGAAAAGGTACGCTGCGGTATTAACAATGGAATCGTAATTTAGATAAGCATAATATTGTCGTTATGTTGTTCAACAACCCACTTCATGATCTATCAAGAACTATTATACTATATAATCCTGGTTATATGTATAAAATCGGAGACAATGTTATTATATAAGACTGTCAATCTCCTTACATTACATCGGAAATAGCCAGGGAGCTTTAAATCTTCACACTTCGCCTGCACAGCGCCATCTAGATGTAGCTCATGGAGTTCTTTATATGCAGGTTACCTAGGGAGCGAACATCTATTATCGCATTTAACACTTATTTCGGACGTACGCTGATTTGTTTGAAGGTTGTCATTCTAAGTTTACTTTACTTCTTCTGTGATAAAACCTATAAGTACATATAGATTTTTCAAGACAGTTTTAGAAAAGCAACGATTTGGAAAATGTATGACTAATAAAGAATTTACACTGGAAAAAAGGTGACACTGACGACAAACAAAAGCTTTGCGGCCCTCATTAAGAAGGCATTAGAATATTGGATTATCATTTGTCAGGGATAAAATGAAAATGTCTGAATCCGAATTTTGATCATGAATTTATTTTTTTCTTTTACGTATTCCGATCGTGTTTTTTTCGACGTTTACGTTTTTACAACGTTTGGTTGTTAGATGCTTTGATCATGTTAAAATATAAAATAAGCTTTTTTTAATTAAATTTTTGGGGGACGATTTTATCGCTGATTGTACTTTTCTTTGTAAATCCTTCATCTACCCTTCAAGACGAATCAAACGAGTCCAAACTCGATGGGTTTCTGTAGTTTTATTACGGAGTTCCTATGGCCACCTTCCAGGTCCATCATCAGATCAGCTCCACGTCATCATAATATTGCATTGTCACGCGATTTACATATTCATGCAAAATTTCAGCTCAATAGGAAATCGGAAAGTGGGTCAAATTTAACTTGCAATATTCCATTACTAGTTACATACAGGTCGACCTAATAAAAGCGTGTTAAAAAATAGTAGATTGTGTGACTAGGGAGCAAAATGGTATATATTACCGCGGGTGGCGGATAGAATCCAGAGCGACGCGAAAGATTCCAGAATAGAATCCCGAGCGGACCGAGGGATTCTAACGTGGAGTCTTGATCGAGCTAGCGAGGGACTCAAGCTACGTCACCCAAGGTTTAAATAATTTTTCACCCCTCCTATTCGAAAAGAAGTATTTTGTTCCCCGTTTAGAGGGAGCAAAATGCGATTTTGCTCCCTCTTTGCTTTTTTTTAATTTTTTTTCATTTCTGCCCCGCTAACAGGTAGCAAAATACGTATTAGCAGTGCGTTCACGGAGCTGCGGAGACTGTAAAAAGTAGCATTCAAAAGTCGCGTCTTTTTCGTATTTAGAATTTTATATATCGGCATTTTACATAAATACTTTATTACACATACTAAAAATTCATAAATTCATAGATATATACTTACTTTTGATAAATTATTTTCTATTTTTTATTTTCAATTTGGCTGAATGGTGCTGGCCAATGCCGTAGCATTCTTCGCAAACTTCTCGTGTGATCGAATTAAAAAAAAATCGAACCCGCGAATTTCGTGAGCGCTCATTTCCTTGCCGTAATTATTTTACACTTAATTTCCAAAATAAAACGTACCTTATGTAGTGTTATGAATTATTTCGTAGAAAATGAATGAAAGCAAAAAGTGATTTAGGTGATGCAATGTATTGGGATCAACACCTCTGAGAATTCCAAAGGAATATTATGTAAGTACGTAATATGAATTGCACTGCCCTTTTTTCATTTTATCGCAAATGTATTAAAAAACTTTGGGTGAAATGTGTATTTGCGAAATTGTCATAAAATGTACTTTATTTCACATTTGTTAAAATTTACCTATTATTATGAACGCAACGCGTGCGAGCATGACAGAATATAAATACAATGAAGTAGTTACAGATTCTTCAATATGGAAGCCATTTTCACCTTCTACCTATGAATTTATGATAAGCGCGCGAAACACACGTTCTTTTTAACCTTGTTTGTTTCTAAATGTATTATTTTTTTGTTTTACTTAATTTAAAGACAATAATGAACGAATGATCTAATGATTTTCTCATAGGAGGGGTGAAAAGCAGAGTGTACAACACGGTAGCAAACTTATTTATGCCTTGGGTGACAAAGCTTGAATCCCTCGCTAGCTCAAGATTCCACGCTAGAATCCCTCGCTTACGCTCGGGATTCTATTCTGGAATCTTTCGCGTCGCTCTGGATTCAATCCGTCACCCGCGGTAAAATATACCTTTTTGCTCCCTAGTCATACAATCTACTATTGCTACCGTGTTGCACACTCTGCTTTTCACTCCTCCTATGAGAAAACCAGTAGCAGCAGGGAACAAAATCGTACTTTGCTCCCTAGAGAGCAAAATCTTACTTTGCTCGCTGTTTGCGGGGTAGAAATGGAGAGGGAGCAAAATGCGATTTCGCATTTCTGCTCCCTCTAAACGGGGAACAAAGTACTCTTTTACGAATAGGAGGAGTGAAAGGTTTTTTTTGGGTCAGCTACCAACAGCAGCTTCCAGTGAGTGCACTATATGCTGCTTTTGTCCTCGTGGGTATTATCTCTCTCATCATCAGCGTGTAAACCCCCGCCCAGTACCAGCCTCACTTGAGCTTTTTCATTTATATCATTTCCCAACTACAAACCCGTTTTAAACTTAATAGCATTATTATAGGTATCATTTAAACGACCCATAATCGCGTCAGAGGCCGTTTCGTCCCCGTAACGTCGGGTGACGTAACAAACGAGGCGATTATATGCCGCAGTTAACCGTGAATACGCGTTAACCGGCTGTTTACGCTGATCGTCGGTTAGGGCCCTGTGACAGCTGTTTTAATAATGGCCGTGATACTGGCTTTTGTTACGAATAATGATAAGGAGATTGTCAGTTAACTTCTATAAATTACCTTTTATTTGCTGCTTAGTACTACATCTGTGACACTTGACGAATGAAAGCGTTATCTAGATGTTTGCTTAGTCTTAAAAGTACATACTTACCTATCGGTTACCTCACGTTGGAGATCCCTACATTGCATTCTTTACGCGAACGATATTCCAACATTCCTCTCATATAACGTAATAAATAAATCGGAACGTGATTCACGACAATTGTCCAAATTAGTAGGAATTACCAGCCTAATATCTGAAAAGGAATGAGCATTCTATCATGATATATAAGAACATATAAATATACACGTCCTAGTAACATATAGTTACAACTCCATCTTTGCACCTTTAGGAACGGTGGGGAAACAGGTACAAATTACTTAGCATTTTTATTGCGTCCTATAGCTTCTGCCCATGACTTCGTACGGTTACAGCGTTCCCGTTTCCCGTTCAGCTTGCTAGGTGTCCATCTCCTTTCACTAAAGCCATAAGCTATCTCCAATGCCAAGTCTCATCTAATCGATTGGGTAGTTTAAGCATGACTTAATTATTAATACCTACTTACGCACTTATAATAATAAAATGACTTGTTATTTTCGCTTTCTAGGAGGATGATTTCTGTTATTAAAATCTGGATGCAGGGTCCGTCCGTCCGTACCATCGTCTTACTCGCTACCCTGCGTTTCGCACTGTTGTGTTCCCCTAAGGGAGTGCGGCAGCCGGTGAAATTATTGGCTTTATTAGAAGTACCTGGGCGAAGTGAAAATAACTAAATTCGAGTTTTCTCAGATATCTCAGATATGACACCTAGATAGATCGATTTGTCGCTCCCATAAACACCTAAGTATATTCCAAATTTTGTCCAAATCGTTAGAGCCGTTTCTGAGATCGATTGTATAAATAAATGGAGAAATGTTCAAGTTTAGCGCGTTTAAAGTATAAGATTAATAATGACATAGAACAAGTGTCCTGTGTGCACGTTTTCCTATCAATAACATGAAAAAAACCTAGGCTTCCGAGAATTTAAAATTATTTCTGAATTCCGAACAAAAAATTCATGGAGTTCCGTTAAATCACGCCGTCCTTTCCATAAAGCGAAAAAAATGCTTTGTACACTCAGCGGCAAAACTGACGGAACAATCAAAGTGCTCAAAATGATATAGACTAAAGCGTATGTACCTACTACTGTTCAGGCGCTTCTGCTGTTGAGTGTACCATCGGAATACAACGAGGGAGGATACATTTTTAATCTTAGTGCTCGAATGTACATGACAATCACTTAGGTTAAGTGATTCAGCAACGTGATCCTCAACAGGATATTTCAACAGAATTCCAAAACGAATGGAACGCCATTGCAACAACGTCCAGCCCGAATAGAATCCCGAGCGGCAAAGTCGGCACATGCTTCCCCGCTCAAAGCCCACGCACTCGAGGGCCCCGCTAACCCGGGTAAAACGGGATCATTTTTCCGAAAGGCCGGGATAAATTGCAGGGAAACGCCGGGAATAATAAAGTAACAAGGTATTTGTGAGAATAAAACTGCAGGGATTTGGCTTGTTTCAAATTTAAGTCAATTTTTCTTAAAATTGCTGTTGAATTTCTGGCATAGGTCTAAACCACACTCGAAAGGACTTTTTAATGAAGTAAGCTGTTGAATGCATTTCAAGGTAGGTAAAATATTGAACAGTAGTTCATGTTGAAGGAGGGTTTGGCATGTTTTTCGAGTGTTAGTATATTTCTTTGGCACGCTCTGTAGCCTAAACGGCTTGATGACTTTACCTAACTTGCGAGTTCTCTTTGATTGTGAGAGTGGTCTATCATTGATAGCCAGTGATTCTATGAGTCCAACTCACAGGCTATGTCCAGGTATATCCATATCTAAATATATAAAACTCAAAGGTGACTGACTGACTGACATAGTGATCTATCAGCGCACAGCCTAAACCACTGGACGGATCGGGCCGAAATTTGGCATGCAGGTAGATGTTATGACGTAGGCATCCGCTAAGAATGGATTTTGCAAAATTCCCACGGGAACGGGAAAAATCGGGATTTCACTTTTTAATATTTCTGCGCATACGAAGTTGCGGGGAAAAGCTAGTTCTAGAATAAGACCACAGCCACCCGCGGCTGACAAACTACTGCCAATATTTCCAGACCCGAGGCACAGATTAATAAATAGTTATAGCTGAACACTACTTAGAAGGCGCGCGGCGAAACACTTAAGCCGTTGACGTAGAGTCTGTTATTGCTTAAAAACGCGCGCCTTCTAAGTTGAGTCGTGCTTTACCCGAAGTCTCTTAGAAGAGGGCAAGAGAGAGAGCGTAGGGGAGGTGAATTTATTAGGTAACATTAATTCTGTCAAAAGTGTGATCCAGTTTCTTATAATAGTACCTACACTATTGCCGTGGCCGGAAAAGTAGGTATTTGCAGGCTGAGTATTTGGTTTAAAGGGCCGAGGCTACGCCGAGGCCCTTTAATATGTACGAAGCCTGCAAAGCCTTTCACGTGCCGGGGCTTATATGGTGCTTTTCTCAAAAATGTAAAAAAAACCTTAAAATATTAAGGTTTTTTTTACATTTTTGAGAAAAGCACCAGGTTTTCATAATAAGGCATTGACACGCACGCAAAGATACTCAAGTACTTACAACAAGTCCACTGGAACGCCAGTCTTATTTCGTATTCACCGATATTTGACTTTAACAGACACTCTAACACGGCAAGTTAAAAACTCACATGTAGAAAACTCGTTTTTTACCAAAATTAAAAGCTTTTATTAATTTTTAAACCAAACTAGTAAACTATTTTCATGAATTTGGCTAAATAAATCTGATACAAGACAAGAATTCCCGCTCTTTATATGCATCGCGCTTTTTTTTAAATTCCGTTCTGAAATACATTGCGCTGTTTCAGACACGGATAAAAACATTTTATTTCGCGTCAATTGACAGATACAGAACATGCATACTTGGCTGTTTGGGAATTCATTCGCGTATTTTTTATCAGTTTAGGCCGAACGAAGTGAGGCCGCTGGATAGTTACGAGGCCGACAACTTCCGTTCCCCGCCGATGTATGTATAGTGCTTTTCTCAAACATGCAATGAAATAAATAAATAAAATAATATTTTATATATAATATATTTTGTCTTTTTTACATAAATAAAACTGCGCTATCTATCTATGTAGCAAATATAGTTTTTAAATCTAATTTTATATTTGTATTGGCAGAATGTTATAGCGAACCATAGAGTAAATAAGTATTGCTTGTAGCTTTTTTAAATGGCGGAATGCCAAGATTCTGTGTCACAAATATATATCAAATGGAAATTTAAAAAAAAGTGAGTTGCCGGCCTAGGCCTGCAACGTTTGTATGAAATTTCATTATAGACCAATTTGTCTAGCCACGCCTGAAACGTGATACTTCCCAGGCTAATAAGAATAACATAAAATCAATATTTCATTGCATGTTTGAGAAAATACTATATTTGATCGCGGCTCCACTCACGTAGATTATATTAGATACATTGAGAAATAACGGAACCTAATAAACGACTTATAAAAACCGCTTGCATGTTTTTTCTATAGACGATATTCACTTTTACCTTTAACCTTTTAGAACGGCTCAAACTAAAATACATCAAGCCATTAAAGTCTACAGTGTCTCAAAGAAATGTAACATCCACACTAATATTAGAAATGTGAAAGTGTGTTTGTTTGTCCTTCAATTCGATTTGGATGTGGTATGGAGATAGTTTGAGACCCGGGCAATAATTTTTATCCCGATATTTCCACGGGAACAGGTTTTCCAAGGGTCAAACCGTTTTTTCAATACTTCTATAACTATAACTGTCTGCAGTATAGTATTAGGTCCTTACATATGAAATTGGCGTTTGGCGAACTGGCAACTTTGATTCAAAATATGTGGCGTTCGGCTAGGAATTCCAAATTCAAATTTATTTCAAATTTAAGACCATGTATTTCTGTGTTCGAATTACGAAATTTATTTGTTATCGCGTCATTTGTTTTTCTTTCACATCGTTCTGTTCACAATATGGAGAACTTAAAATATCGCTATATTTACGAATATGAGTTTCACCTCGGCACTAGTGCTGCAGAAACGGCTCGTAGGATTAACAATGCGTATGGGGAAGCTACTGCAAAATAAAATACGGTACGTTATTGGTTCCAACGTTTCCGTTCTGGAAATTTTGACCTACAGAACAAGCCTCGTGGACGGCCGGAGACACAAGTTGATAACGAAGAATTAAAAGCAATTGTGGAAGCAGATCCATCGCAAACCACGTCAGAGTTAGCGGCAGGCTTCGGTGTGAGTGATAAAACCATTTTGATTCACTTGAAACAAATTGGAAAAGTGAAAAAACTTGAAAAATGGGTACCGCATGAATTGAGCGACGCAAACAAAGAAACACGCGTCGAGTGTTGCGTTTCACTTCTCAACCGGCACAATAATGAAGGCATTTTGAATCGTATCGTTACTTGTGATGAAAAATGGATCTTGTACGACAACCGGAAACGTTCTTCACAATGGTTGAACCCAGGTGAACCAGCCAAATTCTGCCCGAAACGAAAGTTGACTCAGAAAAAGGTACTGGTAAGTGTCTGGTGGACTAGTGCCGGTGTCATCCATTACAGTTTCTTAAGATCTGGGCAAACAATCACGGCTGATGTGTATTGTCAACAATTGCAAACGATGATGGAAAAGCTAGCCATTAAACAACCCAGACTGGTCAATCGATCTAGCCCACTGCTGCTTCAGGACAACGCTCGACCACATACGGCACGTTTGACGGCCGCAAAACTACGGGAGCTGCGACTGGAATGTCTTCGACACCCACCATACTCCCCGGACCTTGCTCCAACTGATTACCATTTTTTTCGGAATTTGGACAACTTCATGCAAGGAAAAAAATTCAATTCTCACGAGGCTGTCCAAACGGCCTTCAAAGATTTTATTGATTCTCGCTCACACACTTTTTTTAGTAAAGGAATCAATGAACTACCTTCGAGATGGCAAAAGTGCATAGATAGCCATGGTACATACTTTGACTAAATAAAAAAATAGTTTCATAAAAAAAAATCGTTTTCATTTCTGCCATATGAAACGCCAATTTCATATGTAAGGACCTAATATCATCGGGTACGCAAATTCTAAGACTACGCGGGACGAAGTTCGCGGGCATCGGCCAGTACTTTCATAGATACAAAGAACCAGTGGCAGGATCTGACCGTAATGCAGGGTCCAGTCGAATGGTTTTACTACCTTACCACCATCTATCCGGGTTCGAATCCCGCTAAGGGTAAACTTTGTGTGATGAGCACGAATGTTTGTACTCGAATCGTGGATGTTTAGTATTTATATATACATATCTATAAATATAATAAAGCTTAAGAGGGTCGAAAGTGAAACATGGGAGATATTCGAAAAAGAGTTGGCTGGGGATACCTTCTTAGAATCGATAACAGAACACATTCACTTACCGTCAGTTCATGTGGCAACCATTGCCATAAAAAGTGGCTTGTAATGGCAATTTTATTTTAGATATTTCTAGTCTGACAATATTTTTGACACATGACAGATCCAGTAACAAATTGAATTACGATAGACTTTGAAGGGTAGAGTGCTTTTTCTTGGGATGAAGTTATTTATATTTGACACGATCATTTGTTGAGCTTCCCCATTTTTAGGGTTCCGAAGTCCACAAGGAACCCTTATAGTTTCGCCATGTCCGTCCGTCCGTCCGTCCGTCCGTCCGTCCGTCCGTCCGTCCGTCCGTCCGTCCGTCCGTCCGTCTGTCCGCACTATTGCTCGGAGATGCTTAGATCTAGAGAGCTGTAATTTGGCATGAATATGCATATTAGTTACGCTGACAAAGTGGTACAATAAAATTTTGAAATATTTTTTTTTATAGGGTACCTCCCCTACTCGTAAAGTGGGGATGTAATTTTTTTTTCTTGCGTACCCCATGGTGCGGCATATTGTTGAATAGGTCTTAAAAAAATATTGTGGGTTTGTTAAAACCATATTTTGATTAAGTGATGCGTTTGTGAAATATTAAGCTTTAAAGTGCTATTTTTTGTTAGAGTCACGTGTCCCCCCCCCCTGCCAGCTAAACGGTGGTATTTGGATGTCTGAAAAAAAACACGGTGGTGGCATATATAACGTAGTTGAAAGGAAAACTATCAGAGCTAAGTAGGCTGTACAAACTTACGAGTAATAGTCGACCAACTTAAAATGATGATTTTTCTCGAGCGGCAGGGGCGTCGGGCGGGCACGTCATACCACAGGCTAGCTAGATGCTAATAAGTCTTAGAAAGGTACTGTGGGCATCCTCAACTTCGGAACCCTATAATTTGCGCGTGGCCCGACACGCACTTGGCCGGTTTTTACTTGATTTATCTGTTACACCGTACATTTACCTTTATTACCGAACAACTTGCAGGCATGTGGCCCTAACTTTGATATTGGCGAAGTGTCCAAGACAGAAGCCATTAATTTATATAGAATAGAATAGAATATATTTGACACAAATAAATATAAAATGTCACTTATCTACATTGATTTTTAATTTAGCAACGGATTATGAACCTGCAAGGAATGAAAATTTCGCACATAAGTAAACTCAAAGGGGCGAGCCGGATTCGAACCCCTGACCCTCTGTATGAGAGGTGGCAGGTCAAACCACTATGCTCTTACATACATGGACTACTACAGCCTATTTGCGTCCCACTGCTGGGCACAGGCTTCCCCTCATCATGAGAGGGTTTGGGCTATAGTCCCCACGCGGGCCCAGTGCGGATTGGAGACTTCACACACATCTTTGAATTACTTCGCAGATGCGTGCAGGTTTCCTCACGATGTTTTCCTTCACCGTAAAGCTCAGTGGTAAATTCAAATTGAATTTCACACATAAGTAAACTTAGAGGTGCGAGCCGGAATCGAACCCCCGACCCTCGTCGAACCACTAGGCTACCACGGCTTTTTTATACATTATGTACGTACCGAAAAGTGATTTTTTATCCCAAGATTACTGCAGAATAAGTACCTATTTGCTAAAGTCTCTGAATTAACGTTTACGTACATGCCCCCCCCAGAATGAACTCATGACCCGTGAAAACAAAATGGCCGAAATACTTCGGCATTGTTGAAGTCGACACCCCTAAGTGTGATTGTAGGAAGTTGAAACGTTATCCTGCGTTACTTCTTATTCATTAAGCACCAGCTTTGTAATAGGGTTGTCGACTAAAGTTTAGCAATTTTCGCTTTCGAAAGGTTCAAATATAAAAAAAGGGCTTTAAATAACTGACTTCGGTACCTTTTACAAAATAAAACTTTGTAAGTAATTATATTCGTTTTGAATAAGAATTTGCATTTTACACAGATGCCACTAACTGAGAGTAAGTAAATCTCAAATCTAAGTATAGGTAGGTACACATGACTGAAATTTAATGTAAATTTACCACTGATTATCGATAATGGTCAAATTCGAATTCGAAACGGTTATACCTACACTCAAAAGCAATGAAACGGGTCACTTTGCATGGAAAATCCAATACATAGTGACCAGTTTTCATTGCTGTTGAGTGTAGGTAAAATGTGTGAAGTCCCAGTCTTCTTCTTCTTATCGAGTCGATGGCTATGTTGTGCTAAATTGTGCTGGCCCAAAAGCCAGCAACGTCTATTGCCCTTTGATTAGCTCCCAGTTTGCTGACGACATTCAACGAGTTCCTATTTCAATAGATAAATTATACTCTGGACTGACAATTTGATTTATTATATAATCGATGTGTATTTAAATATAAAATATTAGCTTCTGCCTGTGACTTTGTTCGCGTGGTTATGGCGTTTCCATATGTGATATCGCTTATTTATTCGTTCTTACCATGTTCTTACGGTATAAAAAGCAGCCTAAGTATGCAAGCGTTTGAAGAGTATAAGACGTAACAAACAGACAGAGAGAGTTACTTTCGTATTTTCCTCTATAACTCTTGAAATGAAATTGTGTATTGAAATATGCTTCTTATTAGAGCTCCAATAGTTTTTAAGAAGGCGGCGTCAACCCTAATGAAAGCTATGAATGTATTTCTCAATAGAAATAGCTGAGAAGAAATTTCACGGCCAGATTTTGGAGAATGAAGCCATTTCGGGATACGCTTCGGTGAATCTGATGAAAATAACACCGAAATAAGAATTGAAGCGAAAGAGTGAGTTCTTTACGGCCAGTGTAGAAACGTCTAGCCAATAATAAGTTTTTTCAAAAATGAAATTTTTGGTGCACGCTTTTATTGCTAACTGTACTTTTATTTGTAAATCCTTCATCTCCCTTCAAGACCAATGAAACGAGCCCAAATTCGTCCCGCGTAGTCTTAGAATTTGCGTACCCGATGATACTATTACATTAATTAATATTTTCATTAATTTGTACCTTTAATATAAGACCATCTCTAAGATCTTAGATGTAGGTTTAAGTTAGGGACTATACATCCCTTAAATGTGATTTTAGTAAAATAAATAATAATAAAATAAAACTAGTACTTTGAATAAAAACCCTCTTCGCCATCGACGGCATACTAAGGTATCATCGTCATCATCAACCCGTATCAGTCCACTGCTGGACGTAAGTCTCTCCGCATAGTACGCCACTTAGCTCGATCTTCAGCTGTTCTTGTACCTATATTGTATTTTTATACATATTAATGAGAGATGAGGATATCCGCAGTAGAACTAGGGTCACCGACATAGCCCGAAGAATTGCGAACCTTAAGTGGCAGTGGGCGGGGCACATTGCTCGCAGGACTGATGGCCGATGGGGCAGGAAATTCCTGGAGTGGCGCCCGCGAACCGGTAGACGAGCTGTCGGTAGGCCTCCAACAAGATGGAGTGACGACCTTGTAAAGGTCGCGGGAACGCGGTGGATGCGAGTGGCACAGGACCGGTCTGAGTGTCGCGCCTTGGGGGAGGCCTATGTCCAGCAGTGGACGTCTATCGGCTGAAATGATGATGATGATGATGACATATTAATGTAAATGTAATGTAAATCTATATGTTTAAATTTTGAAAAAAGGCCTTCTGCTGAGTTTGTTGCGGCGCTTCTTCTCAAGCAATAGGTCTAGGAAGCGCTGGTAAATAAATTCATTTCTGTTAAATTCCTTTAAAAGTGACGTCTAAAAGTGCCCAGATGTGGCCTATTTGCTGAATAAATATTTTCATTTTCATTTTCATATGAATAGTTATAGTTATAGAAGTATTGACAAATTGGTTTGACCCGTGGAAAACCCTTTCCCGTGGAAATATCGGGATAAAAACCGGGTCTCAAACTATCTCCATAGCAAATTTCATCCAAATCTATCCACTCGTTGCGACGTGAAGGAAGGACAAACATACACACTTTCACATTTATAATATTAGTATGGATATTATGGATACCTAACAACATGCTGTATAACTAACAACATGTTTTCCTGATCTTTTTTGTTCTGTCCTTTTTTTCTCTATTGCGTGGTGTTCAATAAAGAGTATTTGTATTGTATTGTATGGATGTTACTATGGATTATTGATGAAAATGAGATCAATAAAATACATCTGACTTCTAATTTTATATCATGACCAGCATGAGTATCCAGGGGCGCTTTATATTTTCATACAGGCTACCTAAGCAGCGACATCTATTATCGCATGTAACACTTATTTCTGGCGTACGCTGATTTGTATGAAGGTTTTCATTCTAGGTTCTTACTTCTTCTATGCTGTTACCACCTATCCTTCAAGTCCTTCAAGTGTTGGATCTCCATTTTAAGTATTTAAGAGCCGATTTTTCAGTCTTCAGGTAAAATTTATTCTTCGGATAGTTCATAGAAAATTGCAATTCGAATTTTGTATGGACTAACTGAACAATTTTATCTGATGAGTGACATATCAGCCCTTCAGGCCGTTCCTATACCCAGCTCATCCGTCACTGTCACTCGTGCAACGAGTGAAAGTGAAAGCGCTACGCACAGAACGCCCGATTTAGTTAGTATTTAACGCGTTTTAATTTCTATAAAAATACCGTCTAAAAACATGGCATTTATAAAACTGTTAATATATGCATGTCAAATGGATACTTTTTCTGTTATATTTAGTTCTGCACTCCTTGATAAAAATTGGAGTAAAGTTGGATTAAAAGTCCGAGTTAGAGGTTACTTTGGAATTAAGTTGTATCGAGCGAAGTTTCGTGAAACGTGTAACGAAAGCTGTCAATGTAAGGATGATATAGTCAAACAGAACATTACTTTTTTTTAATATTTTTAACTATTAACATTTAGAAAAGTACGATCTTACATGAGCAATTTGACGATTCTGGGTCAGGGAACTAAACAACCTTTATGCTGGGCACAGGCCTCGCTCTTGTCAAGAGTTGTGCTACAAACTCCATGCGGCCCAATTCGCTCCAGTGCCTATCATATATATGCGTGCAGGGTTTCCTCACGATACTTTCTTTCACCGGTAAGTGTACCGGGTAATTTCGCACTAAAGACACGCCCCTCCATTCTCTCTGTATTAGAGTCTGTAAGTCTAACTACGCAGCTTAAGTTACAAAGTTAAAGTCATTGGGTTAATAAAAGTTATTTTAATTATAAACTTTTTTAATATATAAAACTCAAACATGAAAATGCGACTAAACCCATCTAGTAACAATTAAATTGTGATCTTAAATGTACCGTAATTCAATCATCTTAAAACTAATAACTAAACTAACTGCACATTAAACTTTTTACAATATCTCTTTTTAATTAACAAACAATAAGACAAAACATATGTTTTACATATAATTATTTTCAATTTTTGGTCTACGTTTGCCTAAAGATTGCCTGTACTTTTTAACATAAGTTATATATTTTCGTTTATTTACAAAACGATTTGACAATGATCCGTTTTTATGGATATAAGTAAAATGAAAATAAATAAAAAAGATGGAATTTGAGTGGAAGACTTTTTCATACATATACCTACATAACAGATTAGTAAGTACCTAAATGTATAATAAATAGATATTCGTGTCCTGTGTTTTATTGTATACGTTGCTGACTCAGAATAAATGCCTTGATAAGCTTGTATGTAGCCTGAACTTTTTAAATACAAAGAAATAATGGATGGAGTGTGCAATGTGTCTTGGTAGGGAGCGCAATCTTATATGGCGAAACAGTTGAAAACGTGTCCAGCGGTTTTGATAAGCAACAAAACAAAACACACTCTCCTCACAACCGTTTTCGCCTCAGCAGCGCCATCTGAAGGCGCTACTGCAGACTATCCGCCTAGGTGGCTTGACTGGAGTGGCGACCGCAGCGCCCCTAATCTACCCGATTTGGTGTCCACTTTTGGAACTATACAGATTGCGCGCCTTTACCTCAAGCCTCCATAAAATAATGACTTTTTTCACATTAAGTGACTTCAGGGAAGATATTTATCATAAAAACATTTTCATGAAAAGTTTTTAGAATTATGATCAAATTGCTCACTGAAATGATTGATTCGCTCCCATATTGTAGATTCTTCATTATTTTTTATTAATGTTTGTGAGCTATGCGAAGCACTATACAATGTAAGTAGGTGAAAAAGAAAAATGTACTTCCTTACAATTTATAAAATCCAAGACTACCTATTTTAAAAAAGTTTTTTTATCAAACGAAATAGGCTCAGCATACCCAAAAAACAACGTACTGACATGAATTTATGTACAGATATCAAATTATGATGAAATTCACACACATTTAAATCGACCATAAAAATACTATACACGTTTTTATAGCCTTCGTGTGAAATTGACGCGTAAAAGCAATTCTTTAATATTTATTACGTTACTTTCAATGCCCAGTGTCTACTTTAGGAGACCATTTTGTATGAAGAGAACAATCATCTTACACTGGCATCGAAGCAAAATTTTCTCTAAGCGAAGAAACATTCTAAATATTACTTAACAAAACAATTTACTTCTTGTGCTATTTTTTTCTAATCGTGCTAAGACCATATTTTTTATAAATAGTTGTCATTACACAAAATCGCCTTAGGAAACTTTGAAAACCGGCTTTGTGCTGAAATTGGACCCAGGACTCTCGTTTCTCAAACTTTGGTAATTTAGTCCGTTAGAACTTTCCCATAATTTACATGATTTCCAAACTTTTAACAATTACCCAATCCTTGAAGTATCTTACAAACCTTATTCCACCTGAATTGAATTTTCAATTTATAAAAGTTGTGATAAAACTCCGTTATTAAGTGTACTTTTAAACTTGAAAAGTAATTTCTCAATATTTAAACTACTTACAAAGCTTGCAAACATCCTTTCTTTTTAAGAAAATACTTAAAGGCAGTGTTCATATCTAAACGATAAGCATTCATAACTAAACATACCATTTTATTTACCTACATTAAATATCCAACAAATAGTAGATCGAATACTTGAAATATTTTCACGTTAGTTCACAGCTACCTACTTACTTTTAACTTACATTCATAGCAAATCTTCATTTTAGAACACCTCTTTGACTTTGTAATTTTTCAAAACTTCAGAGTGCCAAAGTTTTCAGAATACCTAACTATATTTTGTCCCCTTCTTTCACATACAAATCGTACTTCGACAGAAAAGGTAAAAAAAAAACATATTTTCGCATATTTTTTACAATAAAAAGTGAGATTTGTCACATACAGTCAAAATATAGATCTGATGAGACTATAGAATATTAGGCATACTACTTCAACGACACATCCTTATAGAAGAAAAGAGTTAACACTCGTATTTACCGCGATATCACATCAGTTCTTAATCAGTGACAATTCTAAAATATTCCAACAGCACTGATATATAAGCTACAATCGTAAAGCATCTATACAGTTAACAGTTCAATTTCCTTCATCACCAAGTCTGTAAGCGTCCGTACAGGTTTTTAAATGTCCATGTAACTAGAACTTCATCGAATGCTATCTAGGCTCGACATCGGCCCTTATAGTCATTCTTCTCCGATAATTCGCCGTTTCACAAAAACACACTGTTTTAGGATGCACTTTATCCACTGAAGACCCTAAGTTCCTTGGCAAAGTCTTTGCTTTATAAAAGTCACTCTTTAAACAGTAATCATAGATCAACTTTGGCCCTTCGCCGAAATATTGGCTGTAATAGCCGTCGTAGTCTTCAAACGAGACGCTTTTTGGTAAGTTGGGGGAGTTATCGCCGTCGGGGCGTCGGCGAGGGGGCCTCAGCCAGGCCGGCGGGGGCGTCGGGGCCCACGGCGGGGGCCCCGGGGGTCGGCCTCAGCGAATCGGCTTCGATACGATGATGACGTCAGGAGCTGATCGGGTTGTTTCGGTGCTCATTGGTCGGCGGTCCGTTTTCTTTTCTGTTTATAAAAAAATCGTATTAAAACTGGGACTGATATTATACTGGGTGCTCGTGAGCATTGCGAGAGATTTTAACTACTAATTCCTGAGGCTATAAGAAGTAATAAATGTTATATGAACTTAGGTCGAAACACGTTTTTTTTAATTATTATTTTGATACATAATAATTGCTAACGTAGTATAAACGTGCCTTTGGAAATGGGAATATCTCGATACCCGAGCCGAATTTAGCCGAAGTTAATTAAGATTTTTAACTTAAAATATGGTCAGGAACATGCTGTTAAAATCTCTCGCAATGCTCACGAGCACCATGTATATTGTTACGAGTATACAGTAAAGGTATTTATAACGGTGGGTGGATTAAGGTTTTGAGTTTTGACCTAAGGAGGTGTGGATGGATCGCACTATATGAAAACAGGCATAAAATGGCTGGTATTCAAAAGCGGTAATACTAAAATTGGTAAATAAAGCCGGTAGCCTGGATCGGTTCTTTTGGTGGTGGCCCTGATTGTTCCGACGGACGCGGCTTCGAATCCCGCTAGGGGCAAACTTCGTGTGATGAGCATGAATCACTCGAGTCAATAGATAAACATCTATTCATATGGTCGTCTGGACCTATAGTACTAGCTTTCCTTATTAGTAAGAGGGCTAGGTAAATTTGTGAGAAATAGCCTTAGATATTATTAATAATATCTATTAAAACTCTACAACACGTTAAAAAAACATTAAAACTCTACAATAAAGGAACTTTTAAAGGCATTAAAGAACTGACAAGCATAGTTCGCTTGTATGCCTTTGAAAGTACTTATAAAAAAGAACATGAAAATAAGCTTCAATGGAAAAAGTTTTCACCCTATTTATTCCAAAACTTTGTGCGGAATTTCCTGTGCCATTGTCAATGAGGTGAACTAGAAATGCGGTAGAAAAAGGTTAACGACATTTTCTACAAACGACATTGAATTCTATGTTATTTAGGTATGTTTATGGTGAATATTTTTAACTGTAGAAGAGAAAAGGGGAGAGAATCTTGTGGAAACTTAACCTATGTTTTTTCCTAAGTTTATGAAGTATTGGAATATTTATAAAGAAGGAAATTTTAGTGATGATGATGACGATGAATTTATAGTATATGCAAGTGAAGAAAACATATACAAAGTACTTAAATGAAAGATAACTGATAGAGCAAAAATATAATAGTTCAATGAGATGCAAAAAAAGAAAGAAAGGGTGGTATCCATGGTAAAAATCAGAAGTGTACAACATTTTAATAATACCCGCTATTTAGAAAATTTAAATAGAAAATATTTATTTCAAAGCACTGCACTCGTAAATTAGTAAATATTTAGTTAGCAAAGATTAGATACAAGGTATCACAAAAAAAAACACAGGATCTTCGTTCTTAAGAATGTTACAAAGCCGTTCCATATAAGTTCCATTCCAACATGATAAATCAGGTTTGGGTACTTAAAAATCATCAACGTATTTGTGACACTACCCTTTAAATCGGGTCCAAAGCAACAAAATACTTACGTGATTTGATAGATTCCTGAGGAGTGACCTGCCGTAGCAGCTCGATGGTGATTTCCGAGGTGTTGGGGGCTGGCGAGGGCCGGACGATGGTGGCTCCTGAGTAGCCGAAGGTGGAGAAACCTCGGCTGTTGGTGCCGGAGCCAGTGCCTGGAAGGACCAAATAGTAATATTAGGTCACTTATCAAGGAAGAACATTTTCGGGAAGTCTACGCACCTTCGCCTTTGAGCGAGAGACTTGAGCAAGAGATTGTAGCCCTAAGGTGGCAAAATGGCTTTTTGATTTACGATAAAATAAAAAAAAGCCCGACTGCAAACAAAAGATTTGATATACTATCAGTGTCACTTTCACAATTAAGACGAATCTAACGAGACCTCACGAACTAAAATCCATCAAGCTGCTTAGGCTGTAGCCTAAACGTTCTGTAGAGCGTGACAAAGAAATATACATTACTACAACGGCTCACTGCTGGGCACAGGCCTCCTCTCATCACGAGAGGGTTGGGCTATAGGTAGTCCCCACGCAGGCCCAGTGCGGATTGGGGACTTCACACACATCCTTGAATTACTTCGCAGATGCGTGCAGGTTTCCTCACGATGTTTTCCTTCACCGAAAAGCTCAGTGATAAATTCAAATTGAATTCCGCACATAAATAATTTCAGAGGTGCGAGCCGGATTTGAACCCGCGATCCTCTGCATGAGAGGCGGTAGGTCAAACCACTAGGCCACCACGGCTTCAAAACTCGAAGAACATAGCCTTTCTTCAAGCGAAGTCGGGTAAAAAATATATGTACCTTACGAGTACTTATTTCTCTATAATAAGATCACATTTTTGCACTCCAAGTACCTACCCATCAGTATTTATTTTACTTGCTTGGCTTGAAAAACATGACTTTGTCTAGATCTATAAAATATTTTCTCGCTGACAGATAAAATCGTTAGAAATGTACGTGTTAATTTATCTCTTTTTGAGTATTTAATAGGTTTTCTCTAGTCTGTTAATAAGTTAGATGCCTACCATCAGAACTAGGCGTCGGATCAACTTGGAACAAGCTTTCTCTGGTCTGACAGCCGGACTCCTTGGTATCAGGGGCCCCGACGGACGCGTCCCTGATCTCCCTCCTCTCCTCTTCCTTAACGCTCCTACTCCTTAAGGATCCTCTCCTACTCTCACTCCTTCGAGACCGACCCTTGTGCTCTATCCGTATGTCTTCTATGGGTATACTCTCGGCCTCTCTACGCCACTCATCGTCGACATCCAAATGGGTCTCAGGAAGAAAGTCCGAGTCTATACTGCTGGGCTGTGGAAGACATAAATTATAATAATTTAAAGAATACCTACTTAAACAAAAGCTGGAACATAACGTTGTTATTACATTTCTTTTACATTATAGATTGTTAGAGAGAAATGTGCAATGGAGGAGACCTACACTCAGCATTGGGTGGATATAGGTTGAAGAGAGAGAGAGAGAGAGAGAAAAGCTATAAAATTGTCCATAGTGAAACCACGTTAACTGGTACTACTATTTTACAAACCAATAAATTTGAGATTGCGTGATTTCTTAAAACGAATCCTTCGTAATTATTTTCATTAAAAAAGGAATTCATATTAAATGTAAAAAACGGGGTAATGCTTGAAGATGAAAACACGCATAAGTAGGTAAAACTACACAGTGACTTCTATTCAAAAACTGTCGTTCGTCATTTTAAAGTGAAACCAATAGGACGCTGAGCGGAGGATACCTATTTCGAACCAAAATATTTGGCGTGAAATGAGACCAGGGCTCTTGTGAGTTACCCTGAAAGGGTTCGCGTGTTCGATTTGTGCACGCATAACATTCGTGACCATGCCAATTGTAACTAGCCTTTACACCCATAGTTATACCGTTGAGGATCGCACCGACATTACAGTTAGCCTTTTTGAAGGCATCAAGTTGTACGCGGAAAGGATTTTTGTCCCCGATCGCCTTTTGTCAATGGGGAATTTGACCACGACGTTTTCAGGCCTTGGAATTTTTATTGCTAAAAGAAAGTAAATAATATTGAAAAACACACAATCTTCTAATATATAAAATTCTCATGTCACAGTGTTTGTAAACAGACTCCTCCGAAACGGCTCGACCGATTCTTATGAAATTTGGAGAGTATGTTCACTAGGTCTGAGAATAGGACGTACTTAAAGCTATTTTTCATTTTCTAAGGCGGTACAAAGTCCGCGGGGTCAGCTAGTATTTAATAAAATTCTATTTTTGTATTTATTGTACATTTTCCTGTAATTTAACATTGAAAGACGAACGACGTGCTTCGCTTAGCTGGATATAGGCAAGCAAAACTTGCCACTCAGACCGGTCGGTCTTGTACTACTCACACCTACGCATTCTTGCGACCTTCACCAAATGTCTTGGTGTCTTGGTTTACTTCAATAGGCTGCGAACGCCAATTCTCTAACTTAGAGAACTTTCTGATACCACCTGCCATCATTACTGGGAGCAATGTGCCCCGCCCACTGCCACTTAAGTTTGGCAACTATTCTAACCTACCATAACATACCTTTCTTTTATTCCTTTGTTGCTTATACATCTCGTTGGTATGGTTTTCTCTTTCCAAACTTGCTCTTGGCTCGCTCAGTCTGTCGAGTAGTTTTGGATCAAGCGTCAGTTGGGTCTCTCCGAGCTGATCAAGTCTATCTTCGCAAGACTGTTTTATATGTTCCTGTAAAGAGTCTGAATAAATATCACTACCTCACATCTAGTTAAATTATAACAAGCATTACACCTGCGATGCTCCACACAAACATAAACTGGAACTCAAACTGCAACACTAAAATATAATGGTGTACAAAAATGTGCGCGTGTGTGCCTGATTGCCGTAGGTACTACTGGTAAGATAGTACCTATTTGATTAATAGATACTGTGCTTTGAACTTCCACTTCACTTATGATGACAAAACTTTCTCTCGGTGGACTAATATGCAAGTATACAGGCTCATTTGGCACATTTACCTTGTTATTTTTATTGGGCTTAAATGGAGACTTAATTCGGTCTTAGAAAAAGGTCTTAAGCCCTGGAATACTTGCCTTTATAATTTTATGGTCCTGGTAAAGTTTCCGAATGCACTTGAAGAGGAATATGAAGCTCATTCCCGAGAGGATCAGGGTAAAAATGATCAGGATCACCAGGATGTGAGTCTCCTTGATCAGGGAGTCTGCTTCTTTCTGAAAAAAATAAAATAGATGTTATAAAACTGACATTTTATTAAATCTTCAAAGAAAGTTTTCTTTGTCGAAGAAGAGAACTTTTGAAAATAGTCGAAAAAGAGTTGGTTCTTTACTCAAATTTAGCTTTTGGTGGAGTTTCAAGGTGGCTAGGCAGTTTTGGATGAGGCAATAGGGTTGAAGGCCTACCTAACCATTAAAATTTTCTCTGTAATGGATCCTAGTTTGGATAATTTCTTCTGACGTGTAAAAGTTCCTAGATGTGACCAAATTGCTGATTAAATTCTTTGTATTTAGTATTTTTGAACTTGTGGGATGATGGGAGGTATAAGAATGGACTGGAGTGTTAGCACTCAGCATTTGGTGAATAAAGGGTAAAAAATGAGGATAGAGAAGATAATAAGACTTACGTGGCAAATATCCTTGTCTTCATCAGCCTTGAGTCGGCAGTCGACATGTTCATCGCACTTGAGGGCTTCGTCGATACACGTACTGTCCTCACAGTCGAACTCCCCTTTTGCACATTTCTCTGAATTATGAAAGACAATTATTATGATACAGCAAAACCAAAATTATTCTTATAAACTTACTTAACATATGAGGAAATAATGAGACCGTTATCTGAATGTTGATCGACAAAAGCAACGGATGAAAACAATTGCACGTGGCTGAGATGTGAATGCTGCGATGGATGTGTGAAAAATAATAATAATGATGCATGATGATTGCTGTTAAATATGACACAGAGATTTTCACTATAGAGATGTGTCGATGGACTTAGTACATTTATATTTAACTCCATGGATGTGTCTGTATCGAACGACAGCTCGGCTATGGAGGGTTGAAGTAAAGGAGCGCAATCTTTACCTATAGTTCCAAAAGTGGACACCAAATGTGAGAGTGTGTTTTGTTGTGTTGCTTATCAAATCCGCTGGACACGTTTTCAACTGTTTCGCCATATAAGATTGCGCTCCTTACCAAGACACATTCCACACTCCATAAGCTCGGCTTAATATTTGACACCGCACCCGTCACGTTTCTTGATGCAAGCCAGGCTTAGAGTCCTCATCCAAACAAACAACTTTTCCCTAGCCTCACCTTCCCCCTTCAAGGTCCTGTAGGATACAAATTTGGCCTCGAACTTCGAGCTGTCCTTATAATTCCTCGTGGTAAAGAACCGGATGTACATGATGTTTCCGTTGACATCCGACTTCGTGTTCACTGGATTCGACACGGAACCGCAGTAGTACGCTATTCTAGAAATAAGACAGCTGATTTAAAATAAAATAAAATAAAATAAAAATAAAAATAAAAAATAAAAAAAATAAAAAAAATAAAAAAGCCTTTATTCTACCATAATTTTGTCTTTACATTCTTCCAAATTATATACAATATCTCTATAATTATTAATTGATTATTTAATTAGTCACAATTTTGTATTACCTATGTGTATTCAAGTATTCTTGTCATAAATTATTAGTATGTATGTATAATATGTCACTTTATATTTTAATATTATTTATTATGATTTAGTTAATAGAAGATTATTAGTTTTTCCTTTATATATACTATGTGGTATTTATGGAAGTCGCCTCTACGGCGTAGGCCTCCCCCAGTCTCCTCCAGTCGTCCCGGTCCATCGCTGTCCTCCTCCACGTCGGGCCGCCCCTCTGACGGAAGATATCTTCCCATCGTTTTCGTGGTCTGCCTCTCTTTCTTTTCCCATCGCGAGGGGTCCAGTCTGTTACTAATTTTGTCAGTTTGTTGTTATCCATTCTACACACATGGCCGCCCCATTTCCATTTTAATTCTCGAATTCTTTTTATTACGTCAGTCACTTTTGTTTTTTTCCTTATGCGTTCATTACTAATTTTATCTGAGAGTCTTATACCTAACATGCTTCGTTCCATTTTTCGTTGGTGAATAGCTAGTTTTATTTCATCTCTTTTTCGTAGAGCCCACGTTTGGCACCCGTACGTTAGGCATGGAAGTATTGCTGTTTCATACAACTTTGCTTTTAGTTTTATACTGAATTCTTTGTTTTTCATTATTTCTTTGAAACTCCAATATTTCTTCCAGGATATAGCTATTCGCCTATTTATTTCTTTTTCTGTTAAGTTTTCAAATGATATCGACTGACCTAGGTATATGTATTCTTGGACATAATCGATTTTTTCGCCCTCTACCATTATTATTTGTTCTGTGCTATTTGTCAGTATTTTGGTTTTCGACGCATTTAGTGATAAACCTACTTTTTTACTTTCTGTTGCTAATTCTCTGAGCATATTTTCTAATACGCATGATTTTTCGGCGAATATCACTATGTCGTCAGCGAATCTTAGGTGGCTGAGGTATTTGCCATCAATTCTTATCCCCTTGTTGTCCCAGTCAATGTTTGTGAATACCATTTCTAGCGCGGCTGCAAATAGCTTAGGCGACAGAGGGTCGCCTTGTCTGACCCCCTTCTGTATTGAAAATTCTGGGCCTTCTTTCTCTAATCGAATTCTGGCTGAGCTTTTTGAATAGATGCTGTTCAGTATATTCACATATTTTAAGTCAGTTCCTTGGTGTAGTAGTGCATTCCATATTGCGCTGTGTTCGAGGGAGTCGAAAGCCTTTGTAAAGTCAATAAATCCAATGTAGAGTATTTTTCCGTATTCACTAGTTTTCTCGATAATTTGTGTTACTACTTGAATGTGATCCACTGTTGAGAATTTTTTGCGGAAACCCGCCTGTTCCGGAGACTGATTTTCATCTAGTACTCTTTCAAGTCTATTCAACATGATTTTTGAGAAGATCTTGTAGATAGAAGACATCAGACTGATAGGTCTATAGTTATTAAGGTTGTTTCTGTCGCCTTTTTTGTGAAGTAGAGTGATAATAGATTGTGACCATTGCTTTGGTGTCGTTTCTTGATTGAGTATGTTGTTAAATATTACTTTCAATGGAGTTTTTATTGGTTCTAATATTGATTTCAGTAATTCATTGGTGATTTTGTCATCTCCTGGAGTTTTAAGATTCTTTTGAGTCTTGATAGCAAAGGTAATTTCGTCAGTCATAATTTCAGGTACTGTTTCTGTATTATTTAAGTAGCTTTCAACATCAATTTCACGGTATGAGGGTGTACTTGATTTGTAGAGTTCATGATAAAAGTGTGTAGCTTCTTTTAGTATATCACAGCGTTTTGATAATAGATTTCCCGCTCTATCTGCCATATTTATTGCCCATTTAGATGTCGAAGTTAGCTCCTTGTAGGCTTTTTTGATAGCTCCCGATCGCTCTATGTATTTTTCGAATGTGTTTTTTCTGTGCTCTTTTTGCTGTTTTGATATACTTCTATTAATTTCTTTACTTATCTTGGTAATCTCAATCTTAACTTCTTTAGTTCTTTTCTTTGCATACAATTGTTTTCTGTCCTCCAAAAGCTGGATGGTATGTGCGTTTAGAGTGTCTTTCTTTTTCTTGTTTGCTTTTGGTATTTTAAGTAGTAATTTATTCATTTCTCTTTCGAAATTGTCATATTGACATTGTATGTTTGAGGACATTTTTATTGCATTAGAAAAATCTTCTTCAATGTGTTTGCCACTATCTCTAGTTAGTGTTGGCAAATCTCTGGCGATGCTTCGATGTGTTTTTTTAATGTTTCTTATTTTTTTTGTAAATAGTTTGCATCGAATCATTCTGTGATCCGTATTAAAGTTGAGCTTTTTTATTATTTCAAAATTATGCATGTCTTTATGATTATTTGTAAGTATGTAGTCTATCTCGTTAAAATATTTTCCATCAGGCGATTGCCAAGTCCATTTGTCATGTTGGTTTCGTTTAAACAAGCTATTAACCAGTTTTAGGTTTTTCTCCAGAGAAAATTCTACTAATTTCTGGCCATGTAGAGATCTTTTCCCATACGAATATTTTCCAAATACGGTTTCTTCCCCAGTTTGAGATTCGCCAACTTGTGCATTTAAATCGCCCATTATTATGATATTTTTTGAAAATGATTTTTCCACTGCGACATCTAGTGTTTCATAGAATTTATCCATTTCATCATCTTTACTTATTTCGGTAGGTGCATAGACTTGTAGTATGGACAACGCGTTATTGTTGGATATTTGCAGGTCCAGAGTGGCTACTCGGTCGGAATAGCTATTAAAACCGATCACTATTTCTTTTAAGTATTTTTTAATCATGAATCCAACTCCACGCTGTCCTTTTGTTCCTTTGTTGTGATATAGGATGAATTCTTGATATTCTTCGAGATTTTCACAGTCTCGTCTTGTTTCGCATAGGCCGATGATATCCCATTTCAAGTCTTTAATTGCGTGGTTTAGTTCTGTTATTCTTGTATCAGATAGTAGAGTTCTAACGTTTAGGCTTGCTATGTATAAGTAGTGGCCATTGCGTTCCGGTTTTTTAATCTGGGGGGTGTGGTCGTTTTCCTCCATGAGGTCACCGGGGACCGGCCGGCTCGGAGGGTTCTGAGGAAGGGGTGCTAATTGCTATTCTGAGGTGTGTGAGGTAGATGTCGATTGGCTGGTCAACTGCAGCTCTTCGATGCTGTTCCCCGCTTTTGTGTTGGGAGCTATGTCCGTAGTAGAGCGTTTCCACATGTAGGAAGTAATGTCGTGGCTTTTATTTTGTTTAGGTATTTTGTTCCCAGTGTTTTGCTTTTTTCCTTTCGCGCTGTTGTTGTTCACATTTTTCGGTGATTCTGATAGATTTCTTTTATGTGATTTTCTATTGTCTTTATCGTTTTCTTTATGTGAGCGTCTGTTTTCTAAGTTCACTAGCTTGTCGTAACGAAGCACAACATTTTTTCCCTGTTCACGTTCCTTTTTTAGCTCCTCCTGCAGTTCTTTGCGTTTTTCCAAAACTTTTACTGGGAAATCTTCTTTAATGTAGATATTTGTGCCTTCTAGCATCTTTTTCTTTTTTAGTATCTCAATTTTCCTCCACATTGTAGTGACAGTTAGTACTATTGGCCTCGTTTTCCCTTCACCTTTTCTTCCTAATCTTCTCACCTCCTCAATCTCAAATTCTTCTATATTTATGCTCAATTGTTTAGTAATGACGTCAAGTGCTAAGTTTTGCAGGTTCCTGTAATTTCGCTCGCTCTCATGGACCCCAAATAAAAGTAAATTCTTCTTTCTGATCTGTTTTTCCAGGTGGTCTATAGTTTTTTGTTGTTGTTCAATTTTTGTACTTAATTCTGAAGTTCGGACGTTTAATAAATCGAACTTTTCATTTGTATTGCTATTAACTTTGTCCGTGATGTTTTCTTCCATATTTCGTATTTTTTCATTTTGATCAGCGATATCTCGTTGTATTTGTTTTAATATTGACAGCAAATTTTCATCCATTCTTACTACTGACGGTGACCTCTAGCGTCAAGTGGCTGTACTAATTTCTTATCGATAGTGATTAGTGGTGATAGTGTGGTGGTGGTATTTCCACTTTTCGATAGATGGCGCTGTTTGACAAAAATCGTATGTGATGATTTACGCAATTGAATTGTTTTTGTTTACGAGATCTAAATATGTGGCTTTTTATCACCAAACAGTTTTTGTATGTTGACTAACCTTCGGAATGTTCATCACAGTTCCATTTAAGAGGTTTTCTTTGCACTGTTTCTTCGTGGAGCGTTTTTTGTCAAGTAACGGTCGGAAAATGTTTACGTGTATTATCTTTTCGTAGACACTAGATATTCCACTGATAACAATTCTTCCGGTGATTTAGCACTTGATGTTAAGAATGTACTGCTTTTTACTTATATTTTATCACTTTTTACGATTTTAACCGATTAATCAATACACAGCTGATTTTGACGTGAGCACAGACTACCCTCCTGAGCACAGACTACCTGATTTAGAATAAGACTAAGACAGCTGATTTAGAATATTTTAATGATAAAATACATTTCATTATCATCATTTTATTCCAAATATGTACACCCGCTTCCATCGGATTCCAAATAAATCGTTCCATTTTTCTATGTCATTGGTAGGCAAACAAGCACACAGGCCACCTGAGATGGTAAGCGGTCACTGCGGCCCATAGACACCAAAATCTTATGACCTTATTAAGAAACCATCTCGAATGCTTACCCACCCTGAGGCCTAAGATGGAATGTCTATGTGCCAGTAATTTCACCTTACGTTAAGTACAGCCAAGGGAAATGTATGTATACAGCTAAAGCGTATGTATTAAGCGACTCCACGGAGCTCTCGACATTATTTGCTCTATACACATTATATTGCTTTGGCAGAGTAAATATCTATTACCTCTAAACGTACGTGTATAATTAAAAACTTACTTATTGTCCATATCGGGCGCAGCACCGAAAACTTGGACCAAATTGAGTTCACACTCGTTTGGCTTCTCCAAATGGTAGTGCGTGAAATTTAAGTAAATCTGAAAAAAAATGGTGTAAACGTAGCCCAAAAACTTCAAGTGCTCAATATAGTTGAAGATGATTTTGACATTGATGATTAGGATGATGTTTATGATGATAATATTACAAACCAGAAGATAGAAAGAAATGTCGATTACTACACGAAATAAAAGAAGAAGAGGAAGAACAATAGCGTTCAACTTACTCGACTGCCTTCAGGCGTTGTGAGGTTCCACAAAATATCCAGGGAGTTGCTGGTTGTAGCCTTCCAACAATCTTTGGCGTCTTCGCTAGAGGAGTTCACTACTCCGTACTTCTTTCCTTCCACTTGTATGACGCAGACCGTTGGCGCTATAACTGTAAAAATAAATGAAGATTTTTCTATGCCAATGGTGGGCAAACGGGCACACGGGCCGCTCTATGGTAAGTAATATCCATGGCCATTAGACGTAAAAGGAATCATAAGACCATGAATGCGTTGGAAACCCTGAGGAATAAGATTGAATACCTCTGAGAGGTATGCTGGTAATTTTACCGGCCCTCTTACCCTCTTACCGAAATGCAACAAGCAATCACTGCTGTTTATTAGCAACTGATGAGGAGGTAAGATGGCGGAGGTGGTGTTTATTGAAATACTCACGGTTACTAGAACTTGAGTCTGTTTCCACTTTTATTTTGAAGCCTTCGTACTCGATGTTTTCGTCGGATTTAAACTTCAACCATAAGTAAGGACCCGTCGAAGTAATCTTGCCCGGAAACGACTTCCCGCAGAAGCGCTTGAAGGGCTTAGCAAAACCATATTTACCATCGCGTATCTGAAAATGAAAGGTATCACAATACTCGTATTTCTCTTTACTGCAATGGGCTATGTCTGAAACGCTGATAGTAAAAAATACCAATAATTTATTCAGCAAATAAGCCAAATTAAGGCACTACAGAGGACGTGATATCACAGAAAAAAAATATTTTTCTACACTTCAAAAAAGGCCGTAAATGCGATGGTAGCTACTACATTACCATGGATATATTATTTGTGTTTAATGGGCTTGTCCTGAATGTACTTACCTCAATATAATCATATTCACATTTCGGATGATCTTCTAAATGGAATTCATCGATAAACGTCAAATGTATTATATGGTTGGGATCAGGTGCTGCAATAATAAAATCAGCGTTATTCTATAAGTTATCACCAGTTCTAATAATATTGTCAACTTCATCATTATGACCATTATCTTCATGTAAAATTTCGTCTTCTACCTTCGACCTTCTACCTACTTCTTACACTATTTGTTACACTCACACTTTCTTACCTTCAATTACAGTTATACACGTGGTATTTTTAGAATAAGTTGGATTCCCGTTTTCTCTAGGATGAGTTATTATATTAGTTGTGCTGTCATAGTTGAAAGGTTTGCATATGTCTTGCGCCATCTCTCTTTTCCTTCTTTCTTTCATGTCAAATTCTCTCATTTTACCATTGCCTAGTTTTATATGTCTATTTATTACGCTAGTTATTTCTTTAGTGTTTTCTTGGTACACTAGTCTAGATATTTGATTGGTCCGAGGCATGTCAGCTGTTTCCATGTATATTTCGTCAGCAATGATATTGCCATGATCAGCTTGCCTTGATGTTGTACTGCATAGTGAGCAAACTGGAACAAAAAAGAGATTAATGTTATAAATTAAGTTTTTCATAAGGATACATTGAAAAAAATATAGGTACAGTTACATGTGTGTGAAGTCCCCAATCGGCACTGGGCCCGCGCGGACTATTAGCCCAAACCCTCTCGCGATGGGAGGAGGCCTGTGCCCAGCAGTGGGACGCAAATAGGTTGTAGTAGTAGTAGTTACATGTAATGACGGTCTACAAGTTTGTAACAGACTCAAGAAAACGACTTTACCCCTTAAGGTGGTACACCGAAAGTACATAGTTAAGTCCTTATTTTGTTTTCCATTTTGCAACGACAATTTAGTCAGCATATAGGTACTCGTATATCTACATATATGTTATATGTGTAATTTCCGTTACACATTGATTACTTCGACTGCACAACAAATTTATTAACTGTTCCCGACTGTCATGTGATGTACAGTCGAGTACTCCAATATATACACACTTTTCCACCTTTCTCCCTTGTAATAAGGTCCAAAAGTGATCATATATTAATGAACTTCACTGTACATCAACAAAACTTTGTGTACTTATTTATTTTCTAGATCCTTTGCTAATTACAAAAAGTTGTGATAACCTAAAACACGATCAGGAAGTTCTACTTTACGTTCCAACTTTAATAAGATACCGTTCGTTCAGGAACGGAGTTTTTTAGGGTTCCTCAGAGGAACATTAATATCAATACTGCCTAAGTTATATACTACATAGTAAGTTTTTGCAGCAAATATTTTATATTTAGGAAATAAAACCAGACCAGTGTGTGTTGCCAGTGATGACTTATGGTTCCGAGACGTGGGCGCCTACGATGGGCCTCATAAGAAGGCTCAAGGTCACCCAGAGAGCAATGGAGAGGGCTATGCTCGGGGTTTCTCTGCGTGATAGAATCAGAAATGAGGATATCCGCAGTAGAACTGGGGTCACCGACATAGCCCGAAGAATTGCGAACCTTAAGTGGCAGTGGGCGGGGCACATTGCTCGCAGTACTGATGGCCGATGGGGCCAGAAAGTCCTGGAGTGGCGTCCGCGAACCGGTAGACGAGCTGTCGGTAGGCCTCCAACAAGATGGAGTGACGACCTTGTAAAGGTCGCGGGAACGCGGTGGATGCGAATGGCACAGAACCGGCCTGAGTGGCGCGCCTTGGGGGAGGCCTATGTCCAGCAGTGGACGTCTATCGGCTGAAATGATGATGATGATGAGGAAATAAAAAAAACTGCACGAGCAGAGTTTTTTCTTAAAGCTTCTATTTTACTGTTAGTTTATTATCCAATATCTGCTTTTTAGGGTTCCGAAGTCCACAAGGAACCCTTATAGTTTCGCCATGTCCGTCCGTCCGTCCGTCCGTCTGTCCGCACTATTACTCGGAGATGCTTAGGTCTAGAGAGCTGTAATTTGGCATGAATATGCATATTAGTTACGCTGATAAAGTCATACAATAAAATTTTGAAATATATTTTTTTATAGGGTACCTCCCCTACTCGTAAAGTGGGGATGTAATTTTTTTTTCTTGCGTACCCCATGGTGCGGCATATCGTTGAATAGGTCTTAAAAAAATATTGTGGGTTTGTTAAAACCATTTTTGATTAACTGATGCGTTTGTGAAATATTAAGCTTTAAAGTGCTATTTTTTGTTAGAGTCACGTGTCCCCCCCCCCCCCTGCCAGCTAAATGGTGGTATTTGGATGGCTGAAAAAAATCACGGTTGTGGCATATATAACGTAGTTGAAAGGAAAACTATCAGAACCAAGTAGGCTGTACAAACTTACGAGTAATAGTCGACCAACTTATAATGATGATTTTTCTCGAGCGGCAGGGGCGTCGGGCGGGCACGTCATACCACAGGCTAGCTAGATGCTAATAAGTCTTAGAAAGGTACTGTCGGCATCCTCAACTTCGGAACCCTATAATTTGCGCGTGGCCCGACACGCACTTGGCCGGTTTTTAATGGTATCAACAGCATCAGAAAAAACAACAGTTACAAAATACCTACTAAAGCTCACATTCCTGTACAGAACCAGGTATCAATTGAACGCAAGGAACTTAGCTTAAAAGCAAGACTGCTCACGGGAAAGTGACCGCTAGTGCAAGGCAATGAATAAATTAAGTCGACCTCGGGCGCGCCCCTAGGGAGCCGGCCCAGACGCAGGGAGGAGGGAATTTGTTTACAGGTTTGCATAAAAAACCCAATAATTTTATTTAGAAGAAAAAGGAATTAATTGCAACAGTTTATTTGCCGAAGGCAGGACCCGATGCTAGGACCGTCGGTTTGGCTACCACCATCTCACCCGCTACCGCCACCAAAACAGCCTATTTACGTTCCTCTGCTGGGCACCGGCCTTCTCTCATTCACCTAACCGGCTCAGTGCGGAAACTTCACACACATCCTTAAATTACTTTGCAGGTGCGTGCAGGCTTCCTCCCGTTGTTTTCCTTCACCGAAAAGCTCTGTGGTAAATTGAATTTCGCGCATACTCGTAATAGCATACTGAGCAAGCTGAATTTGCACCCTCGAGTATAATAATATGCATAATAAAACGCGGTGTTCAAATAACTACGTTGTTACGTTTAAAGTCGTCTCATATTGATTTTTACATATTTCACATCTAAATTTAGGTGTCAGACTCAGACTCGTCGACCCATAAAAAGAAATTCAATTTCCTTTTTCATATTCGGTTAGAAATGTTTAGGGACGTCACTGAAAGGTCTTTTACTGCCCGATTTAATGTTGGCTATTTTGTTCGGTTGATCCCCTGCCATGTCACCGCAGTTAAACTCTATTTATGATTTTCCGGATATAACTATACCAGGTTAGAAGGAAAGGGTTACCTCGCTAGTAAGAAGGGTTTACAGCCTCATTGCCGCAACACAGTGCAACGTGGTATATATTATAGTCTTTGCGTCCAATGCAATGTCAGAAAATGTATAAACTCTGGACAAAAATGCGGAAAAGTGCGCAGCTCTTAGTGTTCTACACTCGGTAAGGAACCGAGGTGCCAAATTTTAGTTTTCTACGACCGTAGTTTGAGCTGTGAATTGTCATAGTCTGTCAGACAGTAAGTAATGGGACAGTTTTATTATATTGATATGATCTGCTACAACTAATCATGATGGTAAAAATTGCCGGAAAACGTGGCGCTGGCCGCAGAAAAAAGTCTGGCTGAGGAATGCAAGTGAGTGGAGTACGAAATGCTGCAGAATTGTTCATCTTGCCCCAGAGACGAAAAAATAAATTTGTTGAGCTAATGTACAACCATCAGTAATAGGAGAGGTACCTAAAGAAGAAGATAGTTTTGTGGTTTTTCCGTGAGTTCTGGAATTGCTATGCCCTTCACTAGTGAGTTCATCAAAGAGCGTCTTGCGGTATGAAGACGACACTCGCGAAGAAGCGGTTACCTAACCGCTTCTTCGCGAAATAAAACTCATTCACCTGAATGAGTTTTATTTTAAACTAGCTTTCACGTTACTTTCCGTCTGTAACTTTGTCTCCTCGGAATTGTGTCCTGAACTTACTGCCTTTCATTGCCTTAGACGAAGAATTACAGAACATTCTTTCTTCATTGTCTTGCAAGGAGCCACTGCACGAATTTAGATTTTTTAAGCATCAGCTATTTCATAGTCTAAAACCCCGTATTCCAGACATGTATTTAGAAGAAAGTAAAAAAAAACAGTTATTCTAAAATGCTGCTGTTAACTTAACTTGTAACTGTAACGTAACTGTTAACATGTGGAAAGTGTGTGAAAATTTTTCTTTCTGTTATCACTATACAATTTTCAGTGGCTTCTAACTATGAATTCTATAAATACTCAAAAAGAGTTCATTCATTAGACGTAGACACAAATACGTTTCTATAACAAATATACAGTTATGATCTATCAATCCAAAACGATATCCGATGAGAGCAAAACAATTTTTTTCCAAAACCTTTGTAAGAAATCCCAAAAACATTGACCTTCAGTTTAAAATCTAATTTCACTTCCGAAGATCACCCAAACCAGGCCATTTATTCTTGCCGTTCAAAATTCAATCAGTATAGAGTATACTAATCTATGGGCTAACCTGTTTTTAATAAAATGGGACCAGGGCGACCTGGCGTCATGCCAGCGCGCCGGCTGCCGCCGACTAATATGTTCTTTAAAAAAAACAAACCTTGACTCCGATGTCTACGGGCTGAATAGATAATGTTAGATTCTGAAATTGAAATTTCTGGTCTGTTTTGGGTTTGTTTATTTTTATTTTTGCGAACTCCAGCGTGTAGAACCTATACTGTACGGTATTTTTGTTAATTGATACAGTTTTGACAAATCTGACTCTGATGTAAACGGTCCTTACCTACGAGTACATGAAACAGAATCGATCAACAGTAAAAAAAAAAGATGAATCATGGACAGCTCATAATGCTCGATCATAATTTTGAATATCCTCCTCCTCAGTCGTAAACTCTTTGACAGAGTGATCTCGGTTGCGTAGGTACGTGATAGAAGACTCGAATATGAAATTTTGAAGAAAAGTTTTGAATGTTGTGACAGCTACGAAATACTTAACCTATTTCCTATGGATTCAGTTTTTTTTTTGCTATCGCAGTTAAAATAAAACACCTGTACCTCAAGTGTATTCTTCGAGCCTGGAAAATACTTCTCGACCGCGTTTGCGCAGTAGTGCAGTCTCATTGCGGAAACCTACTTGCTTGGCGAAGCGATCTTCATCGAGATAATACTTAATAAGTGTGATCATATTTGTATAGAAAAAATACTAGTTATCTGGGGCAGCACACACCAATAATACCAAAGCTGTATTTGGTTGAAATCAAATATCAAAGCAGTAGTTTAGTCCACACACGCCATACCATAACATGAAATTTTAAGACTAAGCTTTTTGGTGAAGATTATCAAAAGAACTACTACTACTACTACAGCCTATTTGCGTCCCACTGCTGGGCACAGGCCTCCTCTCATCACGAGAGGGTTTGGGCTATAGTCCCCGCGCGGGCCCAGTGCGGATTGGGGACTTCACACACATCTTTGAATTGCTTCGCAGATGCATGCAGGTTTCCTCACGATGTTTTCCTTCACCGAAAAGCTCAGTGGTTAATTCGAATTGAATTTCGCACATAAGTAAACTTAGAGGTGCGAGCCGGAATCGAACCCCCGACCCTCTGCATGAGAGGCGGTAGGTCGAACCACTAGGCCACCACGGCTTCCAAAACACGGCGGTTCTTATCAAAAGAACAAACGATCTATTTAACCCATTTTATGCCCAGCATCATATTTTGCTAACACTCATTTCTAAAAAGCGGCGTCTAATTATCTGGAAAACCTGAACTGTTTTATCGGGTCAAAAATGACCCAGTAGGGTAAAATATGGGTGAAGGAGATTAAATTTCGGTCTCTTCTTTTAGTCTTAAGTACACTATTTGTAATGATATGTATTTCACACATCGCTATGTATATAACCACATGCCCTAGCCTTATATAGTAAACATCTCATTGGAAATATGGTAAACACTGTTATCAGTTCTTTTTTTTTTGATCCCCGAAATTTATCTAAAGTGCGTCTGTAACACGAAACTAGGAAACATAAATTTTACACAACATTCAAAATCCGAGATAATAGGGCTCTGAAGTGTGACTTATTATGTTTTTCTATCGTATTTAAGAATTCACAGAAAGACCATACAAGTTTACAAACTTACCAATGTCGGTTGTCTTTCCGATCCTATTTATAACTATGTTTTATGTTGTAGACAATAAGGTGCAAATATGTTTAAACATAAACTACGCAAGATGTATTTGTGCGTTGCAGGAATTGCGCAGAGACAAACAAAGTGGACACATGGTGGCTTAGGCGCCAGCGCTGGCGCCCGGGCTGATGCAGTCCGTGCATAAAAAACGGAGCTGCGACACTCGCGACGATTTATTTTTACAAGTTTGCGGAATAGTGAATTTTAATGTCTAGAAATTATGATTGTTAATAAGTTGTAGGTTAATAAATTATACGACTAAATGATAATAACAATGAAGAAGCGTGGTCAGAGGTTAGAGGGGTGAGATCGAGGCATTCTGTGAAAGATCGTAGAAGTGACTAGTTGGAAATAAACTAAGGGATAGATTGAATAACTACATTTTTGGAATTGTACTAAAATCTTGTATATCAATAAAAAGTAAAAGTATTAGTAGAGTAGAGTCAGTGGTTGCAGAGTTGGGTGTAAAAACCAGATGAGTATTCTGAATCGTTAATATAGACGTGATTAAACTGATAACGGGTTGTTACGGTTTTATTCAGAGGTTTTTCATTAATAATTATAATTGTTCTAATAGTGTTGGATATCGGTATTAATCACGGCTTGTTTTCACACTTCTTATTCTGAGTTTTATTTCGATATTGGATCGTAAACTTATAAATTTCATTCGAGGTGTTGCTTTGTTGGAAACTTGTGAACGGATTTCAATTAAGAATAATTTACGAAATTACGATCCATTATCTACGTATATTTTGACCTAATTTGATTTCTTATATTTTATTTTGACTTTATTGAATTCACTCGTAAATTTATGTAAATTGATGAAACTTGGTACCATTTTCACGTAACATTTGTTTAATAAAATGATGATGATGATGACGATAATGATGATGATATGATGATGTTTTGATTAATTGAATATTTTTTTTATATGTCGAACTAAGTGTAAAGTGCTGGCTCAGGGGTTTTTTTATTTGGCTTGGTTCGTTTTTTCCCTCTGAAAGTAGGATGTCCAGCTAGGAACGGAACCAAGACTCAAGGATTTCGCGTCCTTCGTAATCCTTGTGGATAGGATAAATAAATCAAACAATACAAATATAGGTTTTTTTAGGAGTTTGATAATAAACATTCAATACTTAATAACTCCTAAATACGCATTTTTCTTTCTTATCCTTGATTAACCTTTTGATTGTTTCTTTTATAGTGAAAATACCCCTTTCCGATATTTAATAGAGATTTTTCTTAGATCATTTTCATTGGGCTGATTTGATTGAATTATATTAGTATATTACTTGATCATTTCAAAGTTACTTATTTTAATAAATATGACATTATTTCACTTCATTCAATTTATTTGATTGCCATAAATCATTTTAATATCTGTGTGATAAATAAATGACAAAATAAATCACTACAGATTTAGTTTATCTGGGCCTGGGAGGGATCATTCTCCGAGTACGGCCAAACTTCTGTTGGAGGTCTTTTTCCATTTTATATCAAATTCACTTTAAATTCTGTTGATTTATTTTGCTCTGGTATTTTAATTCCAAATTGACTCTTTTATTTAATTCATGATTCCTATTCTCATATTATATTAAATAGACCAACAGAAGACAGGATACGAACTATCGAATTATACTGCGCACTTTCTTGGTCAAATAAAAGCGCTAAAGAGCTCTCTCCAGGGTGGCCACCCAATAATATATTCTCAAATCAAACAAATACATATATAACACAATAACAAAATGAGAATATAAATATACAAATAAAATCGAATGCATTCGTCAATATAAAGGAGAGAAAGCTCGAGCCGGACTGCGTCCAGTGGACGAGACGGCCAATATATATTACCTATAAAACCCTATCTAAATATATATATATAAATAAAGTTACGTAACTTATATAAGGGTGAGAAAGTGCAGAGTATAACTTGAACATTCGTTTAACCCGAAAACAGTTATGGAGGCATGCCAGTATTACGCTAAGGGAGGCGTAGCCCAGGGTGAGTCCTAGCGTGGAAAACTCCACACGAAGACGCACCGAATCAAATAAGTATATAATCACGTATATAAGCTTGATGATCATTGCCATTGGAGGGATTTGGTACAGTAGTTACCATCACACGTGGTGTCGCGTGACCAGGATCTAGGCTTTGTGTAAATAAAACCCTACACAACTAGATAAATATTAACTTGGGTTCACTATTAATAATAATAAAAAAATAACACAACGTAGGAACATTTTACATTATTTTTTTTTAGTATCATAGTTGGTTTTGTGAAGAGTGTATGTTTTGTTTAGAAATCGGGGGAAGGAGTTTTTTTTTTTTGATTGAGTAAATTTGCGAGTGAATTTTAATATTTCATTGGTCTATCATTTCATTTACATATATATGATGTACTTTACAGGTTGATAATAAGTCACACTTCATAGCTCATTATTTCACTTTTTAATTATATCTAGGGAAAAGACGACTTACAGTATTAGATAAATTGCCATTTATTTCTTTCGTTTAGTTTTGTGCATTTTCTTGGTTAGTTAAAATGTCTAAGCGAGGTAAACCGAGATTAGTTACAAGTAAAATTGCGAATAAGGATTTAGAGTTAGAGAATTTAGAATCGGGACCTTCCAAATTACGTAGGAAACAGGCTCAATCTAAAAAGACAACAGATATTGAACAAGTTAATACGGCGGAAGTTATTAATAATGGATTTCAAATGATGGCGGAGAAGTTTGAAGCGATTTTTAAAAGAATTGAAACGTTAGAATCCCATTCTACGAAACCCAGTGATGTCAATCAGTCATTACTTCCGAGTAGTTCAGGGGAGCGCGCTGAGAGTAGTTTAGAAAGGGATTTAAACATGTCAAGTAATGGATGTTGTGGAAATCGTGTAAATAATGTTTATATTACGCGCCCGATTGTAGATAGGCCGAGCTTTGATGGAAAAGGAAATTGTAACCCTATACGGTTTCTAAAACGTTTGAAAAAACACATTAATTCGATAAATGCACAAGATAAGGCTTTGGACATCGCGACCGAATGCCTAACAGACCCTGCCCGGAAACTCTTAGAGTTATATAGTAGCAATTGGACATCGTTCGAAGATTTCGAAAGCGATTTCAAAAAGATCTATTGGACCGAACTTCATCAAGAAGCGGCCAAATACAAATTGATGAATATGTTTTATGACAAAAATCGGAAACTATCTATGAGTGAACATTTTGCTGAACAAGTTGATACGGTTAGCTGCTTAACAATACCATTAACTGAAAGGGACTTGGTAAATTGTATTATGCGTCATTTTACGACTGATGTACAGCAACTTTGGTTTACTAGGCAGGGTGAAATATCTATCGCGACAGCGTCCGAGTTTCTAAGAAATCTAGAACAAAATATTATGCACCGGGAATTGAATAGTTTTCCTAGTTTTCCTAATGTAAATTTAGTTGGGAGACAACATTATCGCGGTCATAGTAATTCAAGAAGAGGTATGAGCTATACCAATAGAATAGTGGAACCTTTGACAGCAGTTATAGAAAATCGGGCTCTTTGTTTTAACCGTGGGTCAATAAGGGGACGAGGTAGAGGCCGTGGCAGGGGAAATTATCATAATAATAGAGTCATGCCCCCAGCCATCAAATGGGTACCCGAAACAACGACTGCAACGAAAACCAGTTCTAATAGCCGTTCCGATATTACACCTAATCCTACTAAACCATTATATAACACTATTGACCAGGGAAACGAGAAACAGTCAAGCAATTAGATCCCGGTTGTGAGACTGTCGTTAAAGTAGACAATAGTAGGGATGATAATAAATTACATAAACCAAGTAAGTTACAGAACGCTTTCAATAGTATGATAAAAATGGGTTGGACGGTAGGAAAAGGTCTAGGAAAATTAGAAAATGGACGTAAATACCCTGTAGGGAAATTATCTCAGAAGGGCGGTGAAGATGATGGGGTGAATTTTCTATTAAATGAATTAATAGATTTGCGTTTAGATTCCACTGACATATGTAAAGAGAACGGTAGGCCTTGTGTTTCTTGTGACGTAAGACAAAGATCAATTTATACAATTTTTGACACTTTAAATTATGATGAAGGTGATGAGGAATCATTGTCAAACTTACCTAAGTTACCCGAAGTAACTCTACAGGTATATGGTCGTAAAATTCAAGCTTTAATAGATACAGGCAGCCAAATAACAGGAATAACAGTTGAATTATACAATTACATAAAATCACAGGTAGGTAATTTATCTGAAATACCTATCCCTATGCTTCAAATACAAGGGGCATTCGGGTCTAAAAGCGAAAATATAAAAACCCTAGTTCTAATAGAGTTAGTAATTGGGGATACGCAAATAGAGACGCCAGTTGTTGTGTTGCGGAAATTGCCGAGATCGATTATATTGGGGTTTGATTGGTTGGAGAGGGTAAAAGGGGTAATTAAATGCGGTACCGAAAGGACTCTGAGTATTGAATATCTGGGTTTAAGATCGGAAATAAAAATAGGATCACAAAACGAACATGAAAGGTTGGGAGGCAGTGTAAATACATTTCAAATAAAACAAGCACTGTCTCAAATTGAAAGGGGTGATATAGTTAGTAAAGGAGATGAAAACATAGATGTAGCAAGGAATAATAAATCGAGATTGAATGTAATAAATAATTACGTAGAATCTTTACATATTGACGAGAATTGTAAACGATCACTGTTGCAAGTGTTGTTGCGGAATAAGAGTGTATTTTCAGAAAAGTTAGGATTAACAAATAAATATACACATGAAATTAAAATGGCTGATGAAACACCATTCGTGAAACGTAGTTATCCCGTACCTTTTGCCCATCGTGAACAGATAAAGGAAACTATAGAAGAGTTAGAACGCCTAGGTGTAGTAAAACGGGAAGCTACGCCCTTTTGTAGTCCATTGACATATAGAATGAAAAAGGATGGGTCTATAAGGTTATTATTAGACGCTCGCGAACTGAACAAAAGAATGATAGGCGATACTGAAGCTCCTCCACTTACATCAGAGATTTTGCAATCTTTTCATGGAGTTAACTATATTACTTTAATAGACTTGAATAATGCATATTTTCAGATACCTATTCACGAAAACTGCACCAAATATACTGGATTCACATTCATGGGAAAAACTTATACATACGCAGTTTTACCACAAGGACTAAAAACATCGGTAGCTAGTTTTACACGTGCTATGGACATGATATTAGGAGAAGAAGTTAGGGCATTTTGCGTGAATTATTTGGACGATTTGGTGGTTTTCACTGTAGGTGATATATATCTACATTTAGATCATATAGATCGTGTATTAAATCGCTTACGCGAGGCTAACATGACATGTAATATAGAAAAATGTAAATTTTTACAAGTAGAAGTAAAATTACTTGGACACATTGTCAATACACAAGGAATCAAAATGGATCCAGATAAAATCAAAGCCATTAGAGATTTCCCCGCACCGAAAACCGTAAAGCAAGTTCGGGCGTTTTTAGGACTTATCAATTATTTTAGGAGATTTATTTGGAAATATGGTGAGGAAACCAAACCACTTTGTGAATTGTTACGGAAAGATATCAAATGGAAATGGACTACAAAAGAAAATGATTGTTTCGAAAGGGTCAAAGAATTATTTCTTAACACGGTTATGCTAAATCACCCTAATGTAAAAAAAACATATTATCTACAAACTGATAGTAGCGCGATAGGTATTGCAGGGTGCATCTATCAGCTGTCTGATTCAGGGGAGGAGATGATTATAGGGTTTTGTAGTAAAGGGTTAACTGAAGCTGAAATGAAATGGACAGTAACTGAACAGGAACTATGGGCCATTATATATAGTTTAACAAAATTTGAAACTTATTTACGTGGAGCCAAGTTAGTCATACGTACCGATCATAAAAGTCTTATCTTTTTGAATTCGTGTAAATTGTTAAGTTCGCGGATGATAAGATGGGTTCATTATCTAGGACGGTTTGATTATAATGTAGAATATGTGGAAGGAAAAGAGAATATTGTAGCTGACGTTTTATCACGTCATATAGGAGGGGTAACAGATGTGCAAACATCTAAATCACAGAGTCCACAGATGAATCTATTTAAATCAGGTAAAACGGGACTAGTTATAAAACAGTTACAATCGTTGGAACAACATCAAGTCAATGACAAGGATCTGAAACTAATTATTGAAAATTTGAGAGGCTTGGATAATACAGAATTAGGAAATAGAGGTAAAATACGATGTTTCAAATTAGAAGACGATATTCTTTATCACATTAATCCAAAATCAGGGGTTACCACAATAGTTATACCAAGTATTCTACAAAAGGACTTGATTATCGATACCCACGAAGAAATAGGACATTTTGGTAGGTACAAAGTACTTTCTTTGTTAAAGAAACGATATTATTTTCCGAACATGTCACAGAAAGTTGGAAATGTACTTAGGGAATGTGATGTTTGCCAAAAGTCTAAACACGCGATAGCCCACCATTCCGGACCTAGCGTATCTGTGCTAGCTACTGAAATTGGAGAAATTGTATTTGCAGATCTATATGGTGCTTTGCCATCGGGAAAATTCGGCTATAAATATATTTTTGTAATACAAGATGTGTTCAGTAAGTTCATTAAATTATATCCTTTGCGCAAGGCAATTGGGAAAAGTGTGGTCAATTGCGTGAAAGAGTTTCATAAGACTATACCCATAACACAAATCATAACAGATAATGGAGCACAGTTTATATCTAGGGTTTGGGAAGATGAGCTGTCAAAATTGAACATTAAGTTATCACATACTTCAGTTAGAAACCCACGTCCGAATACAACTGAGAGAGTAAATAAGGAGCTAGGACGAATGTTTAGAACGTATTGTCATAAATCTCATAATTCTTGGGTTACCTTGGTTCCTGAAATTGAAGAGTGCTATAATAAAGTGACTCATATTTCAACTGGATATTCCCCGATAGAGATAATTACAGGCCAGGACGTTAAATTGTCATCTGATGCAGCATTGCTGAAATTTAAGGGATCGGAAACAGCAAACATTGAGATAGAGGAAATACGTAGGAATGCGCGAGAAAATTTGATTAAAAATGCAAAATCGAGGCAGTTAATATATGATAAAACACATCGCATAATGCGTTTTGATATAGGAGATTATGTTAAATTAAAGACATTTACAAAATCTGATGCAGAGAGGAAAATAACGAAAAAAATTTCGCGACTTTATATAGGTCCTTTTAGGATAGGAGCAATACCTTATGAAAATGTATATACATTGATTTGCCCACGAACGAATGAAATTAAGGGAAATTTCAATTCGATCCACCTGTTTAAATACTATGTAAATAAGGAATCCGATAAGGCTAATTAAGATAAAACAAAAACAAAAAAAAAAAAAAATTAAAAAAAAAAAAAAAAAAAAATACATACGTAGATACACATATAAGTTACTTAAATTTAGGTAAATAGTGTATTTTATTGAGTGAAGATAATTAGAAAGCTAGTTTCAAATGATCTTCAGGGGAAGGCGTGTAATGATATGTATTTCACACATCGCTATGTATATAACCACATGCCCTAGCCTTATATAGTAAACATCTCATTGGAAATATGGTAAACACTGTTATCAGTTCTTTTTTTTTTGATCCCCGAAATTTATCTAAAGTGCGTCTGTAACACGAAACTAGGAAACATAAATTTTACACAACATTCAAAATCCGAGATAATAGGGCTCTGAAGTGTGACTTATTATGTTTTTCTATCGTATTTAAGAATTCACAGAAAGACCATACAAGTTTACAAACTTACCAATGTCGGTTGTCTTTCCGATCCTATTTATAACTATGTTTTATGTTGTAGACAATAAGGTGCAAATATGTTTAAACATAAACTACGCAAGATGTATTTGTGCGTTGCAGGAATTGCGCAGAGACAAACAAAGTGGACACATGGTGGCTTAGGCGCCAGCGCTGGCGCCCGGGCTGATGCAGTCCGTGCATAAAAAACGGAGCTGCGACACTCGCGACGATTTATTTTTACAAGTTTGCGGAATAGTGAATTTTAATGTCTAGAAATTATGATTGTTAATAAGTTGTAGGTTAATAAATTATACGACTAAATGATAATAACAATGAAGAAGCGTGGTCAGAGGTTAGAGGGGTGAGATCGAGGCATTCTGTGAAAGATCGTAGAAGTGACTAGTTGGAAATAAACTAAGGGATAGATTGAATAACTACATTTTTGGAATTGTACTAAAATCTTGTATATCAATAAAAAGTAAAAGTATTAGTAGAGTAGAGTCAGTGGTTGCAGAGTTGGGTGTAAAAACCAGATGAGTATTCTGAATCGTTAATATAGACGTGATTAAACTGATAACGGGTTGTTACGGTTTTATTCAGAGGTTTTTCATTAATAATTATAATTGTTCTAATAGTGTTGGATATCGGTATTAATCACGGCTTGTTTTCACACTTCTTATTCTGAGTTTTATTTCGATATTGGATCGTAAACTTATAAATTTCATTCGAGGTGTTGCTTTGTTGGAAACTTGTGAACGGATTTCAATTAAGAATAATTTACGAAATTACGATCCATTATCTACGTATATTTTGACCTAATTTGATTTCTTATATTTTATTTTGACTTTATTGAATTCACTCGTAAATTTATGTAAATTGATGAAACTTGGTACCATTTTCACGTAACATTTGTTTAATAAAATGATGATGATGATGACGATAATGATGATGATATGATGATGTTTTGATTAATTGAATATTTTTTTTATATGTCGAACTAAGTGTAAAGTGCTGGCTCAGGGGTTTTTTTATTTGGCTTGGTTCGTTTTTTCCCTCTGAAAGTAGGATGTCCAGCTAGGAACGGAACCAAGACTCAAGGATTTCGCGTCCTTCGTAATCCTTGTGGATAGGATAAATAAATCAAACAATACAAATATAGGTTTTTTTAGGAGTTTGATAATAAACATTCAATACTTAATAACTCCTAAATACGCATTTTTCTTTCTTATCCTTGATTAACCTTTTGATTGTTTCTTTTATAGTGAAAATACCCCTTTCCGATATTTAATAGAGATTTTTCTTAGATCATTTTCATTGGGCTGATTTGATTGAATTATATTGGTATATTACTTGATCATTTCAAAGTTACTTATTTTAATAAATATGACATTATTTCACTTCATTCAATTTATTTGATTGCCATAAATCATTTTAATATCTGTGTGATAAATAAATGACAAAATAAATCACTACAGATTTAGTTTATCTGGGCCTGGGAGGGATCATTCTCCGAGTACGGCCAAACTTCTGTTGGAGGTCTTTTTCCATTTTATATCAAATTCACTTTAAATTCTGTTGATTTATTTTGCTCTGGTATTTTAATTCCAAATTGACTCTTTTATTTAATTCATGATTCCTATTCTCATATTATATTAAATAGACCAACAGAAGACAGGATACGAACTATCGAATTATACTGCGCACTTTCTTGGTCAAATAAAAGCGCTAAAGAGCTCTCTCCAGGGTGGCCACCCAATAATATATTCTCAAATCAAACAAATACATATATAACACAATAACAAAATGAGAATATAAATATACAAATAAAATCGAATGCATTCGTCAATATAAAGGAGAGAAAGCTCGAGCCGGACTGCGTCCAGTGGACGAGACGGCCAATATATATTACCTATAAAACCCTATCTAAATATATATATATAAATAAAGTTACGTAACTTATATAAGGGTGAGAAAGTGCAGAGTATAACTTGAACATTCGTTTAACCCGAAAACAGTTATGGAGGCATGCCAGTATTACGCTAAGGGAGGCGTAGCCCAGGGTGAGTCCTAGCGTGGAAAACTCCACACGAAGACGCACCGAATCAAATAAGTATATAATCACGTATATAAGCTTGATGATCATTGCCATTGGAGGGATTTGGTACAGTAGTTACCATCACATATTGATAGAGTGGTCTTGGTCATGTATGGTCGATTTTTTTGGGTACATAAGCAGCTGCATACAATACCTATAAATGAAAAAAAAAACTGTCACACCAAAAACAAACCGAAACTTTTACGCCAAAAAACCATTCGAGCGTCTCTCAGCACCGCTCGTTCTACATTCAAATTATGATCAGGCATACATAATAAATGTACGAATGTATGGAGCCATTAAGGCATTCCTGCCGTGTTCAGAATTTCCACACAACAGCGTATATTTGCGTCAACCGCGGCTTTGCCCTCAAACAATAGGGTGATATACATAAGTAGGCAACGTATAGTCTGGGACGCAACGACGGAAACGGTCAGTTCATTTGATACTAAAGTCGGTCTTAGACACTTTTGCAATAGGCTAGATGACTGAATCTAATTAGTCCGTCAGTTGGATTATCAGAATATAATTGACCTGTAAGTATTTTTTTTTCGTTACGTATACCAAAATTGACAAAGGTTCGACGCTTCAAAATTCACAATACGTCACGCTTTGATATAGTTTGCACTCAATTCTCACTTCACGAACTCACGAGTTTTGATACGTCTTTTCTTTGTCAATAATTCATGAATTTTTTTTGTTCTTTTTACGTGTCCAATTTTCAACACCTACTCCAACAGAGATAGACAATTACAATTTATTGATGCTATCTTTTCATCTTCATCGTCATCATCATCATCATCATCATCATCATCATCATCATCATCATCATCATCATCATCATCATCATTTTAGCCGAAACACGTCCAATGCTAGACATAGGCGTACCCCAAGGCTGGCTACTCAGATAGGTCCTGTGCCGCTTGCTTCCATCGGATTTCCGCGACCTTCACGTGGCCGTCGCACCGTGCCTAATTATCATGCTATTATCCTATTTAAATTGTACGCGTACCTAATTTTTCCGTCTGGGAAATAATGACCGTACGTCGATAAAAGAAATGGAATTTGACGAGGCTCATTGGCTGCTAAACTAATTCCTCAAATAGCAGCCACGTATTGGAAGACGAACTGTCGCTATTCCCCCCAAAAAATAGAGTGGCAATTGACAACATTTCAACATTTTAGTAAGGCGTAAATCAAAAACCATTTCTGTATCTTTATTTAAAGGAGTCAATAAAAAAGTTTCAGATTTTTCGTTTATTACTTTTAGAGAAAATCGTGTTTTAGTGGTAACTGGTGCGTGACGTCATCTCACTCAATTCACTCACTCTCGCTAAAGAGCGGGCGCTACGCGCAGAACTATATCTATGCGCAGAAAGAGCAACTACGTCATTTTTGACTTACGCCCCTTTAGAATGAGAAGTCTTTTTAACTTTAATTTTATGTATGAAATTGACGACTTACGAAAAAAAAGAAAAGATACGTGTCCTCTTAAATTTTCACTACTTTCTAACTAGCTGATAAAATAGCCGTGTTAAAAATAAAAATTGTAAATTTTGTCAAGGTATATTACTTACGGTGGATACGGACGGCTGACCCAGCCCCAGAACTTGTCTACGTTCCGAACCTTGGGATAAGATAGGATGTCTAGCCCTGGACGTCTTTCCGTCGACATCTACCACATTCACAACAGCCTATTTCCGTGATCTCACCAAATGGTCCTAGCGGAAGACCAGCGCTGGCCTCAATGCCAGCACATGCTGAGCTAGGACCATTTCGTGACAAATCACACGCAAATGTTATTGTTTTCTTCGATTTTATTGTTATTTATGTTATGTCGTGTGTTTTGCACCGAATAAATGTTTCTTCTTCTTCTTCTTCTTCTTCCTATTTAGGCTCGCTGCTAGGCACAGGCTTTCTCAAATCACGAGAGAGATTCAGTCGACACATATCGACATGATGATGATCTTTTTTATATCACTATACTTAATTTATTTAATTTCAAATGAACTAGTTTATTCAGTTCTGTCCAAGGTCCAGTCAATTCCAAATAAAGTTAGAGGAAACCGCAATAAATTTCATCATTCATATTATTCATCTAAAGGAAATCCCACGTCCGGGAAAGATAAATGTCGTCACGGTATGGAGATATTGAAAGGAATAACGTTGAAAATACATAAACTTAAGAAGTCGGAGGAAATCATACGATTAATTTATTTACTTACGATAAAAAATGGATAAAAGTTCTTATCCTAGTGGTTCAACCTACCGCTTTCCATACAGAATCTCGGCTTGAACTAAATCTCTGAAGATACTTTTTAATTGCCTTGTCGTATTTGGTAAGAGCGTGGAGGTAATTTGGAACACCATATATGTCACAATATTTTGTTAATTCTTCCATGCAAGTATCTTATTAAAGTTTTATGGTTTACCATTTTTTGAGCGATGTTGCCTTTTCAGATAGTTATAACTTTCAACCAATCCTATACTTCAAACGCGCTAATGTTGTATTTCTGTTTTTTTTCTATCTTTATTTGTTTATCCAAGCGATCTCAGAAACGGTCCTAACGATTTGGACGATTTTTTTATTATAGAGGTTTACTACGGTGACAAATTGATCTAACTAGGTGCTATATCTGAGAAAACTCGGTTTTAGCCATTTTCACACGAGCAAAGCTCGGTCGCCCATATTCTGTGTGGTAAATAGTTTTTTTTTTTTATGATACAAGTGCGGAAAGTACTAGTTTTACACCGACACGAGTTGGGAATTACCTATCCGCACGAGTGTAATACAACGTTTTATGCATCATACGAGGAAACACATAAAATATATATTTAAGAAGTAAGTAAAAGCTTTATTTATTAAGGCATTAGTAATAATTTTGAAACACCCAGAAAAAAAAACTTTGTAATTTTATTGTTGCGTTTAAACTAAAGTGATCTACTTTAGTTTAAACGCTACAGACATTTTACTTTCTCGCACAATGCAGCGTGCGGGAAAGTAGTTCCTATTTTCATTCCCGCACAGTATGCACAAACGTGCAGGAAAGTAAAACTGTCTGCGATAATGTTTACCAACATAATAGTACATTACACACCTAGGGCGGTCAAGTAAAGAAAGTCTCAGATCGCGGGTAATTGAGGCCCGAGCCGGAGGCGAGGGCTATAATCTAGGGGTCTGCGGATTTCTTTACGACCGCCCGTGGTTAGTATACGATTTTACGTCACCACCTGGCCGTGAAGAGGGATTTTTCGTAGCGCCCAAGGGCGGTAAATCCCGCTTTTCGGCCTGGTGTGACGTAAAGGTATTTTATGACATGGGTAGATTTTGAAACAGCCTCCTGGACTAAATCCAAGTTGTATCGTGTAGCAATCTAATATTACAGGGAAATAATATAGGAGCCTCCTGAACAAGACACAGAAATTCCATTTATTTGGTACTTTGTATTCTTCTGTTGACATACTTAAGATGAGACTCGCGATTTCATTATATTTATTATTTATTATATATCTTGCTTCCCCTTTTTTTTACTTAAGAAGTTTTTATTTGTCAGTACTAAATACAAAGCTCATTTCCAAAGTTAAATAAATAAAAAATAAAAATATGATTTCTGGGATAAAAACTTAAGTCTTCTTATCTAAATACTACCTCCATCTATTTAGGTTCAGCGTTTGAAGTATGAATAAGTTACTCTTATAAAAATAACCATAGTTACCTTTACATTATAGATACTAATAAGTACTATGATGATCATATCGGCCCAAAGAACATACTTGCAGGCGTCCCTCAAGGTTCACTACTAGGACCAGTGCTGCAACTCACATAGTTCGAGTATTTACTGCTACTACAGCCTATTTGCGTCCCACTGCTGGGCACAGGCCTCACCTCATCACGAGAGGGTTTGGGCTATAGTCCACACGCGGGCCCAGTGCGGATTGGGGACTTCTCACAATCTTTAAATTACTTCGCAGATGCATGCAGGTCTCCTCACGATGTTTTCCTTCACCGAAAAGCTCAGTGGTAAATTCAAATTGAATTTCGCACATTAGTAAACTTAGAGATGCGAGCCGGAATCGAACCCCCGACCCTCTGCATGAGAGGCGGTAGGTCGAACCACTAGGCCACCACGGCTTCAAGTTCGAGTATTTACTACATATTTAATATTAAATAACCACACGAAAGAATACGTTAAATAATTGCCCGCTGACGTAGGTTATTCATTTCGGTTTAATATCCCGCCGCCGGCTGCGTTTTCCCGCAATAAACTGAAACGCTGTACCAGGTGTCGCCCCTACTATTGGTACTGAATATTAAATTTAGAGTGCGAACACTACTCTATTTCTTTACAGTCTTCCAACTTTGTTTTGACACCCGGTAACGCAGCAATAAAGCAAGTCACTTCCTAAAACAAACTATCAATTTAAGAGTTCGTGGAAGCCATTCTCCAAAATGCATTTGCCGAGATGGTGGAACCTGATGAAAAGTCCGTCCGAATGGTTACCATTTTATCCGCTAACCTGCCGCCGAATATCAGTACTTGCTCTAACAGTGGTCCGATAAGGAGGTAAAATGGCCGGTGAAATTACCAGCATAGAGATATTCAATCTTGGGCCTCGGGTTGGCAAAGCATTCGGGCCAGTGACCTGTTCACTTGAGCGTTCACAGTTCAGAGCTTTAAAAAACGGGTGCCATCTATTTGGCATAATTCTTTTTGTCCGAAACTGTTTACGCATAACAGGCTTCGCATAATTTATCTACGCCGAATCTTGACTTTGTCGAATTTTTATTAAGCATAATTCTTTATTGGTCGAATGGGTGTTTACCCGAATATTGTGTTGGCATAATTTTGACTTGGCCGAATTTAATTACGCATAATGTTGTTTCGCATACCAGTAATTTAGCAGAATTTGGATAGGCCGAAATATTGAAGGGACGGTGTGCGGTAACACCCAAAGTTTAGAGCAAAGCCGACTCGCATACTCGTAGGTTAGGTTAGGTTAGTTTTTATATAAGTAAACGAAATTATCAGTTAGTAAAAATCAAATAAGGACTCATTTAATTAAATCGACGAGAATAAAGGTATGCGAAAGTAGTTTTCGGTGTAACGAATTTCGGCGAAAGTAATTTTCTGCGTAAACAATATTCGAATGTCGAAAATTATGCGTGAAAACCATTCGGCGTAAATAGATTATGCGTAATATAATTCGACGAAAAATCGTTATGCGAGATTAGTTTCGGCGTAAATACTATTATGCCTATACTTATTACGCAAAATCGAATTCTGCCAAAAAAAAATATGCGTAAACAAGGGGAACCTTAAAAAACATGAGTACTATTTTAACAACGCTTTTATTAGGTTGACGAGTAAGTAACTCAATTCAATTCAATCATTTATTCAGCAAATTGGCCACATAGGGATACTTTTACACGTCAGAAAAAGAATTTACCAGCGCTCTCTAAACCCATTGCTTGAGAAGAAGCGCCGCAACAAAGTCAAGCAGAAGGCCTTTTTTCAAAAAATCCACAAAGTTATAAAATTAACATTTGCATTACATGTATAAAATATACATATAGGTACGTACTAAAATTACATTGAAGGGATGTAGAGTCCCTAACTTAAACTTAAATCTAAGACCTTGAAGATGTTTCGTCTCCAAGGGTCCAAAAATAAAAATAAAAATAAATGATAATAATAATTGTAATGGGGATAGCCTCCATTGTCAAAAAAATAAATTTCTGATGTCAACAGTCTCAAAATGTCAATAATAGGTAAATATAGTTCATTCAACTAACCACTAAGCTAAAAATCAACTTCTAATTATCACGTATTTATTAACACTGAGCTGAGCTGATGATGGAGCTAGGAGGTGGGCACGGAAGAGTCAAAGCGTTGTTTTAGTATTTTACATCAGCCTTGGCCGTAAAGTGGGATTTTCTGCCCGCTACGCGGAGAGAAAATCTCACTTCTTGGCCAAGGCAAGACGTAAAACTTTTGACAAACCACGGGCGGTAATTCGTAAAGCCCCAGATCGCATATTTATGTTACAGAAACCTGCGATCTGGGACATTTACGAATTCACCACCCTAGGTCTGTAATGTACTATTATTTATTTATTTATTTATTTAAACTTTATTGCACATTAGTAAAACTAATACAAAAGGTGAACTTAATGCCATAAGGCATTCTCTACCAGTTAAACCTTTGGACATAATGGAAAATGTTGTGGCGGTGCAATAGAGGCTACTTACAAGTAGCCACACTGTAAAAATATAACATATAGAAGCAAATTAAATAAAAATAAATAAACTACACACATAATATATAGACTACACTACACATATATTAAACTATTTATGAAAAATATTATTATTATTTCGAGTTCCAGAGGTTGTCTCTCGAAAGGAGTAGAAACGGGGGCTCCTTTGAACTGCGAGGGCTGACTTATTAGGGTTCCGTGCGCTTTGTGGACGCGCCGACGTTATGTTGCCATACATTGTATGCGTTAGTAGTATATTATTGTATGTTCTGGACCACCCTTATTTGCGGTTGTGAATTGAAGTCGTGGTTAGGGAATGTATGTAGTTAGTATGGAGGCCGGATACTGATAACAGTTTACCAACCGCAAAATAGCAAGTTAACTTTGTAAAATTCTTATTCATATATATATTGGGTTAGAATACTGGACCAGTCTTGTGCGGTTGGTAAATTGTAGTTAGTATGGGGGCTGGGTACTGGTGGCAGTTTACCAACCGCAAAATAGCAAGTTAACTTTGTTTTTATTTATTTATATATTGAGTTGGAATACTGGACCAGTCTTTTGCGGTTGGTAAATTGTAGTTAGTATGGGGGCTGGGTATTGATAGCAGTTTACCAACCGCAAAATAGCAAGTTACCTTTGTATTCTATTTATTCATATATTGAGTTTGAATACTGGACCAGTCTTTTGCGGTTGGTAAATTGTAGTTAGTATGGAGGCTGGGTACTGATAGCAGTTTACCAACTGCATAATAGACGTATAGCTTGGTTTGTAACATCCTCATTTCGATATGTTTCAATATGGAACTGAGTGGGAGCAGGTCTAGGTTTAGTAATAATACTGCTGAATAAATGTACTATTCTATGAATAATGTATGAGGATTGCAGTTTACTAACGGTAAATGCAGTTTGTTAGTTTGTCGAAAGCTATCAAAACGGGATATGAGTGGGGTATTTGTCTAGGTTTCCTATTCAATTACAAATAAAACTGTTTCATTCTATTTTCAAGACCTAAGAGCTTAACACGTTAGCAGTATGTACATCTCCAATTTGCTATCATTAACGTTATTATTACAATTACAAGCAGTTCACGATACAGATAAAAAAAATGTTACTTTACAAGGATACCGCGAGGACTATTTCCCCTCGTGCGCTACCCGGGCCTGGAATATTTCTAAAATAAATGTCTTAGAGCCGGACGAACTAGCATTTAACCATAATGTTAAATGGTATGTAAATATCTTCTCGGGTAAAAGAGGGACGACTACCACGGCTGCTCCTTTAACAGTTGTTCGTGTTGATCAAAATGAAGCGGTAAATTTGCCGCTCTGTGTTAATGGTGAAATGATAATATTCAAAATGGAGGTCGTGGGAGAGTCCAGTACTTACGCTGTTATGGGGGTGAGAGGAAGAGGTCGCGTGAAGCGGGAGACACAAATGAAACAGTCATGGTCAGAGGCGGGATACTATCAAGTTATAACGGATGGGGATGGAATTGAAGTGACGGTTCGTGTAAACAAAAAGAACAGAGCTCAAACCACCCCTTCTCCTTCAACATCAACCTCCACCACCACCACCACCACCACAACAGCCCAACCAACGCAAAAGACGACAACAACGCCACCACCTACCATCGTACCAATACAAAAGACGACTACCATAACACCAGTGAAAAAGCTCAAGCTGAGTGAAGATTGTCGACAGTACGCGAATATGATAAGGCAAATGATAGATTGGGCTTTCGATGAATTATCACGTCTAGAGGACACGACAAATTCTGATCTGTTTTGTAAAGAACATCTACCAAGTACGACACCTACGTATCCATAATACCCACCTTCAATGGTTTCTATGTGAGTTCTTTTTTTATCAATACCGCTTCTTACCACATCCTTCTTTGATATTAGTGGTTAGGTGTTATTACCCTATTTACACTGTTTATGTTCCCACACATTTTAGTACGGTGTGCTACTGCTATGCATTATAAAAGCTGATGGTTGTCGTGGATACAGGCACAGTATTACAGGAGGTGATTCGCTAGTGAGTAGTGTAGTTGAGTACGTATACACAATGAGCAAGTCATCCGCAGATTCCACCATTGAAAAGCTGTCTTTAAAGGGGTGTGCGATAATTAATTGGTTGAAACCTAACGACTTGATTCTAAAGAAAAAATATCCAATAATAGATTGTTACCAGCTGCCCAACAAGTTTCACCAAAACAAAATTCAAACGGTAATCGTCCTTAATGAAGGACGATTATCTTTACCTATAAGATTTGACGAGTTAACTGAAGAGGATGTATTCAATTTAAAAAGCGGGGTTTCCATAATAAACCACGGACCAAAGGGGAAGACGTGGTTGTTAGATTTCTGTAAGACAGAGTAAGTATTCCTATATATAGATAACTTTTTTTTCTTACAGAGTTGTCCAGTCCAGTCCAGTCTAAATATTCCCTAAAGTATATAAATATTTTTTAAAATGGATGCTCACCCATCATCTAGTAATCAAAGTAAGATTTTATTTTCCTTCTTAATTTACCATCTTATAGCCCACTTAGTTATTAATATGTAATTATCATCTCGATTTACATTTTTTTTTTTACAGATGAATGTAAACCAACATTACCCTATCTACAGCATCAAAGTAAGTATAGACACACACACACACACACACACGCACACATACACACACACGCATTATTTGGTTTTGATGTATTTATAATATTTCATTTCTTCAACAGATGATGATAACAAAGAAAATTTACCACCGGCTGAAGAGGATTTAGCGTGTTCAGAAGCGTCAATGTCGACCACGGATCAATCAGAGTTAGAACAATACTTTTACAGATGTAAAAATAGTTGGTTGCAAGCATTCCAAAGGAACGAGTTACTTAAAGAATGGAGGACAGAGATACCGTTCCATCTGTTTTCGAATGATATCGCCAGGCTATTGCGCAATATATTTATATGCAGCACTCGACCCGTTGAAAATTTGTATCTCTTAATAGTATTCTGGGATGACATCAGTGCTGAAATCGAGGATCTGATTGGTGATCAAAATATAAATTGTCAAGAATGGCTTGCTCTATTGGCGGGGGTGGAAGCTGAACTGTTTACACGAGTACCCTTCACCCTAAACACATTCAATTTTTTAATTAACGTTGTGTTCTGTGTTGTAGGACCTCAAATAATAAGATCCTCAAACCAGCAGTTGTAGTAGTAGTAGTAGTAGTAGTAATTCTGTGTTAATCATTATTTTGATGCTTTTTTATATGTTTTTTTATTGTCATTATTATACTTTAAATGCATAGCGAAAATAATAAATGTGTATGTAACGCTTCCGCTGTATCTTTTTTTTTTTCAATAAAAATGTATAGCTTTCTCAAACGTATAGCGAGCGAGATAATAAATGTATAGCTTTTTTTCATATATAATGAATAAATTAAAGGATAAAAAAAACGTTTTTTTTTAATTCCATTTATTTACCTTATAAAATGTGACAATAGCGTCATATCAAATCTTTCTTATCTATCCAACTCTTCTCATCAAGACCGAGCCACTTAACATACACTTTAGTTCCTTTACGTTTCAAAACTTTCTCCACTAGGTAGATGTCATGATTTTGAGTTTTCTGGAGCTCCTTTTCATAGAAACAGCCCGATATTGGTTCATGTTTAGAATCACAAAGTAAGTATGTCACTGGATATGTATTCAACACCTTGGTGATATTAAATACTTCCGTAGTCCAGTTGGCGGTATAGCCCTTGGAAAATGCTGACTTGTATTTACTAATCCTCACATAATCACCCACCTTTAACTTTGCCTTGGGCTTCATTTTGATATTATTGTAGACTGTATTTAAAAGCACTTTAGAGTTGGATTCATTCACGCTTGCTGGCGATGTACCTATTGTACGATGTATTTTATTATTGTAACGCTGTTCGATGTCTGCTATCAGTCGAGTCCAGTTGTATGAACCATTCAAGCTAAATTGTTGCCACAGCCAATGTTTTAAGGTTCTAATTAGTCTCTCCACAATTGAAGCCTTCATGATGCTAAATGTGGAATAATGATTAATGTTGTAATGTGTCATGAGTGCTTTAAACTTGGTATTAAAAAATTCTTTTCCATCATCCGATTGAATATTCTTAGGTTTTCTAACGCCCCCGCTTAGAATTTTTTTCATGACTTTCGTCACATCTTCAGCGTTTTTGCTCTTTAACGGTTGTAACCATGCGTATTTTGAAAATGTATCAATACACGTTAGAATATACTTTTGACCTTTATTATCTCTAGAGTATTTTTGCATGTCAATCAAATCGATTTGCCAGGTGTCATCGAGTCCCTTCTGTATGAATCGTCTGCGTGGGAACGTTCTGCTCGCATACTTATGTATTTCTTTAACCACCTCAGCCTTACTCATCACTGGGGGATAGGGTTTTGGGTGTGATACGTTTTTTTTTGTTGGTGGTGGAGTCACTTGTTGAGGGGGGTAGATGAGGAGGGGGAAGAGGAGGAGGAGGAGGAGGAGGAGGAGGAGTCGACGTTGAGATTCGAGTTGTTAGTTTCTCAAGCTTCTGCTTTAAGACGTTTATATCCCTTGTGTGCGTTTTAAATTTCATGAGCAGATGTTGTACTGCAAGATCTAACTGTTCTTTGATAACAGCGTCATGTTTATAGATACCTTTTTCAATTGAAGTCAGTCGTCGCTTATCAAAATCAATCAAATCTTTTTCCACTTGAAGTGTTTTAAATTTATCGGAGGATGAGGAGTTGATCAAGTGCTGACCAAACTTGTTCAGGGGCATGATGAAACTGAACGATGGTGGGTAGCGGTGGGGTTTTTTATTTGTAATGACATAAAAGCCCGTCATGAATTACCAGATTAAGTAACTGATGGGCCAACTGATCCGGTAACTGCTTATATCTAGCAGATCATAAAGGTAGCGGTTGATCGGTAGGAATTCATGCTCTTAACCTCATCACTTTAAAATTATTCCACTCTCAATCAGCTCTTCAACTATCGCATTTATTTCGTTAGAGTGTGATGTGTTACCGGCAGCCTGTGAGGCGAATAATAATCTTAACCTCTCCACGAGTTCATTTGGATCATCCCAGTAGATGTAGTCAGTGTTTGGGTAAAAGTTTTTAGTTGAGGCTGTTGTTGTTGTTGTTGTTGTTGTTGCCTTCAACCGTCCATCGTGCGCAGTAGCAGCAGCAGCATTTAAACATCCTCCTTCTTTATGTTTTTTAGTTTCTTGAACTCGTTTAATATAAAGTTGATACTTTGAACTCTTGTCTCCGTTCACTTGATTGTTTGGTAGGAATCCGCGACGATGCGCGCTCGTAATATCAATAATCTTGTTGTAATTAACAATGTCATTTTTGGAAATCAATTTCTTTTCCGGTGTCTTTTTGAAGATGAGTTCCAGCAGTCCCGGTGTTAAAACATAGGAAAAATCTTTCAAATAAAGCTTATCACCGATTATTTTAATCGGGCTGTTACCAATATACAAATCATTTTTCCCCTTCAAATAAACACCGAATGGTATTTTCTCAAATTTGAGAAGATATTGCATGTATCGCTGATAGCTTTCTCTGGTACCTGCAACAGCATCATCAACACCACCGCCATCTTCCTCCTCATCGTCTTCATCTTCCTCGTTAATGGTGGTGGTGGTGGTGGATGAAGAAGCATTATCATCCCCATCTGTATCGACGGCGGATTGCATGGATTCAGATTCAGATTCATCATCATCATTATTAACTTTATTATCCTTTTCTAGCCGCTTGATAAATGATGGATCATGATTTTTTTTTTTCTTTAACACAATCGGTGTTATAGTTTTTTTATTTTCGGATAAGGGTCTTTTATTGTCCTTTGATTTCAAAGCTTCTGTTACCAAAGTATTGAGTGGTGTCGTGATTGGTTGAAACGTTTCCGCCAGTGAAGAGGAGAATAACGTCTTATCCGCTCGTAACGCCTTCACTTTTTTCTTCACGCTTTTAACAGAATTTACTAGTTTTCGTTTCAAATCTTTATCACCAAATAGAAGTGGAGGAGGGGGAGATCGTTCGCTAACCAAAGACATTGTGAAACTGTTGTATCGTAAATTATATCAACCACATTTATACATCAATCTGCATCATCATCATCATCATCATCATCATCATCATCATCACTTTTCATCATTATCACAGTATCAAGACCCTTACGATATCGACCCCTATTTATACTCTTCTCCTTGTCAATGGTTAAAAAATCGAACTTTTTCCCCCAAGATTCCCGACATATATCCTTAAATTGTTCCCAAGACATGTCAGTGTTCACATGATCACCGTACACGTGTCTCAGATTCAAATCGTCCTGTTTGAAGAGTAATATCATGTTGGCATTGTCACGAACCAACTGCTTGGGTATCTTACTGTAGGTTTGACATAAATAGAAACAATCCAACCATCGATGACGCCCCATCGCAAAGTATTGACGTACGGCGTCCTGATCTTCCAAGGCCACATCATCGAATATGACAACGCTATCTTCCGCGGCCTCTTCCGGTGGTATCACATTGCTCTTATCGCTGTACGCGTGAAACGGTAAATCACCACTCTCTTCAAGGACTTTGGCGAGAAACGTATACTTGGGTTGATTTAAGGATTTAGAGTACAGATAGACATTATGAAACTTTACACCGTTCGGTTCGAGAAGTAGAGACAAGAGTACGTTGGTTTTACCGCAATTGGAAGGCCCACAGATGAGACACCTTATGTTGTTCGATAGTAGGGGTCCGTGTTTGATATAATTTTGACGTGACTCATCATCCAAAACGCTCCAATCGTTAATCCTTAGAGACGTGTTTAGTTTTTCAAATTTCATCTTGATGTGAGGTGATGTACGACAAACACAATTATTTTATATTATTAAAAAAACCGGATCTACAGGCCGGTATGCGTCTACAGATCGGTATGCGTCTACGGATCGGTATGCGTCTACAGATCGGTATGCGTCTACGGATCGGTATGCGTCTACGGATCGGTATGCGTCTACAGATCGGTATGCGTCTACGGATCGGTATGCGTCTATAGATCGGTATGCGTCTACAGTTCGGTATGCGTCTACGGATCGGTATGCGTCTATAGATCGGTATGCGTCTACGGATCGGCATGCGTCTACGGATCGGTATGCGTCTACGGATCGGTATGCGTCTACGGATCGGTATGCGTCTACGGATCGGTATGCGTCTACGGATCGGTGTGCGTCTACAGATCGGTGTGCGTCTACGGGTCGGTATGCGTCAGTATGCGTCTCGGTATGCGTCTAAGGAGTAAGGACACACACACACACACACACACACACACACACACACATCAGTATAACGTTTAAGTATACACTCGTATACACACGCAGTCCAGTTAGTGATTGCTACTTAAGATGATTGCACACACCAAACGGGTTAGTTGTAAACGTAAATCAAGAGTCGCACGACGACGACGACGACTACAACAACAACAACAACAACAACAACGACAAGGTGCAGGCTTCGTTAATAGTTTGATTAATAATTTACCGGTTGAATTGCACATCCCAGGTTATAATTATTGCGGTCCTGGAACTAAACTACAAAAAAGATTGAGTCGCAACGATCCCGGTGTGAATCCGCTCGATGAGAGTTGTAAATTACACGACATCGCATACTCCCACGACGAATCATTGAACTCACGCCATCAAGCCGATTTACGACTGGCCACGGCGGCGGAAAACCGTTGGCGCGATCCATCCACACCGTTTGGTGAAAGATTAGCCGCTCTAGCCGTTGATAAGATGATGAAATTTAAAGTGAAACGTGGTATGGGTGTTCCCTTATCTAAAGTGATTAAGGCGAGTCGTAATGCGCTCAAAAAACATGCTGCCACCAACAAGAAATCTCGCGGTTCGAGAACAACACCCACCGCTGCTATGGTGAAAGTCGGTGTGAAAGCTGCAAAACGATATGTGAAAGGGAAAATAGTGAAGTCTAAACCGCCACGGGTGATTCCCATTCCCAAAAAGGGAGGCTTTCTACCTTTGATACCGCTGCTGAGCGCGTTGGCTGCCACGGGAACGCTAGCCGGCGGTGTTACAACAGCTGCTAAAAATATTTACGAAATGGTTAAAAATAAAAACGCCGGAAATGGTCGAGTGGTAGGCAAAGGACTTTATTTAGCTCCCTATAAACGTGGAATGGGACTCTACATTACACCTGCTATGAAAAAAAAAAAAACCTAAATTTACCACAAGGCAGACCCCTAACCGATCGAGATATCATAAAATGTGCGCGTAGGGAGAAAATCCCATTTTTTAGAGGTGTTTTTATGCGTGATAGCCTACCCGCTTCGGGACCTCATTACTACGAGACAGGTGTCATTAATTTAGACAACCAACGGGGCGAAGGTACACATTGGTGTGCATACGCTAAAAAGGGAAATCATTGTGTATACTTCGATAGTTTTGGTGATCTGAGACCTCCTCTCGAATTTCTCACCTATATAGGTAGAAATAATGACAGCGGTCTTCAACCTCACGTGGAATACAACTACGGTCGTTTGCAGAAATTCAACAGTGTAAATTGCGGTCATTTGTGTTTAGATTTTTTATGTAACACCGTTGCTCAACAATTGTTTTAAATAAATATTGCGGACATTAAATATTTGCTTTCATTGTATTCTACACCTTTCAAGCAGCAGCAGCAGCAGCAGCAGCAGCAGCAGCAGCAGCAGCAGCATGCCATTATTATCGACATTCACGCTGTCGCTTAGTGGCAACGAGTCGGTAATGCATGTAGATTTTTTACCTGCAATCGAACTAGACGAAGACGATGTGTATGAGTGTGCTCTTGTCTATTTTAAGACTTTCAACTCTATTCCCAACGTGGACAAGAGTAATAATTTGTTTGAATATGGGGACAAAAAGATAACAATACCGGAAGGCACTTACGAGCTCGCCGATATAATTAAATATTTTAATGTTGAAATGATAAAACTATCGAAAGGTGATGGTAGTGAATTAATTGATATTAGTCTAAATAGCAACACCTCCAAGTGTATGATGTATTCGCCAAAGGGAGATATTCGCTTTGATAAACCAAACTCAATCGGATCGCTGTTTGGTTACTCTCCGATTCCTCTGAAGGCGGGTCAGGAGCATTGGTCCGATCGTTCGATCGATATACTAATTACGAACACTATAAGAATAGAGTGTAATATTGTGGAGGGTTCATTTATAAACGAGAAGCCGTCTCACGTTATACATGAATTTTCACCAGACGTGCCTCCCGGTTATCAGATTATTGAGCAACCTTCGCATATCATTTACTTACCCGTTAAAAAGTGTAGTAATATACAACGCATTGAAGTGTGTTTAACCAACGAACGTGGTAATTTAGTCAACTTTAGAGGTGAAAACATCTCTCTCCGTCTGCATTTTCGTAAAATAAAATGATCATCCATAAAAACACAAGTAGCGTTAACTCACCCACCATTATCCGTGATCCATTCGCCGGACAAACAACTCGACCGCAGCAGCAGCAGCAGCAGCAGCATCAGACAACGAAGAAATTGACCGAAGGAAATATATTATTCTTAAAATCAATCGGTTTCAAAGTATGTCCTCGGCGGGTATATTAGACATTGGTGAGAAGGTGGTGTTTGATGACAGTATAGAAAGTGTTGAGTTCCACCCCTACACCCCATATAATAATTCGTTTCAAAACAATGATAGCATACACATCTGTATTAACCGCCAAGACTTGATTGTGTTACCGAGTCAAAGCCAACTTTTGGTGGAGGGTGTTACGAAAGAATGCTTGATGGTTAATAACGGGCCAATGTTTCTATTCCAAGACATTCGTTATGAGTTGAATGGCGTGGAAATTGATCGAACAAGGAACTGCGGAATCACTTCAGTCATGAAAGGACTCGTCTCCTACAGTAAAGATATGGACTATGCTCTCGAAAATGCCGGGTGGCATGTGGGAGGTAAAAAGGAGCATGCCGAGTTTAGTTTTACCATACCGCTAGCACATTTTTTGGGATTCGCGGAAGACTATAAAAAGGTTATTATGAACGCGAAACACGAATTGATAATTAATCGCACCAGCACCGATGTTAACGCTATAGAGTATAAAGATGTCACTAAAGAAGCTGCAGTTACAATAACCCGCGTTGTATGGCGCATGCCTGTCATAAAAGTGTCAGATAAGGAGAAGCTGCGTTTGATGGGGTATATCGAAGCGAATATACCTATTCCGATAGCGTTTCGTACGTGGGAGCTGTTTGAATATCCCGTGTTACCTCCAGCTCAAAGACACGTGTGGACCATCAAGACAGCGATGCAAATAGAGAAGCCACGTTTCATCATTATCGGGTTTCAATCAGCTCGGCGAAACGAAAAGAGCAAAGATATGAGTTTATTCGATCATATTAATCTTATCAACTGTCGAGTGTATTTAAACAGTCAGTACTATCCTTACGACTCGTTTTCAGCAGACTTTGAAACAAACAGTTATCCATTGCTGTTTGACGCCTTCACCAATTTCCAAATAGCCTACTATAATCGCGAACACAGCAGTCCTCAAGTAAACTACTCTCACTATAAAACTCAATCACCATTGGTTGTCATCGATACATCGAGACAAGCCGATAGCTACAACTCGGGAGGTGGCGCCGTCGACATCAAAGTTGAGATGGAATTCAAAAAGAATATACCCTCGAACACTATTGCCTACTGTTTGGTTATCAATGACACATTGTTCGAGTACAACGCGTTTACTAATACAACACGTAAAACCATCCAGTAGCACTTTAACTTTGATCGTTGACAAGGTGAAACGTATTTACACAGTGATTGAAATTAAAATGAATTATTTCAATATATTTCCGCCTTCCTATACACCATCGATTGATTGCTACGGTAAAAAATACCCTGATGTGAGACAGCAGCAGCAGCAGCAGCAGCAGCAGTACCAGCAGCAGGAGGAGGAGGAGGAGGAGGAGATTCATCGGGAGTTCAGCAAGACCGCATACGATATAAATGCTCGTGGAACTACTGCACGAATTAAAACTATCTATGTATATTTGAAGCTGCAGTTTATCGATACAAACTTACAATGGCAAACATACATCAGTTTCGACGGGAATCATGAACTAACCTCTGAGGAATGGAACGAAGCAATTGCTGAGAAGGCCGAATACATCAGAGACTTTTTCCACGATCCGACAAACTTATCATCACCACTATCAATTGCCTCTAATCATCTGACCGTGCATATTACTGAAGATCCTTCATTGCGACTACTATTTCTATATAGCAGTAGTAGTATAGGAGGGAGAGTAGGAAACTCACATCCTATGGTGATAAACCAAATGGAATGGAACAACATAGATCGTGCTATCGATTGTGTTAAAGCTCGAATCATCCATCTAAACAGGATAAAGTCTACCTATGAAAATCGTCTCAATTTCTTTAAGAAACATTTCAAGATGCGATGTCCGACCAGTTTGCAGGAAGCTCATCACATTCTTAATGGATTGTGTAATCTGAATGATGTTGTTGACAGCGAAATTAAACTATATGCTACTGACCTTTTATGTAATACCTATTTTTTTTAATTGAATAAATTTTTATTTACTTCACACGCACCTACCTGTTTTGATTTAGTTCGTTTTCCTTATCACATACCGCATGACCGCACATTTCCGTTACACACGGGGCAAGCGCGCGTGTGAAAATCAAAATAAGTAAGACAATTGGTATCTATATAAATACATTCGCATACACATCATGACAACACATTCTCACGCACAATGCATCCGGCATCGCATCACTGCAGGTTCTGTAACGAAGATGTGCCGTCAAACGAATTAGTCTCTCATTCAGAGACTGAACGACATCTGATGTTATGCAAGCAAGATAAGGACTCTGATTATGCTGTTTATGTTATTGATAGTGCGTTCCAGTGTAGAATCATAACGTATCGAATTAATGGTACTTCCAAAATACTAGATCCTAAAGTTTATTTGCTCAAAGTGACCGAAACATTTGAAAACGTTCTCGAGGTGGAGTTGAAAATTCATAAAAACATAAAGGTTAATGTGTGCTTGTATTGCACCTTCGTGAAAACAAGTGGTGAAGACGGGGTGATTCGTGACTTGAAATCTTTCAATACTAAGAACGAGAGTCTGCATGAGAATGCTGTGGATTTTCCAGCGTACTTTGAAAACGTCTACACGTCAATTATCAAGAAATGCGAAGAGTTCCAGGAACGTGACAGCGGGTGGGCGCTTGAAAAAATTGAATTCCTTAATATTAATATTAATAAGTATCAACCGATGAGAGCTTCTTCATACATACCCCTCCCGAAAGAGATTCAATTGAGAAAAGCGTGTGTGAACTTGAAGAACACTGATAACGCATGTTTCTTTTGGGCAATCACTAGCGCCCTCTATCCTGCAGACAAACATAGCGATCGTATAACGTCATATCCACATTATAGTGAGGTTTGCAATATGAAAGGTGTCAAGTGTCCTGTGAGCTCTTTAGACATTCAAAAGTTTGAGCGGTTGAACCAATTAAGCATTAATGTATACGGGATCGAAAGTAAGAAAAAGAAGTTGAATATTGTACCGCTACGTATTTCGAAAGTGTGTACTAGCGAGAGACGACATGTGAATTTGTTATATCATGAAGCTGGTAATGTTTCACATTATTGTTGGATTAAAAATTTATCCAGATTAGTACACATGCAAATTACGAAGCATACGGGGAGATTATGGCTTTGCGATGGGTGTTTACAACATTTTTCGAACGAGAAAAGGCTTAATATTCATCGTGCGATTGGATGTGGTAATAAATTCATACAACTGCCTGAAGAAGATAATAAATACTTGAAATTTAAAAACTATCAACACAAACTGAAAATACCGTTCGTTATTTATGCAGATTTCGAGTCCATCCTGGTACCTATTCATAACAAAAAACAAATAAGCGGTTCTACGTTTACTCGCAATACACACAAACATGTGCCATGCAGTTTTGCTTATTATATCCATTGTGAATACAACGCTAAACTATCAAAGTTTAAATTATATCGTGGGGAGGACTGCGTGCAGAAATTTGTAGAAAGCATTTATGAAGAGGCGGAAAATATCTCGAAAATTATATCAACGGTCGTGCCAATGGATGTGAGCGGTAATACTGTTAACACGTTATCGTTATATTTGCAAGAATCCAGACGCTGTCATATTTGTGAAAGCATAATTGGGGATCAAGAGGATTATGTGCTTGATCATTGTCATCTTTTGGGACAACCGAGAGGATTTGTCCACAACTCGTGTAATCTGAACTTTAAAATAGCTCGATTTATACCTGTTATCTTTCATAACTTGAGTGGATACGATAGCCATTTATTTATCAAAGAATTGGCTAAGACCGAGGGGCAGATACATTGTATCCCCCACAACAAGGAAAGATATATCTCATTTAACAAGAAAATTCATAACATAACATTAAGATTCATCGATAGTTTCAAGTTCATGGCAAGCAGTCTGGATAGGCTTGTGAAAAATCTATCACGAGACCAATACAAAATCCTACCCAATTACATCTTACTGACGTCACAAGTACCAGACAATAATGATTTCAAAAACACAGAGGAGATTATGAAGCTTTTAACTCGTAAGGGAGTATATCCCTACGAATATGTGGACGATTGGAGTAAACTAGAAGAAACCTCACTACCGAGTCAAGGTAATTTTTACAGCCAGCTTACCGATTCCAACATATCTGACGAGGATTATCACCATGCACAGGCCATATGGCACACGTTCAACGTGAAAACATTGGGGGAGTATTGTGATTTATATCTAAAGACGGATGTATTACTCTTGGCAGAAGTTTTTGAAAATTTCCGTGAAATCTGTATGAATACATATGAACTGGATCCGTGTCAATATGTCACAGCACCCGGTTTGAGTTGGGACGCCATGCTAAAGTATACGAAGATAGAACTTGAATTATTCACTGATTATGAAATGATGCAATTTATCAAGGCCGGTATTAGAGGTGGTATTAGTCAGGTGAGCAAGCGTTATGCTAAAGCGAACAATCAATTCATGGAAGAGTATGATGCAAAACAAGACAGTAATTTTATTGTTTATTTAGACATTAATAATCTTTATGGACATGCAATGTCACAATCTCTACCCATCGGCAACTTTAAATGGTTAAGTGAAGATGAGATTAAGCAGTTTAGTATTGCTACGCAGCAGACCGATTCTGCGGTTGGTTACATCTTGGAGACGGACTTGGAATATCCAGAATACTTGCATGAATCTCACAATGAATATCCCTTCTGCCCGGAAACTAAAACACCGCCTGGTAGTAAAATCAAAAAGCTGTTACTCACATTTGACAAAAAAACTAACTATATTATACATTACCTTAATCTCAAACAGTGTGTTGAAAAAGGGATTGTGTGCAAGAAAATCCATAGAATATTAGCCTTCAATCAATCGCCCTGGTTGAAATCATACATCGATTTAAACTCGGTAAAGAGAACTCAAGCAAAAAACTCGTTTGAAAAGGACTTTTTCAAATTAATGAATAACGCTATATTCGGAAAAACTATTGAAAACGTAGAGAAGAGGGTTGATGTTAAACTGTGTCATGAGTGGAATGGTGTACAGTCAAAAACAAAAACTAAGTATGGGTTGGAACGCTACATTTCAAAACCGAACTTTCACAGTGTCACTATATTCTCTGAAGAGCTGGCTGCAGTGCAGCTGAATAAATCGAAAATCATCTATGATAAACCTATTCATGCAGGTTTTACAATCCTAGAACTGAGTAAATTGTCAATGTACGCTTTTCACTATGATTATATGGTTCCTAAGTATGGTGAGAACGTTAGCCTTTTATACACTGATACCGACTCCTTTGTTTATAACATTAAAACAAATAACTTTTATGAAGACATCAAACCAGACTTGGAAAAAAGATTCGACACTTCAGATTTTTCTAAAGATAATGTCTACGGCTTACCCCAAATCAATAAAAAAGTTGTGGGTATGATGAAGGATGAAAACAATGGTAGGATTATGCGGAGCTTCGTCGGCCTACGCTCCAAGATGTATGCCTACACTCTAGAGGGTGATGATAATCATAAAGATGGTGTTTACATCATGAAAAATAAAGGGGTGAGCGCAGCTGTCGTTAGAAAACTTAATTTCGATAGGTATTATGAATGTTTAGATCTAAGTAAGAATTTTTACGATGACATGTATACTATAATTAGTGATAAGCATAATGTATACACACAGATAAAAAAGAAAAAAGTCCTATGTGGTAAGGACGAAAAGAGGTATATTATAAAAAACAGTACCAGCAATACGTTGGCGTGGGGTCATTACAAAATAACACACTTATGATTATGAAATAAAACAATATTTTTGTGAAAAGAAAAAAGCGTTTTTTTTTTTTATTTAAAAATCTACATCACTTGTCTTTAATTGGATTAATTTTTCACGCATTTTATCTAAATACTCTAGACCAGCTTCAAAATCATGCTGGGAACATACAGCAACTATCAACTTTTCTTCAATACTCATGAAATTATCTATTTCTTCTTCAATTTTACAGCGTCTTTTGTTTTTAACCATGTATGTAGCACATCTGCAATGACAGTAGTTATACGCGCGGCACACGTCACACGCGATTCCATCGATTTGAGTATTGGGGCACTCGATACATTTCAACCAACAGCAGTAATGAACCATTTTTTTTTTTCTTGTAGTTTTCTATTAATTGTTATTAATATTTTCGAGCGATACGTGTACTCTCCACTGATTCAAATGATTCACTTGAAAGCCGCCACCACTAAAGCTGTATTTATACTAATTTTTAGAAGTTTAAAAACATGAACACCTTTTTTCCCTTTTTCGGATTGGAAACCTCCATAAACCATATGGAATCATCCTGGTAGATTAGAGTTCTTTGTTTGATGGGTACGGAGAGGAATGTTCTAATTCCATGTTTCCTTAGAATTTCCTGCAACAGCCCCTCTGCACAATAACTCGAGTGTAGGGCGATGCATCTATCTTCTGTGAGGTACCGCCTCAACACTTCCCGCAGCTCCTCACATGCTGCTTGCCATTTACCAACGTCGATGTCTGGGGTGGGAGTCTCTATACAGTTCATAAATTGGAGAGAAGTTTCCGAAGGTGCTCCCGACTCCAGATTGTATTGTATTCCCTTGTTACCCATCCATTTTCGTATGCAAATCTCGATAATTCTCTCCATTTAGCTAGTATATTTTATCAACCACACGCACGTACTTAACTGACGCTCCTCCACTTGTTTAATGATCATGCTGACCACCGCTGAATGGCAAAGGATGTGGGTGTCAGCGATAACTTTTATCGCTTGTAACACAGTGAACTCGACGCTCTTTAATGTTTTTACCAAGTTATATATTTGAAAACCAAGCTATACGTCTATTATGCAGTTGGTAAACTGCTATCAGTACCCAGCCTCCATACTAACTACAATTTACCAACCGCAAAAGACTGGTCCAGTATTCAAACTCAATATATGAATAAATAGAATACAAAGGTAACTTGCTATTTTGCGGTTGGTAAACTGCTATCAATACCCAGCCCCCATACTAACTACAATTTACCAACCGCAAAAGACTGGTCCAGTATTCCAACTCAATATATAAATAAATAAAAACAAAGTTAACTTGCTATTTTGCGGTTGGTAAACTGCCACCAGTACCCAGCCCCCATACTAACTACAATTTACCAACCGCACAAGACTGGTCCAGTATTCTAACCCAATATATATATGAATAAGAATTTTACAAAGTTAACTTGCTATTTTGCGGTTGGTAAACTGTTATCAGTATCCGGCCTCCATACTAACTACATACATTCCCTAACCACGACTTCAATTCACAACCGCAAATAAGGGTGGTCCAGAACATACAATAATATACTACTTGCGTTAAGCGAAGCTTTTATTTTAAACATCTTTTACTGAAAAAGTGTGCATAAATGTTTAACGCTTTCTTTCCATTTAAAGGTAGACAGAGACCACTGACATAACTCTACTCGCTTCTAAAGTTTTATAAGGTAAGTACAGTCGAGTTCATTAATATATGTTCACTTTTGGACCTTATTACAAGGTAGCAAGGTGTAAAAGTGTGTATATATTGGAGCACTCGACTGTACATTTCGCATACATGTTCGTCGGCTTAGAGTAACTGCTTGTGACATTGGTCTAATAAGATTGTTCAGCCAACCAAAAACAATAATTTAGCTGGTAGGGGGAGGGGGAATTTAATTGTAATAATAATTAGCATTTTAAAGCTAAATATTTCACAAACGGATTCCTAAATTGAAAAACCGTTTACCAAATCGCACATTTTTAAATTAAATTCAATTCAATCTTTTCTAAAGGCCTATACAACGACATCTAATACCATAGGGTACAAAAAAAGGAACCTAAAAAAACTTTTTTCATTGTTTTATTTTACTTATATGTCGGCGTTTCTAATAATGATTCTGTAGAGTATATTATATTCATGCCAAATTACAGCATTCTAGAACTAAGCATCTTTGAGCTAAGACAGACAAATAAAAATAAGCAAATGTAAAAAAAAGGTGCCTTTTATTCCAAGCCAAAATATACAGTTATAAAGTTAAAAAATATTATAAGCTATTTACATTAAAATATCGCAATGTGTTTCTGTAGTTAAAGCATGGACCACTCTCAGGTGAAGGCCTCCTCCAAAGTTTTCCATTTGTCTCTATCTCTGGCTTCTTTTTAACCGACTTCAAAAAAAGGAGGAGGTTCTCAATTCGTCGGAATCTTTTTTATTTTTTGTTTTATTTTTTTATGTATGTTCACCAAAAATAAATAGTAAACGTAAACCGATATCGATGATTATTTTTTTGTTCGAAAGGTGGTACTTCCAAGTTGGTCCCATATTAATTTGGGTCAGTTCTGATGATGGTATCCATGAGAAAATGAGGGAACTCCTCGAAATTTGCTAGCACGTAGATGATTTTGGTGTCAATTTCGAGGACTTCAGAGTTACTTATGTACTTCTATAGTAATGTTTGGCAACTGTAGCCGAAAAAAAATTTTTAACTAAACGTCTGATTTTTTACTAAACGTTCACAGTCTGTCGGAGTTTGAAGGCGGTTTTTATTTTTTTATTTAAAATTTTTAACCAGTGCGCCCCAGCAACCTTTTTCACATCGTCTTCCCATCGTGTGTATGGTCTGCCAATGCGGCGTTTGCCATGGGGGCCATTCCATGATGTTACTTGGTATGTCCAGCTGTTGTCGTTTAGTCTGGCTATATGTCATATAGCCAGACCGACTGTAACGCACTAATAAATAATGTACACGTTACTATCTTTGCTGAGAGGGTGCTGAGGGCTGTTGCAGAGGGTGCTGAGAGGTCGTGTAGAAAAGCTTCTCCAGCGAGATCAATAAAATTACACCTACATTAAGTTATCCGTCCTTTTTATTTTTATTTGGTAATGTTTTATTATTATTTTGATGTTTCCAAGCAAACAAAAACACATGATGCATATATATACACACAGACTAGCACGTACATATAATCATGCAGAAACACACACACACACACACGCACACACACACACACATATGCATGCTCATAATTGTTAAACCAGTGCTCATCTCTTATGTTTTCCTGATTTCCTTTCAGTAGTATTACTTTCAGAAAATGTTTTTATATTTTTGTGGACATCTATTATTGGCTATGTTAACTGATGCTTTTTTGTATACTCATTAACTGTATTGCTGTTGATGCCCCTAATAAAGAAAAAAAATAAAAGAAAAAAAAATATAATAATATACGGAACCCGGATTGTGAAACTACGCTACGCTACACATGGCGAAACTATGACTATTCTTCTTCTTCTTATAAGGGCTTCTTGTGGACTACATGGCCCTAAAAAACTGTTCTAAAAATATTAGTAAATTGTGTATTAAGACCGGTAAACGAGGTGAAGTATGTTCAGAGAGATAAACACCATGATATTGGTATAGCGTTTATTGTATCTCCAAAAGGAATACTTAATAATAGCGTTACAAAGAATATATACTTTCTAAAAGTGTTAACTTAAGCAATACGTGTTTTATGTCGCGGTAAACTAAGAAGCTACTGTAAAACTATGAATTGAGGCATACACTACACCTCCCTGGAAAAGTACCCTTCACCCCCCCGGTGGCGAAGAAAACGACAACACATATTACTTAAAGTTTCAACATAGCTTACTATCTAAAGAAAAAAAAAACATTGAATTTTACTCAATACAAAAATTAAACATTGAACAGTCTAGTGTTATTCTTATGTATAACATATTCTTTAAGATTTTTCAAAATTTTTACATTTGGTGGAATTTCTTCCACAACTTCATATGGTCCGTTAAAAACATTGTTTAACTTATTTCCTACTTGATTCTTAATTAAAATTAAATCACCTTTATTATATGTAATCGGATTTGCCCTTTTATCATAATAATCTTTTTGCTTACTTTTACATTCCAACAAATTATTTTTAGCATCTGTAATTGCATTTTGAAGTCTAAATTTTAATTCTAAAGGATAACTTTCGTGATTGTACAATGGTTCTACAATACTATTTAAATTATTAGGTAAATTACATGGTTTTCCAAACACTAATTCGAATGGACTATATTTTGTCTCTGAGTGTACTGTGTTGTTAAATGAAAAACACCAAAACGGTAACCAAGTGCTCCAATCAGTCTTATTATTGTTACATTGGATGCGGAGGTAAGCTCCTAGACTTTTATGCGTATTCTCAACTCCACCTAAGGTTTCATGATGGTAAGCAGTTGAATTCAGTTTTCTGATATTCAATAAGGTGCAAATTTCAGACATAACTGATGACATGAACTCTTTTCCTTGGTCGGTAATTATTTCATTCGGAATGCCATAACGTAAAATAAAATTATTCACTAATAATCTAGCTACTAATTCACTCTCCTTTTTATCTATTGGGTAAGCTTCTACATATTTAGTTAAATTACATTGTATAGTTAAAATATATCTATTGCTATAATTATCTACGTCTATTGGGCCCATTATATCTAAACTTATTCTTTCAAATGCACTACTCGGAGTTGTAGTTATAACCATAGGTTGTCGAACATGTCTATTAGCATGTTTTTGTATTTGACAACTTTTACATTTTTTGACGTAATTATTGACGTCATTAGTCATTCCTGGCCAAAAGTAATATCTTTTGATATTATTCAACATTCTGTTTACCCCAGCATGACCACTGGTAGGTAACAAATGGAAGTCATTTAATATAACTATTTGTGTATCTCTATCAGTGACTCTGGTTACATCTTTCGTAACGAGAAACCTAGGCATTTTTCCTTTTAAATTAGTTATTTCTTTCAACAAGTACTTTACGTAATATTGGATATCCTTTTTCTTTATAATAACGAGCTCGTTTATATCTAACTTGTTGCATAAAGTTTGTAATTCTCTCGCTAACACACTTACGGTCGATAACGATCGAGACATTACAACTACAGCGGATTTATCAGGTACAAATATACACTGACCGCTATCACTAGCTACTCTATCTAGCTTTTCAATACTTTTCAGATAATTTTTAACTGGGGAAAGAACTAGTTCTATACAGTCTTTTGGTCGTTGGAGAATTTCCACTACTCCGGGTTGATCAGGCCTGGAAGTTGTGGGAATGTCTCTTTGAGGTAAGTCAGTCGTGTCGGCGTCTACTTGATTTCGTAGTTGTCGAGTTTGAGCTCTAGTCATGACCGATACAACGTTTTCTCTAAGGTCTTTTAAATTTTGAGAAGTAACAGTTAAACGACTCAATGCGTCTGCAGCTGCATTGTTTCGCCCTGGCAAATAATCAATTTCAAAATCATATTCTTCCAAATAAAGTCTAAATTTAGTTAATCTACTCGAAGGATCGGTCATACCAAAGAGATATTTCAAAGGTTTATGGTCAGTGAAAATTTTGAACTTTTTACCATACAAATACGGTCTAAAATGTCTTACAGCCCAAACGATGGCTAATAACTCGAGTTCTATCACTGGGTATCGCGTTTCAGCGGGTTTTAAGTTACGACTAGCGTACGCTACAACTTTACCATTGCTGTTAGACAGTACGGCGCCTAATCCTGATCTTGAGGCATCTGTATGCAACGTAAACATGTTGTTCTCAGAAAAATCTGGATAGTCTAAAACTGGTGGATTCATGAGAACTTTTCTCAAATTTTGGAATGCTGATTCACATTCTGATGTCCAGACAAATGGTACATTTTTCTTACATAAACAATTTAATGAAAAGGCTATCTCAGCAAATTTATTTATAAAACGTCTGTAGTAATTAGCGAATGCGATAAATCTTTTGACGTCATCGACATTCGTAGGCCGTGGGTATTTCTGTAAAGTTTCAATTTTTGATGGATCTGGGAAAATACCTTCTGATGTAATTTTATGGCCTAAGTACATTATTTCTTTCCTCAAAAATTCACATTTATGTGGGTTAAGCTTTAAGTTAACTTTACGTAATCTTTCCATAACGCTTATTAAATTTTTATTATGAGTTTCTAAACAATTTCCAACAACTATACAGTCGTCAAGGTAAATGAAGCATTTCTGATAATTTAAACCTGACATAGCAATTGTCATGAGTCTGCTAAAAGAACTGGGAGATGTTTTCAGACCCATTGGACATCGTTTCATTTGATACATTTTGTCCGTACAAAAACTTGTATATTTCCGGGAATTTTTATCTAAACTCATTTGATAATATGACTGTGATAGATCTAATTTCGAAAAATAAATATTTCCTGAAAGTGAATCTAAAATTTCAGAAATGTTAGGTAATGGAAATTTATCGTCTTGTATCTTATTATTTAATTGACGATAATCAATTACAAGCCTCCATTTTTTATTTCCTGATTTATCAGATTTTTTAGGAACCAATAGCACCGGGCTGGACCACTCGGAGGTGCTTTCTTCGATGATGTCGTTGTCCAACATATCTTGAATTTGTCTTTGGACTTCGCCTTTTAATGAGTTAGGTATTCTGTAAGGCTTGACATACACTGGATTAATGTCCTGTTTCAATTTAATGGAATGTTCTAACAAGTTAGTCGTAGTCAGTTTGTCACCTGGCATATGAAAAATATCTGCATACTTGGCACATATGTTTTCTATGCTGATTTGTTCTTCTTCGTTGAGATAAGAAGGTAAGTCGAGTAGATGGAATAATTTCTTAATCCTATCAGGGTCTATCTTTTGTTCATCAAATTGACAAACTTCGAAGTTATTCAAGCTCAACATTTCAAACTCTGAAACATTTACATTTACGTTAGAGTCTGTCGTATTCAAAATTCTAACTGGTATTCGACCATTTTTTGGTTTCGAAATAACCCCTGCGACAAAAATTCCTTTCTTTATTTCCTTGGCTAAAATTACGCAATCCTCAGTATGTACCGTGGGAATGTGAATGATGACTTCGCAACGCGGCTGAATATCATACGAGTAGACTTTACTGTTGTCAACTTTAATTACTAGAGACTTATTATTATTTTCTAAACTTAGAGTTCCGTTCTTATAATCAAGTATAGCATTATATCTCTTGAAAAAATTCTGACCTATAATACCTTCAGCTGCACAAGATAAGTGCTTAAAAACGTAAAACTTCTCGTTGAATGCTATATTGTCAATTATGAAGTTCAAGAAAATATAACCTTCCGACTCCAAATTACCACTTATACCCTTAATTATCAGCCTATCTTCAATTAACTGAGAAAGCAAATTGGTATTCTTCTCTAAATACTCATATTTTATCACACATAAACTAGCTCCACTATCTATTAATAGGTCTAATTCTACGTTACCTTCGATATGGCATTTCACTACATTATAATTGTTATAACTAAATATGGACTCATTAACTACTTTAGGTACGAAAAAACTGATTTTCATGATAGTAATTGCGGGACCCTAAATTGCGGTCGCTTTGTTCAGTAGCGTGCTGAATGCGCTGAGTCGGCGGCGCGCGCGTCGGCCCGCGGCCACGCGGCGCGGGGCGCGCTCCACGTGATCTAAAAATGCGCTGACCCACAGGATGTTCATTTCTACTACCTTGATTTATAAAGGGAGTTCTCGGTTGATAGTGATAATTCCTTTGATTATAACCTTGAGTATTTTGATAATTTCCACGAGAGGCACGAGGACTTCTTTTATGGAATCTATTATTATTGTATGTGCACCCATACTGCATAACATGTTGCTGGTCACTACTAGATGAGATTTGCTCGTCAACTGCAGCCCTGATGGCTTCAGGAAGCGATGAAAACTGCCGAGATGATATGATTGTGCTAAGCCGCTGGTCTGACAAACCGTTAGCGAAGCGTTTGATTGCTGTTTTCTCATTTATTCGACGTAAGCTATCAAATGTAGTACTATCGTCCTGCGATTGAGCTATAGTTAAGTTAACAAAGAGTTCCTCTAACTCAGTTCCAAAGGACTCTATTGACCTACGTCCTTGTTTAGCGCTAAAGAGTTGTGCCTGAATTGCATCTGCGCATTTTTTAGGAAGCAAAAACTTCTTAATGTCGTCTACCAAATCGTTCGCAGAGCTGTAACTGGATTTTAACCTCAATTTGGCATTGGCTGAAAGTCTCGTTTTTAAGACAAAATTAATTAACTGGCTCTTTGTTGCATCAGAAATCATGGAATTATACAGCGAGATTCCATCTACTAACTGTCTTGTGACATGCTCCTGTCCCGTCATTACAGGCAACAGTGCAATGGCTGTCTTAATATCGAAGTCGGCCATGTTGTCAGAATATTCTAAACTCGTCTGACTACTAGTATCTACAAATGTAACTAAAGACTGGATTTTCTCGAACACAGAGTGGATATTTTGAACTACCTTCTTTAAGGATTCTACCTCTAATATATCTAGCTTTAATGATTCTATTTCATCATTCACTTGAGACACGATATAGTCCAAACTTTTATACAATACGTTAGCTTCTTCTAACTTTTTATAAGCGATATTCTTTTGACGTCGCTCTGGACCAATTTTAACTAAGTACTCTCTAATATACTCTAACTTTTTATTTAACTCTCGTAAATCATCACACATATTATAAAATTATAGTTATTTCTACCCATAACTACACACATTAAACATCAAATAAAAAAATATTATAACCACTTACTTAACAATAACATCGCATGGTACCGAATCGAGGTCACGGGGCATCATGTTGCTGGCGGCGGACGCGCGGCGCGGCGACACGAGGCGCTGACGCAGCACGAGGGGACACGCGGCGGCGTGCTCCGGGAACTGCCTGGGGTGGGCTGGGAAACCCTGGACACCTCGAACATGAGCCGGGAAACCCTGGACTCCTCGAACTGGGCCGGAAAACCCTGGACACCTCTTCTGTCTTCTTTATATGTGTTCTCTTCTTTCTTCTTTATAAAAGTTATTTTCATTCTTCTTTACATGTGTTCTCTTCTGTCTTCTTAACATGTGTTTTCTTCAGTCTTCTTGATAAGTGTCCATTCTTCGCTCTTGATTTCTTTTCTGATTATTTCTTAACAATTTTCTTCATTCTTCTATCTCGATTTTTGATATTGGTTCTTCTTCATTCTTCTAATATTAAAATCTTCCGATGTTCTTCATTATTGCCGTCAGAAAAATCAGTCTTCAGTTTTTATTATTGAAAAAAAAAATCTTCTGTGCTTCATTATCTTGAGATAGTCTTGAGCTCCAATATTCGTTTTTAGGCAAGGTCGCCATGAAGTATGTTCAGAGAGATAAACACCATGATATTGGTATAGCGTTTATTGTATCTCCAAAAGGAATACTTAATAATAGCGTTACAAAGAATATATACTTTCTAAAAGTGTTAACTTAAGCAATACGTGTTTTATGTCGCGGTAAACTAAGAAGCTACTGTAAAACTATGAATTGAGGCATACACTACAGAGGAATTGTAGTCGAGAGCATTTATAAGTCCTAAACCGAAGGTTGAGGGCCTTAAAAGAGTCCGAGACTGCAATTCCTATACAGCCCGTGATACACACAATGTTTTTCATCACACTTGTGAGGAAAATAAAGGAAATATTCACTAGGACGACCTTTGAACTAGTGCCTATAGATCTCGAAAGCCCGTGGTCTTAATATGGGCCTTAGAGACTGCTTTGCCTGCCTGTAATGACACTGTTTTTGAGCAGGTGTGATGAAAAATATATTATGTAGTATGCGAAACTACTACTGATAATAGTTTCTTAAAGTAGGGACCCGGGTACCTGTACCCATTCGCAAAAGGCAGGTATCCGAATCGAGTTTCAATAGTAACCATCAAAGGAAGCAGCAGACCTTTTGAACCCACCCAGTGACTTATTAGGGTTCCTTACGCAGCCGATCGTTTAATTGTCTCCACATTACCATAAAGGCTGGCCCTTAAATATTACAGTGCCGCTATCCTCGAATCTCATACAAATTCGGCTCCTTTAGGAGGCTCGTGGCGTGCAAAGTTCTAATTTAATTGGAGATCGGTCATTCAGATAATTATAGGAGTGGAAAAAATTAGGGACCACAGAGGTTAAAAGGGGTTTTTGTAGGATCAGCACTATTCGATATTTATTAGACCGTCAGAGACATGTACGAGTATCTTGGTAAATTGGTACCAAGAAATTACTTATGCCGGCAATCTAACAAAGGTTCTTAGAATTGATCTTTCTTTTCATAAGGGTGACTTTGAGGCAAATTTTGATATAAAGTACCTAGGGCTTGGTAAGTGTGTACCTGTAGGTAAATAATGACGCGTCGGTAGAGCGTCGTCAAATATGAATGAACAATGACCTCTCTTTTTAATGAGATCGTGCTTAGATATTATAAGAATCACTTATGCTTCGATATTATCTTGAATCTGACTTCGGAGGTAATCGATGTTAGATTTTTTTCTCTCCACCAAACAGGATATCTCTATAGCAATTTATTTGTCGCGTATTACTTTGTCATTCTTAGTAAACCTCGAATAAGATGAATAAATAAATTAATAAATAAAATAAATATCTTGGAACATTTCACAGAAATTGACCTAGCCCCAAACTAAGCAAAGCTTGTACTGTGGGTGCTAGACAACGATATAAATACTTATATAGAGAAATACATACATATATAAATACTAAACATCCATGACTCGAGTACAAACATTTACGCTCGCGCATCAAGTCATCACACAAAGTTAGCCCCGAGCGGGATTCAAACCCGCGACAGTCGGAACAATGGGCAGGGTCATTACCAACTGAGCCAAACCTGTCGTCCGAAAATAGAGGTTAAAGTTTAATACGTAATTTATTTCAAAGTTCCAGAGTGAGAAATTATAGCTTCAACGGTAAAACTTTAAAAATTAATTAGCTGTAGTTTTTCTCCTTTTCTTTCGTCGCGTAGAATTTTTTTACCTTCTTTAGTTCTAACGAAATTCTTTGTGAATCACATTCAATTTACTTTGACGACGTTTTATGGCACTAATTTTGTCGCTCCATCTTTGTTTTTTTTTTAGTTGGGTTGAAAAATAATCTTGAAACTTTTGTTCTGGTCACACACATTTACACAGGCCACCTGATGGCAAGTGCTCGGTAGACATAAGGAATTATTAGATCGCGAACTTTCCTCCTTCCTCTTTCACCTTCTTCTTCTTTTCTTTATCCCTCTTTTCTGTTCTGTTAAATGAGGGAGTACTTGTAATGATCGCGAATTAGTTGCCAATCCTGAGGACTAAGATTGCATTACTGGTAATTTTGCTGGCATTTATTACCTCCTTACTAAAACTGTAACACAGCAGCGCCAGAACTGCTTTTTACCGAAAATTTTCGTCTAATGAAAATCAATGGTGCCTACTACAACTTTGAAATTTTAAAAAACCCATCATTTATCTGTTGACTTCAAAAATAATTAAAAAGCAAAAACAAGGCAACCAGCGCAAGCGATTAATCTGTCATCTGTATGTCAATGAAAAATCCCTCAAGCCTTCAATCAGTTCAAACGTCGACCGAAAAGCCCTCGGTAAACCAAAATGTCGAATCGACAGCCTCTCTCAGTTAATGGTGTTTGCGGAACAAGCACTGGATGAAATGATACTCATTTATTGCTATGCCATGGTGTTTACAAGATGTTACATTTCACTTAAGTACCTACTATGTCATGGACCCTGTTAGGGTGCAGCAAATATTAGAAACTAGACCTTAAATACTAGGTATACATGGGTATTGCACATTATTCTCTTCTTATAGCCGTGTATGGTTAGGGTGTGTGTGCGTGCGTGTGTGTGTGTGTGTGTGTGTGTGTGTGTATATGGGTGTGTATGCAGGAATAAAAGATAAAATTTAATTGGGTATTATTAGTTTTAAATAATTATTTTGTCCTCTAAGTATTCATTAACTGTATAGTATGCCTTACTTAATAAAATTCGTTTAAGTTTTTTAATGAATATATGTTCTTTTTGTTCCTTTTTTAGGGTTCCGAAGTCCACAAGGAACCCTTATAGTTTCGCCATGTCCGTCCGTCCGTCCGTCCGTCTGTCCGCACTATTTCTCGGAGATGCTTAGGTCTAGAGAGCTGTAATTTGGCATGAATATGCATATTAGTTACGCTGACAAAGTGGTACAATAAAATTTTGAAATATTTTTTTTATAGGGTACCTCCCCTACTCGTAAAGTGGGGATGTAATTTTTTTTTCTTGCGTACCCCATGGCGCGGCATATCGTTGAATAGGTCTTAAAAAATATTGTGGGTTTGTTAAAACCATTTTTTGATTAAGTGATGCGTTTGTGAAATATTAAGCTTTAAAGTGCTATTTTTTGTTAGAGTCACGTGTCCCCCCCCCTGCCAGCTAAATGGTGGTATTTGGATGGCTGAAAAAAATCACGGTTGTGGCATATATAACGTAGTTGAAAGGAAAACTATCAGAGCTAAGTAGGCTGTACAAACTTACGAGTAATAGTCGACCAACTTATAATGATGATTTTTCTCGAGCGGCAGGGGCGTCGGGCGGTCACGTCATACCACAGGCTAGCTAGATGCTAATAAGTCTTAGAAAGGTACTGTGGGCATCCTCAACTTCGGAACCCTATAATTTGCGCGTGGCCCGACACGCACTTGGCCGGTTTTTTTAGTATTTGTGGTAGGTTATTGTAAATTTTGATGGACATAACGTATGGCCCCGAAGAGTGGAGCTTCAGCCGAGAGCTGTCGCTCCCGCTGGGCAGCACGAGGTTGTCCCTGTGTCGCAGGTAGTGGGTCACAGGAGCGTCTTCAAGCTTGGTAAATAGGTGGGGATATTTTTTAACAAATTTACAAATTTCCAGTATATAGATGGAGGGTATGGTAAGAATTTTTTGCTGTATGAAATGGGGTTTGCTAGTATCTGTTGATTTTAAATAAGTTTAAGTAGCCAATTTAGATAGTTAAAATGCTTACGGCAAAATCTAGAGTGCCACTACCGGATAGCATTATTTCATGGCTTATTCTTTTTTTATGGTAGGTATTCATTGACAAAGGAGCCCACAGGCCATTTGATGGTAAGTGGTATCTTTGGCCCCATCGAGATAGAGTAGGTCATGAGATCGCAAATACGTTACAAACTCTGAGGGCTAAGAGTAAATGCCTCTATGTCGGTAATTTCACTGGTTCACTTACCTCCACACCGGAACAAAACAGTGCAAGCACTGATGTTTGGCGGCAGGATAGTTTTTTTCTAAAATAATTGCTAAAGACCGACGAATGACTGAAAAACGGGTCACAGCGCGGCTTATAATAACTTATATATTTGAATGTACATACATAGATACGTCAGGCGTCACTACATCGCCTCGAAGGGAGGCATCGTAATTCGGATTTGAATGTTTAAAACACCAAACGGAACTTAGACAGATTTCAACTTGCCTAAGTAGTTTTATAGAAACTCAGTAAATTCTAATCGAAAAAATATTTAGAATTAAATTAAATATTGTCGATAGACCACGCTTACCTCTACCAGTAACTGCGCTCTAAATTAAATGCCTTCAGTAAAACCTCGTAGCTCACTAAAATGGCTAATGAAAAATGCACTTTAAAATCTGCTTAGCTTAAAGCTTTTCGCGTTTAACCAGAAAGTAAAAAAGCTGCAAAGGTGAGGGAAAAAAGCTGGCACGGCGTTCTGTAAGGTAGGCAACATAAATTGTGGAAGGGGCGTGTCGGGGACTATCTGTGTGATAAACTTGAGTTAGTGTGCGTAGGTATACCTACTTAATAAATGATATGTAACTATGCTTCTTATCCTGTCGGAATTAGATTCAAAGTTGGATTCTTTTCGCACTTGAGCACTTTAGCGTACCTTTAATTTGTTTTCCCTGTTGGATTAGGTGGCAGAAATAGGGGATTTGCTAAATAGGTGCGCGTAACGAGCTCTCCATACGAATATATTACCCACTGAGCGCTGGAAAATTACTTTTTCTTTTCATAACAGAGGTTTGTCATGCGAGACAGAAATATTATACCTAAATGTTTTCTGAAACAGCATTTGATCCCGTAATGTTTCGGCCTTATTAGACAAACAGTTGATGCTGACTTTGTGCCTACTACTACTACAGCTCTACTCATCACGAGAGGGTTTGGGCTATAGTCCCCAAGCGGGCCCAGTGCGGATTGGGGACTTCACACACATCCTTGAAGGGTGGATTTCATCAAAAAAAATTTCACCATACAAGAAATTGGTTTTCAAAAAAAGTCACGAAAACGCATAAATAAATATCCTAAATGGTAAAGGGGAGTCTGCTTATTAATTTGGTTGTATTTAGCCAAACATTTGATGAGTAGCTTCGGAGTTATCAGCTCCTAAAAATTAAAGGATGATATGGTGATGACGTCTATGCGATGGTAATGACTTTTTGATGTATGGTGATGATATCATGTATATGGTAATGACTTATTTATAAATTTTATAGGTATTATCATGAATACAAAAACAACTGGTAAGCTGGCAAATCAACAATTATTTTTATTGATTTCAATAACCAATAATAAACAACTTCTTCTGATTACACATTCATCAACCATAATGTAATTATTCATATCTCTCTCGATCCTCTTCTCAATTACCTTCTTCTAACAAATTAGTTTACAATGCTTTAAGCATCAATAACATAATTAAATAATCTACTGCTTAGTTATAATCAGTCTTCTATTCTTTACATTTTCATTCTTTCTTGATAATTTTATATCCCTCATGTAAATCAGTCTCTTTTTAACTACAATCAAACTTTGGCATTGATTACCTTGTTTATCTTTACTAGCTTATTAAATTTATTATTAGCTTATTTATTTTTTCTCGTATTTCTTGATTTTCTTCATATGTACCAGTTTTCGTTTTGATTCCTCTATAGTTAGTACAACTTAGTCCCTTATGTAAATTAGTCTCTTTTTTAACAACAATCAAACATTGGCATTGATTACCTTGTTTATCTTTACTTACTTATTTATTATTAGCTTATTTATTTTTTCTTCTTTTTCTTGATTATCTTCATATGTACCATTTTTCGTTTTGATTCGTCTATAGCTAGTACAACTTAATCCCTTATGTAAATTAGTCTCTTTTTTAACTACATCAAACTTTGGCGTTGATTACCTTGTTTATCTTTACTTACTTATTTATTATCAGTTTATTTATTTATATTTTATTATTAAACATGTCCTTGAACATATTTTGATTTGGATTAAATCGATTTATGTCCATTACAAGAATGTAATGTATAAGTTTCATTTTTAATGGTATATTTATTTTTAATCCAACAATCTAAAAATAAAAAAAGGGAAATTTTAACACCAGCTTTAAAAAGCGTCGAAAACATTATATCCCACCAAAAACACATATGTGAAAAAATTGCCAAGTTCCCTTCCAAAAATTTCGGCCACTTGGGGAATTGGGATCAAGAATTGGACCAAGTTTTGCCTAAAATTTGTTGCCGTTGCTCGCGACTTTGTCCCGCGTAGTCTTAGAATTTGCATACTCTATGATACTATACAAATAGGGAGTTATAGTTATAAAAGTATTGAAAAACTGGTTAAAATATCTTAAACATATGATAACCCCTTTTCCAAGAAGTTCTTAGTAAAAATACTTCGTTTTCAGATTTTTTCCTTAATGTGTGTCCTAAATCCTACTTGTATGCCAAATTTCAAGTTTCTACTCCCAGGGGAAGTGCCCCATAATATTGATGAGTCAGTCAGTCAGTACTTAAATTGACGATTTTCAAAGTCGATTATTTCAGAAACTACTGGACATAAAGTTCTCATTTTTTGTATTTTAGTCATAAAAAATCTAATGATTGCAAGGTAATGATTTTATGATGGGAGAACACGCTGAAATTTACGTGCGCGCGTGAGTCATGCCAGAACTTGCCTGGCGCACTCCCGTGCGCCCTGGATTTTAAACGGGGGTAGGTAAATACAAGTCAACGAAATACAATATTATATTCAATCTTCAAAAGTGAATTGGTCTACTCGTCTATCGCCCAACTATAATGCAAAATATGACACGAGCTGCATAAATTCTTTAAAAATAACAGTTTTATAGTATGCTTTAAAAGAGAACTACGCGATAAATGTTAGACACATCAACTTGGAAAAGGTATTCACATCACAGAGTATATATAAATCCATAAAAAAATGAAAAAAATACATATGAATAAGTTAAAAATTAACAAATCGTCATCACCATATATACAGGATCATCACCATGCATTGCGTGAGAACTGGTGATGATGGGTATGGTGATGACGATATGCTCTCTAGTTGTAGATTATTCTAGACCGCCTAATATTATTAGAAAATACAGTGCCATAGCAGTCTCTCCGTTTGACGTCACGTTTTTGTAGGTAAATAGTTTTAATATTATACAAGTACTTACTTCAAAATAATCGTAAGATGGGAATGACGGGGGTTCGTGCTAATTGTATTCTTCAGTTGCACTTTTCTTATTTAATTTGTTCGACGCGCGCATGCGGCAAAGTGCACTCACCTTCGTTGGTGGGACCGAATTGAAGAATCGGGAGAGGATATTCGCAATGTATTGCGTCGTTCGTATACAAAACTACGTAGACTTTGACACTACGTTTAGGGTGATGACGAAAATTGGTACTAAAAGTTTAAATATTTTTATTTGTAATTAGCTGTTGACGGAATAATTGTATATTCTTGTATATCTATAAAGACAGCATCGAAAGACTATACCTAAAAAAAAAATCGGAATCGTACGTTTAGTATTCGAAATTTTTCACTAGAAACGTAATTGGTTGGATTTTTACGCTACATGGTGATGATATTCGACATATGTTTCATTGTATTTCAAATAAACTATTGAACTATCGGAGAATTTGATTGAAGCACCATTTAGATAAAAGTACTAGCCATGGAATGTAAAAGTTTTGATACTCAAAACTTTATACTTTTTTTTATAAAGGCCAAAACGTAACGAATCGCCGAAATTTGAAATCCACCCTGAATCACTTCGCAGATGCGTGCAGGTTTGTTTTTCTTCACCGAAAAGCTCAGTCGTAAATTCAAATTGAATTTCGCACATAAGTAAACTTAGAGGTGCGAGCCGGAATCGAACCCCCGACCCTCTGCATGAGAGGCGGTAGGTCGAACCACTAAGCCACGGCTTAGGCGACTTTTTGCCTATCGTACTAATATTAAAAACTGAAAAGTAACTCTGTCTGTCTTTTACCTCTTCACTCTTAAACGGCTAGACCGATTTAGAGTTATAGAGATAATTCTATGTCCCGGGGATTCTTATGCAACTCTACCCTGTCCTAAGCCAGTTTCACTTAATTCCAGCATTTATTAGTGTAAAATAAGTGGGTTAGTGCGTGTATTTGTGACATTTCAGTTTAATTTAGTGTGTGAATAAATTGTGATCGTTATCACCTAACATCCATACTCAAGACTCTAGACTAATATTATAAATGTGAAAGTGTGTTTGTTCTTCCTTCACGTCGAAACAACTGGACCAAATTGGATGAAATTTGGTATGGATATAGTTTGAGACCCTTGGAATAACATAGAACTTCTTAACCCGATTTTTCCACGGGAAGGGGTTTCCCACGGGTCAAACCTGTAACCATCTTTTTGTATAGTATCATCGGGTAAGTATACAAATTCTAAATCTATATGCGAGACGACATCGGCTAGTCTACTAATAATAAGTCTGTACCAGAAGTCGCGTCTGAAACAAGAACATTAAAAGAAACTATCAAGTCGAGGGGACTATATAAACGATACTGAATACAAAATAACGATTTTTAGAAAAATCGTCTGTATCTTTGATTTAACTCGAAAACTACTGGACGGATTGCAAAAAAATTGGGTATGGGGGTAGTTTATAACACTGGTCAACATATAGGCTACTTTTATCTCGAAAAAATGCATAGTTCCCGCGGGAATGCTACTAACGAATTCCACGCGGACGAAATCGCGGGCAAAATCAAGTCATGTTTTACATTTATTCCTGAACCCTACAGCTCGTTTAACGCATTCACTGCCACCGACACATATGTGCGTTTTGCTGACATTCCCGCAGTGCCTTGAACGCACATGTGCGTTGCAATGTTCCCTTAATGACAGATGTGGCACCTGGCGAAAGTTCGTAAAACAGAAGTGGCAGTGAATGCCTTAAAAAAGTTAAGACATAAGATGGAATTCCAAAGGGAAGCTGTAGGCGTGTCAAACGCAGCTATTTGGCGTTAAAGCCTTTATCAATCTGCGTCATACATAGGCAAACGACTGGATTGGATACATCGCTGGCTCGTGTGATTGATGCTCCTTGCAATGACAAAGGTTTACAGCAGGAGAGGCATTGATCTATATAATATAAAACAAGAAACTGACTGACTGACTGACTGATCGATCAACGCAGAGCCGAAACTACTGTAGCACTACCATGAGTTTACAGTGACTGTACTCGCTAGCGACTACGTAAACGATTTGTATGAAGAATTTTAGTTCAACGCGTAACCGCCAGGGGCGCTGTACTATTCTTCATACAAATCGTTTACGTAGTCGCTAGCGAGTACGGTCACTGTAAACTCATGGTATTGCTACTGGTTGCAGAGGATTCCCGAAATTCCCACGGGAACGGGAAAAACGGGATTTTAAATTTTAATATTTCTGCGCAAAATAACAGTACCTACATTCAAAATTCCGGTGTCATTACATGACATGTTGTTGTGTGAGTGACTTCCACTCTTGTGGCAAAAGAATAAATGGCGTACTGGAGTTGTGTACACTATTAACTGTAGCGTGAGGGATCCTAACGATGCCAGTTAGAACCGTGTCGCGTTCAGCCATGCTAATGTTGGCGACGAGGAAAAATAAAACCATTTATTACATTAATCATAATATGTTTTGGACATTATTCTCTCTATGATCAACGGATATCGTATAATAAAAATGGGTTTTACCTATGGCTACGCGGGGCGAAGTCTAGTATTACATAAAACTCTTCCATTATTGACCGATCACGAACGCACAGCTGAAACTACTGGTCGTAAAAAGCTGAAATTTGGGATTTATGTTCCCTTGGGAAGGACTAAGATAGTAAGTACTAGGATTTCCAGAAGTTTCTACGAGAGTGCGAAAAAATGGTACCTACTAACCCCCTCCCCCCTCCCCCTTGTCAGCAAAAGTAAGCAAAGCTCCTACTCCCGCCTCCCATGCTTACGTAAACATTGGTACCTACCTACTACTACTACTACAGCCTATTTGCGTCCCATTGCTGGGCACAGGCCTCCTCTCATCACGCGAGGGTTTGGGCTATAGACCCCACGCGGGCCCAGTGCGGATTGGGGACTTCACACACATCTTTGAATTACTTCTCAGATGCGTGCAGGTTTCCTCACGATGTTTTCCTTCACCGCAAAGCTCAGTAGTTAATTCAAATTGAATTTCGCACATAAGTAAACTTAGAGGTGCGACCCGGAATCGAACCCCCGTCCCTCTGCATGAGAGGCGGTAGGTCGAACCACTAGGCCACCACGGCTTACCTTGGTACCTACCTATCTATACATTATTCTTCTAATGTATTCTGTTTTTTTAATTGATTCATAAATAAGAATATAGGTTTGCTTGCAACACGTCAAATCGTCAATCGTACCGAAACGAAACAATAGATTGAGAATGACCTAAGAAGCAAAGTAGCGCGCGTTAATTCCCCTAGGTACCTAAATGTTTCATTATTTGTGGGAATCCCTGAATAGGTATGCAGCAATGTCTGGGTTGCCATATTACGTGTAAAAAAGTAAATAACTACTGCTGACGTAATCACTATCTCGACCCCCCCCCATGTCATCAAAAATAAGCAAATCAAAGACCCCCCCCCCCCCTCTATAGTGCTTACGTAGGTAGGTAATACTTGAACGGCTCCTCTAATCTATGAGTAAATAGTAAAAGAATACTTACCAAGTGCCACGAACAGCACAATATAGTGTGTCATTGACCCTTGGGCCCCCGGGGCCGCCTGCCCACATCCGAACGCGGGCAAACAGCATTAATGCGCTCGCATTCCACCCCTTCCCACTGCTGGGCAACCACCCACTTTGCCCACTTCACACTTAGCAAGTTTTGACGCTACACCATCCACTTTCTCACGGCTGTTACACTTTTAGTACATTTGAGACGCTTTGTAAAGTTATCAAGACACTACTATTGAGATATATGTGCCTACACTTTCTCACTATTGGTTTGTTGTTTATTTAAAAAAATCACTTTTACTGCAGGGCATCACTTCTCACGTTTTCCGGCCGCTACCTGAAACAAATAATATATTTTTTTATTACATTTTATTAAATAAGAAGGAAACCTGCACGCAATCTGCGAAGTATCGATAATTCAAAGATGTGTGTGAAGTTCCCAATCCGCACTGGGCCCGCGTGGGGACTATTAGCCCAAGCCCTCTCGTGACGAGAGGAGGCCTGTGCCCAGCAGTGGGACGCGAATAGGCTGTAGTAGTAGTAGTAGTAAATAAGAAGTAGTTATTACAAAACCAACGTACGATACCAATTTTATATAAAGTTCGAAAAGTTAAGTTTAAAGTAAATAACATTGATTTGCATGTATTTTTTTTTACGAATAAATACGAAGATTTTTGTCTGATTTATAATATGCCATTAAGATTTTAACAAATTTTAATAAAAGTAGGTAAGTAAACATTTGATGTGATTTCTTTCTTTACTCCAAATTAGGTAATTCATCAAAGGTATTTTTTTTTCAAAATTATCTCCGTGTTTAATCAAATTATTCAACTTTTCACGTTTCATCAATCACATTTGGCATTGTTTTGATTGCTGTATTTTTTCCATTGGCGATTTTTTCTTTTATTGGTACTGGATTTGATTTAGTAAAATAAAATGCTTTGTTAATTTCATAGCATCTACTCTTATTATTTACACGAGCTTCAGTCAATTTTTTTTTAAAACCTTCAAATAAATGAAGCTCCCTATGTACATTTGTCATTTTTCTGTTTTGTGGTTTTGTATTAATGTGTTTTTGTCATAGACGTAAATAATATAGACCCGGTCTAACGTACACGTAATATGTCCCCACTTCCACGGTGTCCAATCCAAAGTTCTGTCACCGAGCGTGCGTGACAATAAGCGTTTTTAAAAAAACTTTTTTCGAAACTGTATCTCAGTATCTAAAAACTCGTCTCGTTGTTGAAAAAATGTGACCCAGCTTTAGTGTCACGATATAAGTTTAACTTTGGATTGGACACCAATGAAGTGGGGAAACATGACATGTATCTACGTTAGGCCGGGTCCATACGAAGTATTATTTATGTCTATGGTTTTTGTACAATAAAGTGTTACTTACTTAAATTATGGGTAACGACCCCAGTCAAGATTTTTTCGTCAATCAAACCTCGTCTATTTTAGTCATCATTTCGAAGCCACAATTATTTTAAAAACCTTTCAAATTGCGGGTTCGGGTCGCGAGCACCCGTTGGCACTTGTGGACACTTTCGGGCACTCCGTGGCACTCTACTGGCACTTTCTGGCACTCGAGTCCGCTGAGAGGCCATTAGAGTTCTAGGCCCGGTTTTGATTTGCACGTTATGGTTGTTATGAGTATGCGTTCTCGGAAAACGAGTGAGAATTACAAATGTAGGAGGTATTTTGACCGACACAAAAATGTTGATGATTTTGATTTAGATAGTTGAGACGCTGACAAGAGCTAATGACCTTGAGCAATCGAGGCAGGCAACTGTCTCAGCGATGAATGTCTGTTTGCATTGGAGGGAGCGAGAAGCAACATCGCGGCAAGTGTGCGATATAACGTCAAAAAAGCCGAAAATAATAAAAAAAAATCCCACATTAAAAAAAAAAAAATATATTTATTATCAGATTTCTAAGATCCACATTGCATGAACAATATAAATTAGCAAATTTTTTGGTATAAGTATGACGGAATAGTGTATTTTTAATAATAGAAATCTGCGTTAATAAAATAAACTTATAGAACCGTTTAAATAGGATTAGAAGACGTAACTTCACGATTTTTTTTCAACGAACCGATTTCATGTTTCATCAAATCTTTTTAACGAAATAGCAAGTTTTGTAAGGCGAGTAAAATATATGTTAATATTCACTATGTACTTAAACATAGTGAATAGTGAACATATATTTTACTCGCCTTACAAAATCAATTAGTTTTCGTTTAAATACTGAAGAAAGCTAATTTAGGTCTTGTTGTAATCAGGAGTGTTCTCGGCTCGAAAATCAAAATCATCAAATAGATCCATAATCGATTTAGCTTTCTAAAAAATATCGGATCTTATCTGATGTTGAATTTTCTGAATTTTCAATGACCGCCAGTGAAAAATCCGCTACATAGGAGCGCTTGGTAGCGTTGGTGCCTAAACCCTCTCGTGATGAGAGGAGGCCTGTGCCCAGCAGTGGGCCGTAAATAAGCTGTTGTGATGGTGGTAAAAAGGGGGTTAAAAATGTGTATGCTCTACCCAAGTTTCACGCGTACAAAACACGGGGAGACGCTAGTTCAAATTATAAATTCACTGCGATTAAAAAAAAATCAAAGGAGCAAAGTTAAAAATATGAGCGAATTATATTTTCATGGTTCAACACTTTTTCCTCGTTTATGTGTTCACTAAATAGAAACGAGAATCCTTTTTCGAGAAGATTTTTTGTTGAATGTTTGAAATTCTTCAACTCCTCCAGTTCCTTTGAGTTTGAACATTCGAATAGAATCATCTGAACAGTTTAGCGAACTTGATGTATGTACTTACTTATTTGAAATTTTATTCAACACGAGTTCGGTTCATAATATTTAAATTGCAAAAGAATTTTGAAAGCTGAAACAAGGATGTCCAATGACTTGATTTTGTATTAATTTAGTCCACCAAATAAACAAATAGTAATATGGTCATATGGAAACAAACAAATAGTAATATGGTAATATATGGTATAGGTATAGTAATATACCGGGAGACGAGCTGTCGGTAGGCCTCCAACAAGATGGAGCGACGACCTCGTGAAGGTCGCGGGAAACCGGTGGAAGCAAGTAGCACAGGACCGGTCTGATTGGCGAGCCTTGGGGGAGGCCTATGTCCAGCAGTGGACGTCTTTTGGCTGAAATGATGATGATGATAGTAATATATGGTAAATTCATTTCTGTTAAATTCATTTAAAAGTGACGTGTAAAAGTGTCCAGATGTGGCCTATTTGCTGAATAAATATTTTCATTTTCATAGTTCACCTTAGTTCTTAAGGGTGTAATTTACTCTTCCAACCTGTCTCTTTGTCCAGAATTACAACTTGTTATTTGTAACACTGAGATGTCTGTCGTAAGATGTCTATTGAACAATACTTGTAGGCACACGGGCGGACACGGCCTATAAAAGCACGATATCGAACACAATTCGAATGAAGTGTCAATGTTTGCATGCGAGGTCTGTACACTTGTAAATGTGTGTATACCACTACGCGGGGCAATGATTCACTCTCCATCTCCGGATGAAACAAATGACGGTAAGGGCGAGTTGGGCGCGAGTTGCGCGCCGGCTAGATTCAGGCGGGTGATTCCGTGGCCATTCTGTATGTAGTACTATTAAATGTTCTGTGTCTAGTCTTTAAGTGCGTAGATAAATATAAAACACTAGTTTCTGCCCGCGTCTTCGCCCGCGTGGAATTCGGTTATCGCGTTCCCGCGGGAACTATGTGTTTTTCCGGGATAAAAACTCCGACTATCTCCATACCAAATTTTTGCCCAATCCGTCCAGCGGTTGAAGCGTGAAGAGGTAACAGACAGACAGACAGACAGATAGTTACTTTCGCATTTATAATAATAGTATGGATAGTATGGATTTAATTTTCAGTTCCAGTTTAAAGCAAAATTGTTAGCAAAAATGCTCTTCTTATTGTAAAGATTTTCTTTCTTTCTCAATTGGCAATAATCCTTATTACAAAAAACTCAATTTAACCTTAAAACGATGCGATGAACTGGTAAAGATCGCGAAAATATAGGGGCTATTATCTTAAATAGGGATAGGGAGATTCCCTATAGGATCGCTCAGTTGCAACGCCCCGACACCTGAGCGATACTATAGGGAATCTCCCTGTCCCTATTTAAGACTTCGAATATAACCCCAGTGGATGCTAACTTAGTGGCACACAAACCGGTCTGAGTGCAAGGGCGGATCCAGGGGGGGGGGGGGGTCATGGGGATCATGACCCCCCCTTGGCAGGACTAGGTCTACTGCAATTATGTATTTTTAACCCCTGACGCAAAAAAGGGGGGGGGGGTGTTTGACGTGACCCCCCCTGAGTCGAAAGCTGTCTGAGTGGCGAGCCTTGGGGGAACTCTTATAGGTCCAGCCGTGGACGTTTTTCGGCTGACATGATGATGATGATTTGACATGGCGATCTTCAAGAAGCGAAAGGAATTCGATGTGGTAAAATGAATTTTACTCTTTTACCATAGATAGTTTAGACTTTGGGCCTCATAAGAAGGCTCAAAGTCACCCAGAGGGCAATGGAGAAGGCTATGCTCGGGGTTTCTCTGCGTGATAGAATCAGAAATGAGGATATCCGCAGTAGAACTAGGGTCACCGACATAGCCCGAAGAATTGCGAACCTTAAGTGGCAGTGGGCGGGGCACATTGCTCGCAGGACTGCTGGCCGATGGAGCCGGAAAGTTCTCGAGTGACGTCTGCGAACCGATAGACGAGCTGTCGGTAGGCCTCCAACAAGATGGAGTGTGGATGGAGTGTCAACAAGTCGAGTGGCACAGCTCCGATCTGAGTGGCGCGCTTTGGGGGAGGCCTTTGTCCAGCAGAGGACGTATATCGGCTGAAATAATGACCATAGATAGGGAATGGTTATGACGAAAATATATCATTATCATACTATGCCATAACCTCCGGCACAATATAGGTCACCAAAACAAAATTAATGTACCCAAGCATTTGACCACGATCTCACCTGATGGTAAGTGACGATGCGGTCGAGGGTGATACATGCTTACTTAGATAGTACGTGTTCACTCTCGACTTGACAGGATCCAAGTTATAACTATCGGGGAAGAGACCGGCCGGTAGAGAATTACACTCCCTAGCTGTTGAAACATGAATCGAAGCGCTTCGCGCGCGCTGGAGGAATATCTACAACATAAGGAACCCAAGACCACGCCTTATCTTATCTTGAGACTGTGGGGTCCTTGCGGATACACTTCGACCCATTGGGATCTTTTGTGTAATTACCCCTCTCCGTGCAGCTAATCCATTGCTTCCTCCACCTTCACCAATAGGTTAATGATGGAGTGCAATGGTAGTGCTTTGAAATCCCCTGGTTCAGGGTAACCGCTACCTAGGAGTTTCATTCTGAGCCTGGCGAGTGCGTCACATTCGCACAGGATGTGTCGCATTGACTCATCCTCTTCGCCACACATTCTGCAAGCTATATCGGTACATAGTCCCATCTTCACTAATTGGCTTCTAACGCCGAAGTGACCCGTGAACGCTCCTACTATATATCGCAGCTGTCTTCTGCTGAGACTTAGGGCCGGTTCCTATATCCACGTAACGCCTCGTTTTGCCTACGGACGGTTAAAATTTGACAGATTCTCTATGGAACAAATGTCAAAAATCAACCGTCCGTAGGCAAAACGAGGCGTTTCGTGGATATAGGAACCGGGCCTAAGGAGTTTCCTAGTCCAGCCTGAAAAGACCACGCCTAGTCCCGTAGTGACGAAATGGGGATGGAGGAATTGTTGAATGGAACTCGCCAGAGTCTGCTGAAGTTACTGATTATTTTTTAATTTAAAATCGTGACTGGCAAGTGAAAAGGTCCTTACCTCATTTTTTTGTGAATATCGATTAAAACTTTACGACGATCGTGATTTTGGGATGAAGATTGGGTTGGATTTACAATGCAGATAGGTCACGACATTAGGGATGACGACGACTTTTTTTCCTTAGTCGATCAGGAAGATTATTGAAAAGTATTGGACACGTATTTTTTCTTTTTTCACGTAATCAAACTTATACGGAGATATATTGAGTTGAAATGTCGCGTGACGTCACGGTTAGGTACGATTTATACTCGTACCTAACGGTGACGTAGTTAGCCCCCACTCTCCAACTTTAATGCGTTTTAACTTAGTCATTCTTTGTTAATTTGATAAAACAAAAATACGTTTCTAATATTTTTTTATTACCTGACTTATAAATGGACTAATTAGAATTTCGATTTCTTCACCCTGTCGTCATCCCTATTATAAAAATGCTAGGTCTTCATAGGTACTCTTTGTAGTGAAAGATGTTTTCTTCGGGTTACTTATGTAGGAAATGTCCGCTCCACATTTAGGTACTAACAGATATAATAAAGCACCTATACAGTCCTACACTACACAAGCAGACGACTCTATGTTTAACTTAGTTACCTTTTCCGAAAAAACCTGGTGTTCCTTTTGGAAATATCTTTACAATGCGAATACATTATTATAAAACAATTCATTCATTTTCATTCGATGCACAATCGCGTACAGTCCCAAAAGGCGCCCTCTACAGGTTCCCATAATGAAACAACTGCTGTATTGTAACTGTTGCTGTCGAAGTACGTACATATATTGAAAATTCTCCAAAATACATGCATTCTAGGTTGTGCTACTGATAGCGCGACGTAGGAATGCCTCAACGACATCTAGTGACAACTTTACTAAAAATTTGGCAATTTACCACAATATTCGTCTGTTAGTGGTAGGACCTGGTGCTGGGTCCGTCCGGGGTGTACCACCGTCTTTCTGCCTTTCTGCCGCCAAATAGCAGTGCTCGCACTGTTGTGTTCCGGTAGGGGGTTAAGGCAGCCGGTGAAATTTCTGGCACAGAGGCATTCCAACTTAGGCCTCAGGGTAGGCAACGCATTCGATATCTTTAAATGGTTTCTTAATGGGAGGTCATAGGATTTCGGTGTCCATGGGCCGCAGTGACCACTTACCAACTGGTGGACTGTGCGCTCGTTTGCCAATACCATTGGTATACCCACTTACTGAAGGTGTGCTGAGACGCGAGGAGCCGTTTATGGCTAAAAAATCAATATAACTTATACTTAATGACTATTTATATTGAATATTAGTATTAGTGTAGGTACAATAAATATTGTTAAATATAAGAATGTAATGACTTGTAAATTTGCAATTTATAAATAAAGATTTGATTGATTGATTGATTGATATAAAAAAAAAAATAATCTGAGAATGCTGCAAAACGCTTTATACATATACAGAAACATTTAAATTTAATATTAAAGTATATTTACACGCTCAAAAACTCCGAGACTCCATCAAAAGCCGAAGGAGATCGAGTTGGGGCTACGGAAATATTTATTTATTTATTAGGTTACGTCCCGAAAGGGCTCGTAAAATGATTTCCGTTACTTTCGTCAAAGCCCAAGAAGCGATTACAATAATTTAATAAAGAGGGCTTTCAGAACTGATCGAAACATAAGTAAAAGGATTCAAACTGATTACAAAATTTGGAAGTAATTACTTACGATTTACTTATGAAATACAAACAAATGATTCAAGTTGGCTGTCACACTTACTTATAACATTTTCAAAAGAACAATACTGATATTGTGATATTGTTGTATAGTACATGCTGTTATTTTCTTTATAAATATATGTTGGCGACATTTTTTCAAGTAGGTATTTTTTAAATTAAATTTTAGTATGTAGAATGGAGATATCAATATGGAATTCTTTCAAGGAAGGAGGCAAATGTTTTTTTTTTAAATAGATGCTTGAGGATTTGCAACTCGCAAGCGTCAATAGACGCAGGTGATTCCTTCAGTCTATCAGAAGGGCTGTGTGTTTGTTTGCCACTAACATTTTAATTAAACAAATCCGTGCCTATCTTAGGTATTTATTCCCTAATAATGAGTATAAACATTACTCTCTTTGATCTGAAATCAAACATGTTTCATCTGAAAGTAGCTCATATTCGGGAATATCAAGTAATCTAGTTCTATACTATACGACCTAACGAAAACAAGGTTTTATACAAAGGTACTATTTGTAAGTAGGTAAATTTTTTACACATATGATATGTGGATGTGATATATATGTTATTTCCCGGGCACGTGGCGACACGTTTTATTTAATAAAATTCATTTAATTAGAGACGAACGTTACGGTTTTTCAAATAAGAGATATTCTTTTGACGTTTTTCCAGCGTTATTTTTCGCGAATCCCTGTGGAGGGAAAAATAATTACTGCCCCTTGTTTTTTCGGACAGGGGAAAACTTCGAATGTATTTTTTAAATTGTATTAGGGTTAAATGGTTTTAATAAGGCTGGTTCATTTACATTAATGTAAATGGCCGAGTGTATAAATATTTATTACTAGCTTCTGCCCGCGACTTCGCCCGCGTGGAATTTGGTTATCGCGTACCCGCGGGAACTGCGTTTTTCCGGAATAAAAAGTACCCTATGTCCTTTCCCGGGACCCCAACTATCTCCATGCCAAATTTCATCTCAATCGGTCCAGCGGTTGAAGCGTGAAGAGGTAACAGACAGAGTTACTTTCACATGTATAATATTAAAATATGGATAATATGGATTTATTTTATTTATTATAATGATAAAATAAATGTACTTTTTTAAGTTATGAATGGACCCTAATCACACCTGATGGAAAGTAATGATAGGGTCTAAGGTGGAACATGCTTACCCAGCTTACTTACTACTTACTCGTACTTAGCTTACTTATATTATATTTTGGGACATTTCATATAAATCTACCCAATAATCTGCGTGCTTATCACCCAATTTTGTCCCTAGCGGGATAAAACCCGCGACCGTCCGAACAGTAGGCAGGGTCACTACTGACTGAGTCAATACAGTCGTATAAATAAATAAATGTCTGGGGACATTTCACCCAAATGACCTAACCCCAAACTAAGCAATACTACTTATGGGTGCTAGACAACGAGAAATACATATAAATACTAAACATCCATGACTCGAGTGCGAACATTTGTGCTCATCACACAAAGTTTGCCCCATAAGTAGGTAAACTTAGAGGTGCGAGCCGGAATCGAACCCCCGACCCTCTGCATGAGAGGCGGTAGGTCGAACCACTAAGCCACCACGGCTTCATAAAAAGTACTTCAGTATTTCAGTACTTGTTTGTTACTTTTCAACTTCTTCACTTGCTTACATTTATTAAGTACTATCTTCTGCCCGCGACTTCGCCCGCGTGGAATTCGGTTCTCGCGGTCCCGCGGGAACTACGTGTTTTTCCGGGATAAAAAGTCCTTTCCGGGGACTCCAACTATCTCCATGCACAATTTCATCTCAACAAGCGTGAAGAGGTGAGACAGACAGAGTTACTTTCGCATTTATAATATTAAGTATGGATTAACTTATACAAACGTGTAAGTATATATTTTCTAAACTAACGTCCCCATGGACGAAAGCTTAGCAGAGAGCAAAAGCGTGTCGCGTCAGTCAGTACCTATTACCAAAGAAACCATTAAAATATTGCGGGAAAAGCCATTCCGTGTCGATCAAACTGCCACGCGAACTTACCTTGAACTTTTATTTGTTACTTTTTAGAATAAAATTGACGGCATCCGCGTGAGAACAAAGAAATACGTACTGTGGAGACTGGCCGAGTACAATCGGTTAGTTGTCACATTTTCTTTCAAAAATAGGTACTTAATTTTAAGAGTAGAATTGTGTTTGTTTAGGATATTTAGTCGTTTTATAGCCATTGTAATGAACGCATCTCTCAAATTATAATATCAATTCATCATCATCATCATCAATATCAATTCAACTTAAAATCTATTATTTCTTAGTTAGGTAGTGTTAGGGCAGTAATAGGGCCAGTCTTCAAGATTTAGATATTTTAATAAGCTAGACATCGTCTTCGTGTCTTCGGATTCCACCGCTGATCTCCGTGCCTGCAGCATCTACCTGAGCTAACAACAACCCCCCTCTACATTTGGTGGAGGTGCTTAGTTTCCCAAAGAGTAAATGAAAAGGACGAAATGAGGACTGTATGGGAATGCAATGAAAATGTTATAATTTACCTTCTTTGCTTTAATATAATCAAATGGGAATATTTACATTAGAAAAATCACCTATATGACAAGCACAGAAAAACAATGAACCTAGACAGATACTCAAAGTCGTATGCATCGAATGTAAAGCAATTTTGAAATATTACAGAAGAGTTCGTAATAGTTTCATAACCAGTGCTTTTTGCTGTTTGGCACCCACTGGGCGTGGGAAAACTTTTTGCTGTTTGGCACCCACTGGGCGTGGGAAAACTTTTTTGCTGTTTGGCACCCACTGGGCGTGGGAAAACTTTTTGCTGTTTGGCACCCACTGGGCGTGGGAAAACTTTTTGCTGTTTGGCACCCACTGGGCGTGGGAAAACTTTTTGCTGTTTGGCACCCACTGGGCGTGGGAAAACTTTTTGCTGTTTGGCACCCACTGGGCGTGGGAAAACTTTTTGTTGTTTGGCACCCACTGGGCGTGGGAAAACTTTTTGCTGTTTGGCACCCACTGGGCGTGGGAAAACTTTTTGCTGTTTGGCACCCACTGGGCGTGGGAAAACTTTTTACTGTGGACAGAAGGAACACTCGGGCTACTTCTATTCCAATATTCTAACGGGATTGTGGTTTCTGCGAATAACACGACACCATACATCAATATCTAATAATTCATGGTATAAGGTGCGCAGCGAAGAACTTTTAGCCGTTCACGCAGCAGAGTCCATTTACAACTAACAAAGCAACAGGTTAATCCGCGCGCTTTCTAAGTTTGATGTGAATTCTTATCGTAGACGTGTTTTTTAGTATTATGAAATGAAGATAGTTGGAGAACTGGATAGGGTACCTACCGTTGGAATCATCACTTAAGCCACAGAATAAGTACTAAGTACAGAATGGCCACGGAATCATCCGCCTGAATCTAGCCGGCACGGAACTCGCGCCCAACTCCCAACTCCCAACCTCACCATCTAAGGATGAAACAAATGACGGTAAGGGCGTTACCGTCATTTGTTTCATCCTTAGATGGTGAGTGAATCATAATAATATGCCCGCCTACACACACATTTACAAGTGCACAGACGTCCTCGCCACCACTGTGCTTTTCGGTGAAGGAAAACATCGTGAGGAAACCTGCACGCATCTGCGAATTAATTCAAAGATGTGTGTGAAGTCCCCAATCCGCACTGGGCCCGCGTGGGGACTATAGCCCAAACCCTCTCGTGATGAGAGGAGGCCTGTGCCCAGCAGTGGGACGCAAATAGGCTGTAGTAGTAGTAGTAATAGTAGACGTCCTCTCACGCAAACATTGACACTTCATTCGAATTAGAAAGAAAGAAAGAAAACATTTATTCATGACATTACACAACACACACACAAAAGACAAAAAAAGAGCAACATTTATATAGAACAAAAGTGTTGTGGCCTGAATTGAATTGTGCTCGAAATCGTGCTTTTATAGGCCGTGTCCAATCCTGTGCTGAGGTTGAAAGGGGGGTTTGAATTGTATAATGAAGAAAACGAAGTTACTAATCTAGAGTATTTAATATTTACTCAAATCGAGACACCTCGTCTTCTGACCCATTCCGCTACGGGCCAATAAACAACCTATTTTAAAGTGCGAAACCTTGGTAACGTGGGAATGGTGGAAAGTTTATTATTGCTAGCGTCTGGACGTTACCTACTGTCTAGACGCGGCGGAATGCCGGCCTGGCCCTCGTCCAGCCCAGATATCTTTCCCGGGCCATTTACAGCAAACTGACCGGTTTTTTAGAGGAGAAGAAGGACCGTTTATTTTGCCAGAACATTTAGGACGAGATCATACTTCTTGTGTGTGTGTGTTCTTTATGATTCTGTCGAAGACATGCAAATTTTTGAACATTGCAAAGAAAATTACTTTTATCTATGCTAATATTACAAATGCGAAAATGTCTGTGTGTCTGTCTGTTACCTCTTCACATTTCAATCGCTGGACCGATTTAGATGAAATTTACCCGCGGGAACACGATAGTTACACGCGGGCATTCCTTTTTTTGGAAATAAACGATTTGATTTGATTATTATAAAAACTATGATTCTCAAGAAGTGCAGTCAGTGCTGCAATAAATTTATGCCATTTATTTTTCTGAATTCATTTGGTAGAGAATTAAACTCTAGTAACAATTTCATTGGTATGCTTGAGGTCTAGCTTTTTTAGCATCAGCGTAGGTACGCTTTTTGAATGAAAAATATGATGATAGTTTTTTTTTATACCAATGGTATAGGCAAACGAGCGCACAGCCCACCTGATGGTAAGTGGTCACTGCGGCCCATGGACACCGAAATCCTATGATTCTCCATTAAGAAACCATAGGATCTCGAATGCGTTGCCTACCCTGAGGCCTAAGATGGAATGCCTCTGTGCCATAAATTTCACCGGCTGCCTTAACCTCCTACCGGAACACAACAGTACGAGTACTGCTATTTGGCGGCAGGTTAGCGGGGAAAGACGGTGGTACCACCCCGGACGGACCCAGCACCAGGTCCTACCACTAACAACAGGATAGTTGTTCTAAGTAGTAGAGCTCGAATGAACGTATAATATGAACATTCGCGACGCACTGGTGATTCTATTGGAGCTACCGTTGTTTAAGCAGCATCGGCGCTGATTGCTCAAAATCAGATATTGATGTTCCAAAAAAAATAACGTGGTCATTCTATATCAAAAAGGTTGTTATTTTCATCAGTCCCACTCAAATACATCTTGAACTTTAAATTGAAATTTTCAAATCCTTAAAGTACCTACCTAACTAAATGTCGGAAAGTTTAAAGTCAATCGGCGGTACTCTCTGGCGTAGCAGCCCATTTTCACAAACGTGTACATTTCACAGTTTCATAAATGCGTTATAGTTGTTACTTCACAAACTTATCGGTGCAGTTGGCGGCCGCGTTCCCTTACATTTTACTACCAACGATATTACGTTGTACGTTTTGTCGGCGGCAAAGTTAACTTTGTATATCACGAAATAGTATATTTTTTAAAATAGGAAGTTATCAATTCGCGTGCTGTTGGTTTTACGATGTTGCATTTTTAAATTTTCAGATTTTGTTTGGAACTTCAGTAAGGATTTTGCAAGATTTATTATTTGAGTTTCACGAATACACTGTTTTCTTATTTGTAAGAAAAATTACAGATCTAATTTATTCGGTGTAGTCATTGACGTATAATAAGTAATAATAACATATGGACGAACAGTGCCTAACAGAATATGTCAAGATATATGGAGCAAACTGACATTAGAAAATACGTTCCAATATGCTAATAACGCCTCTTTATAACGAAGGCCAAACGGGTGCCCGAGCTGTTCGGGCACCCGTTTTGACGTACTTATATAATAGATCAATGGGTGTAGTATAAATTGAAGTTTGAAGCCGTGTTAGTTTAGCGGTTTGACTTGCCTCCTCTCGTGCTGAGGGTCGGGGGTTCGAATCCGGCTCGCACCTCTGACTTTACTTATTTATGTGTGAAATTCAAATTGAATTTACCACTGAGCTTCTCGGAGATGATATTTCAGTGATTACATAACAGATTACTTAACTAAATGTCCCCCGAAAAGTGACGCCCTTCAAATTGAACCAACTATGTTGATCATTTCAGTAGACTAAAAGCTTTGGCGTTCTTCTAAATTGTCTTCCCAAGGAGAAATCTTAGAAGATAGCCTTGAGAAGTCGAATAATCTGTTTGATGAGTAGGAATTTGAAATAGAATAGCTTCTCATTGAATTAACTAAAGAAGACAATTAAATTAGACTGAGAATTCAGTAGACAAGGTCAACCAATATAAAATAATGATTCTTTTTATTAATAAAGGATACAAAAATATTGCGATTGGTGGTCATAAGATAAAATAAATTATCATCATTCATCGTTGAATCTTGTTGAACGCCTACCGACAGCTCGTCTCCCGGTTCGCGGGCGCCACTCGAGGACTTTCCGGCCCCATCGGCCATCAGTCCTGCGAGCAATGTGCCCCGCCCACTGCCACTTAAGGCTCGCAATTCTTCAAGCTATGTCGGTGACCTAGACCTCATTTCGGAGCGACGACCTCGTGAGGGTCGCGGGAAACCGGTGGAAGCAAGTAGCACAGGACCGGTCTGAGTGGCGAATCTTGGGGGAGGCCTATGTCCAGCAGTGGACGTCTTTCGGCTGAAATGATTATGATTCATTGAATGTTGTGAGGAACGATTTGATTCTCGTCACTGTTTATGACGTCACAATTTACTATTTGTATGACAATTCCATATGAAATCAGCGTTTTGACGTTCAATAAAAAGCATCTCAATTTGACATAAGTCAGTCAAGTAGCCAATTATGGTACACGTCTGTTCATTATTATAATACTCGGGTCTTAATTATTATTAGTTTATGTAACTGCTACATAATAAAGGCCAGGCGAGTTTCATAATAATATATTATCGCACGAGTGTTTTAAGGCCTAATTATGTACAGTTGCATACACAACTTTATCTACACTCATTTTATAAATCCTCTAAGATGCTTCAAAATCGGTCGACAATGGCGGCAATTCGAATACGTCAGTGTCTCACATTCAATGTTCAAAAAGCATAGACATAATAGAGCTGACTTTTGAATTTGGAACAAACTTTCGCTCTGTCTGACTGAAGAATATAGGCGGGCATTGCTGTTCGAAGGTGTTCGAAATTGGAATGCTATTAGACCATCGACTTCGATGGTCTAATACAGCTATTAGAGCATTTTCACAGATAAGAAATCTGTTCTAACTAAACAGTTTAATCTTAGTGTTCGGAACCGAATACTGAGCGCGATTCGGAACGCAGCCCTTGATAGATACTAGCGAAGCTGTGGCTTTTTGAGGTACTATTTTGACAGACGTCATATATATTGTCTTTGTAAAAACTTGTAAGAATAACTTTTGAGACGCGGCGTGGTTTATTGAGATACTTGAACTATAAATTGTAATCTACAACGCGTACGAGCGTTTTGAGTGTAGAAAGCTTGAATTGTGATCAGTTACTTGACATTTTGTGTAATCCATTGGGAGCGCGGTTGTTTGCGTGCGAAAACTCTTGGCGGCCCGGCGGAACGAGCAGGCCGGTGAAGGGAATTCAGACCTACACTTTACACACTACAGATACACACCCTTCACGGCCCTTGGGCGCTTGCCAACAGAGGCCTGTATTGCTGTCACGGCTGTAAGTACGGAATTATCATTGTTACAAAATAAATCTTAGACTCCTTCGCAGACACAAAATCTTGTAGGCGTTGCTGTGTGACTGCAGTTTATCGCCACCTATACCCTCAGCTACAGCAGTCTTAGTAAACGGGCCCAGCTATTGAGACGTCTGTTTTGGAAGCCCTAGGTGTAGGCATCATAATTTTGGTAGCACAGCGTGGGTTTTTGAGATCCACACGAGTCGTAGAACAGGGCATTTAATTAGTAATTTTTGGTTTTGCCTGTTACACGACGGTGTCTAGAAGTCTTGTTTAGAGTCAAGTCCACTGTGTTTGATGGGTATAAACCCACACAGTTGGAATCAGTTCATTAAATTTACCTTTTGTTGGATAAATCTATTTTTTGATGTTCGGGTTGCTACGGGCAAAGATAGAAAATTGGTAAATCATTGTCGAAAATTGATTGATATTTCTATGTTAAGTAACTAGTTTGCACTAAAGATTGTTGAGGAGATATAATCTCACCTATTTTTGTGAATTTTAATGTAAATTGATAAAAGTCAAATTTGGTAGGTAGTTGATACATATGAAAAAACAGGGTAGTTTCGTGCATATGGAAGTAGTTGCTCTAGTTGATTGAATTGGTTTGGCCTTTGCTATTAATAGACACCTTTGTATTGTAAATGTATTTTAGTTGAATTTGGGGATTCCTAGTTAATTTTATATTAAAATAGGGTTCTGTACTAATTAATATAATTTAAATTATAGTTTAAATCAATTATAGTTTTGAACTAATATTGTTAATTGTTGTAGGTTCTCACTGTAATAGCAATTGATTTAGGGATCTGCAGGCAACTTTGCAGGGTTCCGTTGCTGACAAAATAATTTAAATTTAATTCTTTTTTTTGTGGTTTAGATTGTTGAACAATAGAATTTAAATTTAATTATATACCTTTTGCTTTGTTTGTTGTTTTGGACAAGTATGTCAAAATTAGTTGCCCGAATCAAAGCGGAGTTGAGATGGGCGGCTTCAGCTGCTGCGTTGATAGATCGACCAGATCGTTTTGATGCTTTGCTCCGAAGATCGGCAGAGTTGACGGAGCGGAGCAAAATTGTACAAAGTTGCTATACGGAGCTTTTGGACACCGAGGATCCAAAGCTGGATGACTGTGTGGAGGCCGACATCACACAGTTTTATGATTTGACGGACAGTATTGCCCAAGCCGCCAGCAGGGTAGAGCGGGGTGCATTGACTGAGGAAACCAGAACACCTCCACCCATGGCTCTTTTAGGGCGTTTACCTACTCTTGACTTGCCACATTTTGATGGGGATTTGAAAGGTTGGACTGCCTACCATGACTTATTCACCAGTCTGGTAGATGCTAGGACGGACTTGGCACCGAGTCAGAAGTTGGCCTACTTGTTCTCCACATTAAAGGGAGAGGCCCTCGGTCTTGTTTCACATTTGGCGGTCACCGACCAAAACTACCCCACTGCCAAGGAACTATTGGTGAAGCGGTATGCCAACATTAGGCGGTTGGCAGATACCCATGTTGCACAGCTGTTGTCGTTGCCCTACGTCCATAGGGTTGCCACTTTGAGAGTGGACTTGGTCAACCCCATGGTGGTGGCATTGAATGCTTTGCGGCGGCTCGGTCTGCCTATCGATGAATGGTCCTTTATGTTGTTGCACATTGTTTTGTCGCGTTTGCCTACGGACTTGAAAGTCCGTTTTGAGCAAAAACATGGTGGTGACAGTGCCACGCAGTTGCCGCCATTTGCAGATTTGTTGGCGTTTTTGGAAGAGGAGTGCCGCTTGTTGGACAACGCTGGCGTTGAAGGCCCGTCCCCGGCCCCAGCGCGGCCTCCTCCAGAACAGCGTCGTGTTGTCGCTCGCCCCCCCCCTCGAGGGGTGGTTGAGCCACGCCGCCCAACCCTCAGATACGCAACGGCCCAGGGCCCTCGTTGCGTATATTGTAATGCTGACGGCCATTTTGTTTCTGCGTGTCCTCAATTCCTCAATAGGAAGGTGAAAGATCGACGAGGCATTGCGAATGATCGCCGGTGGTGCTACTCCTGCTTGGGGCAGCATCTGCAGCGGGACTGTTCACGGCCAGAGCCGTGCCCGAACTGCCAGGGTAAGCACCACCCGGTTTTGTGTGCCAATAGGAATGGTGGTGTTCGGGTTGAAGATGCGGGGTGGAATCCCCCCACGGGCGGGGGCCCGCATCCCCACCATCCCCAAAGGGAGTCTCGTCGGGGCTTGCCGCCCACGGGCGGGGGAACCCCTCCCCCCTCTCCTCAACAGCAGGAGAGGTTTGCAGCGGTTCAGCGCCGCACCACGCCTCCGCGGTTCTCCCCACCGCTGTGCGAGAGACCGCGTTTGGAACGCCGCCCGCCCCAGTTCGGTCGCAGTAGCGCCTACTACGCGCCGAGCCGAGGATTGCCGAGCAGACGCCATGAGGTACCAGTGGAGCACTACCTCCACTCGTATCGGACATCGCCATCACGCGATGCCCCCCAATAGGTAGTTGCCGCCCTCTCTCCCACCACCGCCGCCCAACCTGAGACAGTTCTTCTGCCGACTGTTTGTGTCAGGGTCTGGGGCCCGAAGGGCGACTCCCTGTTTGTACGTGCCCTTTTGGATTCGGGTGCCCAGGGTTGTCTTGCGTCCTCTTATTTGGTGGAGAGATTGGGCCTCCCATGTAGACCTCACCCTGTAGTGATCCACGGCATTGGTGGCCTTCAGGTGGAAGGACCAAAGGGTGAAGTCAAGGTTTGTTTTTCGCCTGTAAATTGTGGGCCGTCCATTGTGGCCAAGGCGGTCATTCTGAATGATATTTTGGGCAGAAACCCGCAGGTGACTATCTCCCCTGCTGTGGTAAATTTGACGTCGGATTTGACTCCCGCTGACCCTCAGTGGTTTGTACCTGGACCCGTAGACCTACTTCTGGGAGTAGACGTGTTGGGTTTGATTTTGTCCGGGGAAAAGCGGGTTTTGCAACCGTACGGGTTAATTGCGTTACGCACTATTTTTGGATATAGTTTTTGTGGTCCCGTGTTGAGGGGTATTGTCCCACGGGTTGAAGACCAAACTGTTGCAATAGGGCTCTCACTCTCTGACGCAGTCCAGCGTTTCTGGGAGGTCGAAGAGCCCCCCAAGGCTCCCAGAGTCGACCCAGCGGAAGAAGAGTGTGAATTGTCGTACCAGAATAATACTGGTCGCCGCGCTGATGGTCGTTTTGTCACTCGGTTGCCTTTCAGGGCTGCACGCCCCCCTCTCGGTCAGTCTCATGCCTTGGCAGAAAAAAGGTTGTTGTCCATGGAACGCCGAATGAAGAGGGATCCGGACTTTCGTACTAAGTACATTGACTTTATGCGCGAGTATGAGGATTTGGGACATATGTCCCCTTCCGACATTGATTGGCGCTCGCTCGAGCACTACTTCTTGCCTCACCACGCGGTTTTGAAGACTCCCGGTGGGAAGATAAGAGTAGTTTTTGACGGCTCGGCCCCTACTTCGAATGGGGTTTCTTTGAACCAGTGTTTGCATTCCGGTCCCAAACTGCATAGGGACATCTCGGATATCCTCACCAACTTCCGCCGTCATCAAATTGTCTTTGTGGCTGACATCCGAATGATGTTCAGACAATCGGTGGTGCACCGAGATGACCGGCGGTACCAATTGATCTTGTGGCGTGAGCGATCTTGTGATCCGATGCAAGTGTACGAGTTGAACACTACCACGTACGGACTTAAGTCTAGTCCCTACATTGCTATTCGAACGTTGTTGGAATTGGCTCATCGTGAGCGATTGAACTATCCCCGGGCGGCGGCCATCTTGGGAGATTCGGTGTACGTCGATGACGTCTGCACTGGGGCCTCTACCGTCGCGGAGGCTTTGATTTTGCGGGATGAGTTGATTGCAATCCTAAAGTCGGGAGGTTACGAATTGCGTAAGTGGTTGTCAAATTGCCCCGACTTATTGTGTGATCTTCCAGTGGAACATCAACAGGACCCTCTCCTGTTTGAAGATGCTGACAACCCTAACTTGATTGCGGTCCTTGGTATACAGTACCAGCCCGTCCAGGATGTCTTCACTTATCAGGTGGAGTTGGACTTCCCGAAGAACTGGACGAAACGCTCGGTCTTGTCGACTACTGCTCGGACCTTCGATCCCAATGGATGGATCACACCAGTCATTTTTCTGGCTAAGTGCTTTTTGCAGAAGCTTTGGATTGCGGAAGTGCCTTGGGACGAACCTCTCCAGGGAGAGTTATTGAAAGAATGGTGTTCGTTTGTGTCCTCACTTCCGGACGTGAACCGGATTCTCTTGCCTAGATTATTTTTGCCGGCTGGCAAGTGTCGAGTCAGTCTCCACGGTTTCTGTGACGCATCCGAACGAGGATATGCGGCCGTGGTATTTTTGCGGACTGTTAGTTCATCCGGTCTCGTGGGAGTTCATTTGGTGATGGCCAAAAGTAAGGTGGCCCCTATTCGGACTAGGTTGACGATTCCTAAGTTGGAACTGTCGGGAGCAGCCCTCCTTACTAGGCTTCTCAATCATGTTTGTGGTACTTTGGGTTGTACCGTTGAGATCTCGGAAGTATTTGCGTGGACTGATAGTGAGATCGTTCTTTGTTGGCTTCGCACCTCGCTACATAACTTGGAGGTTTTTGTTGCGAATCGAGTCTCACAGATCCAGAGCTCTGAGACCCCGCCGATCTGGAGACATGTGCCAGGCGAATTGAATCCCGCGGACTGCGCTTCGCGAGGCTGCGAGGCTCCTGCGCTTGTGAACCATTCTCTTTGGTGGGGACCAGATTGGTTGACGCACCCTGAGGCGTCCTGGCCCCAGAATCGGTTCTCCTCTCCAGAGGAATTACCAGGCTTGCGTGTGGGCGTTGTGGAGACGCAACCTGCGTACAATTTGAATCTGTTGTTGGACAGATATAGCTCTCTGTCAAAATTGATTGGGGTTACCGGTTGGATCCGGCGTTTCATACGTAACGGACGGAACCCACTGAATAAGGACTTGACGTCCGTTTTGTCGCCCTTGGAACGCCAAGAGGCCTTGATGTTTTGGGTTCGTGTAGTGCAAACAGAGCACTTTGAACCGACTATTGAATCCCTGAAAAGAGGAACGCCTGTGAAGGGTCCCCTTGCTCGTTTGAATCCATTCCTGGACGAGTCGGGTCTGCTTCGAGTCGGTGGACGACTTCGAAACTCGAATTTGCCGTATGGGGCTCGCCACCCCTTGTTGCTCCCTAAAGGAGGAGCCTTTGTGAATTTGTTGGTGTCAGATCGACACATTGCTAACGCTCACGCAGGCTGCCATACCCTTCTAGCCATTTTGCAGCGTGACTTTTGGATCTTGTCGGCCAGACGCACTATTCGTGGCGTCATTTTTAAGTGCATGCCGTGCTATCGGTTGAAGGCCGCACCCACACAGCCGATGATGGGTGATTTGCCGTCCGACAGAGTCTCGGAGAGTCGGCCATTTGCGTGCGTGGGTACCGATTTTGCTGGCCCCTTTTTGGTGAAGACCTCTCAGCTTCGCAACGCTCGGTCTGTCAAGGCATATTTGTGTGTGTTTGTCTGCCTGGCCACCAAAGCAGTTCACTTGGAACTGGTAAGTGCCCTCAGCACGGAAGCATTTCTTGCGACGCTAGGTAGATTTGTATCTCGCCGGGGACTACCGTCCTTGATCCGCTCTGATAACGGCACTAATTATAAGGGCACTGATCGTTATTTGAACGAAGTTTGTAACTATTTGAATAGTCATAAGGATATTTTGAGGATTGCAATGTCCCGAATGGGCATTAGGTGGCAATTTGACCCCCCAGTTTGCCCCCATTGGGGTGGAATTTTTGAGGCCGTTGTAAAGGTTACAAAGACGCATCTCCGACGAGTTATTGGCGAAACGATATTAACGTTCGAGGAACTTGCAACGGTATTTTGCAAAATTGAGGCCGTCCTCAACTCGCGACCTCTCTGCCCAATCTCGTCAGACCCAAATGACCTGGAAGCATTGACTCCTGGTCACTTTTTGATTGGTCGGCCCCTTAACGCCCTGCCTGAATATCCCATCAGGGAAGTAAAATCATCACGTTTGAGCCGTTTTGAATTGCTCCAGCAGATGACTCAGAGTTTCTGGCATCGTTGGTCGCTGGAATATTTGCATATTCTGCAGCAGCGCGTTAAGTGGACCGACAAAACTGATCCTCCCAAAGTTGGAGATCTTGTTCTGGTTAAGGAATCAAATTTGTTGCCCTTGTATTGGCGTCGTGGACGCATTGTAGAGTTGTTCTATGGGCCTGACGGGATTCCCAGAGTTGCTGAGGTCATGGTCGGAGATTCGGTTTTGAAACGAGCGGTGGCGAGCCTAGCCCGCCTCCCCATTTATTAGCAGTCAGAATGGATCTGACTGGAGCGGGGGATTGTTCGGAACCGAATACTGAGCGCGATTCGGAACGCAGCCCTTGATAGATACTAGCGAAGCTGTGGCTTTTTGAGGTACTATTTTGACAGACGTCATATATATTGTCTTTGTAAAAACTTGTAAGAATAACTTTTGAGACGCGGCGTGGTTTATTGAGATACTTGAACTATAAATTGTAATCTACAACGCGTACGAGCGTTTTGAGTGTAGAAAGCTTGAATTGTGATCAGTTACTTGACATTTTGTGTAATCCATTGGGAGCGCGGTTGTTTGCGTGCGAAAACTCTTGGCGGCCCGGCGGAACGAGCAGGCCGGTGAAGGGAATTCAGACCTACACTTTACACACTACAGATACACACCCTTCACGGCCCTTGGGCGCTTGCCAACAGAGGCCTGTATTGCTGTCACGGCTGTAAGTACGGAATTATCATTGTTACAAAATAAATCTTAGACTCCTTCGCAGACACAAAATCTTGTAGGCGTTGCTGTGTGACTGCAGTTTATCGCCACCTATACCCTCAGCTACAGCAGTCTTAGTAAACGGGCCCAGCTATTGAGACGTCTGTTTTGGAAGCCCTAGGTGTAGGCATCACTTAGTGCTGGTCATAATTTGCGGTTTTGAACGCATCATAGAGGGTTTACGATATGAGTGTAGATAAATATAACTACCTACTTTGCGATGTCTTCATTTTCTCCAATAACCATTATGATTTTAATGTCCCTGTAATAAATCGGTTCCGCCAGAATCGGTCGTTACTACTGTCTGAGTAAAATATAGTCTTTGGTGAAATATATCGCGGGTTCGCGGAGGTTGTTACATATCTTTGGAAGATTGAATGCGATAGGATGATAATAAAATTTATATCTTACATGTTAAGAGAAAATCTACTTATCTATGAAAATAACTTTTTATTTTTTAACCTCAAAATTAAAACATATCAATGAATAACACTTATGCGGGATCACGCGGGACTCAATCGCATAAATACTACCTATTCATTATCTTTAGGTATTTTTACCTTTTTCATTTGATTAAGTCCCACATAAGTGTTCCTAATTTGAGTTTATGTCGCGAAAGTTTTAAAAAAGTGAGTATCTCAACGACTAGAGTCGTCTCCCGCGGTATAACAATCCTACGGTATTTTAGATCCAATGGAATCCATACTAATATTACAAATGCGACAGTAACTGTCTGTCTGTCTGTCTGTTACCTCTTCACGCTTCAACCGCTGGACCGATTTGGATGAAATTTGACATGGAGATAATTGGGATCCCGAGAAAGATCATAGGCTACTTTTTATCCCGGAAAAACACATAGTTCCCGCGGGAACACGATAACCGAATCCCACGCGGGCGAAGTCGCGGGCAGATGCTAGTAGTCTATATAATTGAGAAATAATGTAGCTTATTACTGTCTAACGCTTTTTTAATCTGTTCAACAGTTTTGAGTATATCCACAACAAAGAAAAACTTTAGGCATTAAGTCCGCCAATTGTATGTGTTTTCTATGTACAACGAAGTGTAAATAAAAAAGTCTCTTTAAACATAAGTATGGAGAAAACAATCTAATATTATGATTCCTTTTTATTGAAGCACTCACCTTTGCCTCGTTCCCTAAATCCATCGCTCTTGAATCTCTAGGTACTACAATCTCAAATAATCAGTTACTTATCATTTAGATGCCAGATTCAATCTCTTAAAGCCACACTTAAAGGCGCCTGCACACGGCCTTAAATCACAATTGGGGTTGTAAATCCCGCTCACAGATAAAGGACGAACGTGTGTAGCACCCTAATACCTTACTATCTGCTTTATGGGGAATCTGGGTTGTATCTAGCCTAGGGTACTTATGGTTACGGCTATCCATACTAATATTATAAATGCGAAAGTAACTCCGTCTGTATGTTACCTCTTCAAGGTTCAACCGTTGGACGGATTTGGATAAAATTTGGCATGAAGATAGTGAGAGTCCCGGGAAAGGACAAAGGCTACTTTTTATCCCGGAAAAGTGCCTAGCTCCCGCGGGAACGCGATAACCGAATTCCACGCGGGCGATGTCGCAAGCAAATGCTAGTGTCGTATAAACAAACGTTATACTAGAGTGGGGATCATAATTTGAAGTGAAAGATTAGTTGAATATACTTATAATAATAATAATAATAAAGCCTCTTTATTTCCCTTTTTTTACAATAATGATATCATTTAATACAATACGTAGCAATTAATTCTAGAGTGTTATAGTAACTGTTTTTTTTTTATACTAGTTATTTGTAAAATGTGTAGCTTTAGTTAGGGACCCCGTTTAGGGTATAGGCCTCCTCCAAGTCCGTCCAGTTCTTTCTGTCTTGTGCTACTTCAATCCATGATTTTCCTACCATTCTAATTATGTCTTCAGTCCACCTTGTTTTTGGTCTGCCAATGCTTCTTTTCCCAGATGGGCCTTTCCAATTGGTGGTTTTAATATACTTATATAAAACGTAAACTGACTCACTGGTCTATCGACGCACAGCTCAAACTACTGGACGCATCGGACTGAAATTTGGCACACTTATAGTTACAATATGGTTTTGTAACCATGACGTTGCCATCCGCTATGAAAGGATTTTAGGTACAGAATTCCACTCCTAATGGTTTGAAAATTTACATCTTCTTATCTAATTTCACGTGGACGAAGTCGCGGGTAGAAGCTACTACTACTACTACTGCAGCCTATTTGCGTCCCACTGCTGGGCACACGCCTCCCCTCATCATGAGAGGGTTTGGGCTACAGTCCCCACGCGGGCCCAGTGCGGATTGGGGACTACACACACATCTTTGAATTACTTAGCAGATGCGTGCAGGTTCCCTCACGATGTTTTCCTTCACCGAAAAGCTCATGGTAAATTCGAATTGAATTTCGCACGTAAGTAAACTTAGAGGGGTGAGCCGGAATCGAACCCCCGCGACCCTCTGCATGAGAGGCGGTAGGTCGAACCACTAGGCCACCAAGGCTTGGTCCGTGGTTGGGTAGAATTTAGTATTTTATAATTCCAAAGGCAAGTGCCCCTAATATAGGTATACAAATATAAATCAGGATAAGTACAGCAGGACACAAATTAGAAGGCGTGCGGTGGAGCACTTAAGCCATTAACGCAGTGACTAGTTTTACTTAATCCACGCGCTTTCTTCAGTTGTGTACAGGCATACTGCTAGAAACCCGACATTTTAATTATTCAAAAAAATCAAAATTCAATCATTTATTCAGCAAAATGGCCACATAGGGGCACTTTTACATGTCAGAAAAATAATTTACCAGCGCTTCCTAGACCCATTGCTTGAGAAGAAGCGCCGCAACAAACTCAAGCAGAAGGCCTTTTATCAAAATTTACATTACATGTATAAAATATACATATAGGTACGTACTAAAATGACATTGACCCTAACATACATACCATAGTCCCTAACTTAAACTTAAATCTAAGATCTTAGAGACGTACAGTCTCCAAGGGTCCAGAAAAAAAATATATGGAGATGGCCTCCATTGTCAAATCAATATGAAATAACTTAAATCTAAGATCTTAGAGACGTACAGTCTCCAAGGGTCCAGAAAAAAAAAATATGGAGATGGCCTCCATTGTCAAATCAATATGAAATAAATATAAATATTATGTATAAGTACATATAAATATAATGGCAAGAAAGTACCTATTTATTAAACGTACCAATTTTCAGATGTATAGTTTTATTCATTATCCAATTATACGCAGAAGATCAACAAACCAAAATTCATTTCATAAAGTTATTAGCATAAAATAATAATTGACGTCATAAAGCACTCAGTTTTATTATTGCAGTATAATAAAATTTAAAAACTGCGTATTATCTTCCAGTTTTCGGAGTTTTCTTTAAATTATGTATATTACTTTTCATTAGCAATGTGCGTGTTGGAAGACTCGAGTCATAAAGTTAGAAATAAATTTAAAATAATATATAAAACTTTTCCGTTAAGACAGATTTACTGACTGATGACAATGCACAGTTCCTTGTGAAACTAAGAGAGTATTTCCCGAAATTCCCACGGGAACGGAAAACAACTGGATTTTTACTGGGATTGGAAATCGCGGCCAAACATCGGCCAACATCTAGGTTAAAATAAGTTGTCATTGCTACATAAATATTATATTCCTGGCTAATTTGTACCATAGTTTTCTGTACTGTTTACTGTTTAGCATAATATTGCTGTAAGTTTTCCTAAAATAATAAAATAAAATAATAAATTACATAATTTATGAGTTTTATCTAAGACGTGTCACCACGGATTCCCATACAAAGTTATTTTAATTTTTTTTTAGTGGTTCCTTATGATTTTCTGATTTTCTTTCTTTCTAAACCTTCTCAGAATCACATAGAATATAACAAAGAAAGAATCAGCCAAATCGGTCCAGCAGTTCTCGAGGCTTAGCCAGACTCACACACGGCGATTCATTTTTATTATATAGACTAGCTTTTGCCCGCGACTTCGCCCGCGTGGAATTCGGTTATCGCGTTCCCGCGGGAACTATGCATTTTTCCGGGATGAAAAGTAGCGTATGTCCTTTCCCGGGACCCCAACTAGCGGTTGAAGCATGAAGAGGTAACAGACAGATAGACAGATAGACAGAGTAACTTTCGCATTTATAATATTAGTATGAATGGATTTATTAATATTTTCTTTCTTATGTCTATCACCACATTTACGTATTTTGGTTTTTCTGTACTCTTACTTATATAAGGAAATTGATTACGTCACATAAGTGACGTAATCAATTTCCTTATTTCCATTAATTTTTTAATCAATTCAACTAATTGAAACTACAATATGAACAAGGTTCCCCTTATTTACGCATTTTTTTTGGCAGAATTCGATTTTGCATAATATGTATAGGCATAATAGTGTTTACGCCGAAACTAAACTCGCATAACGATCATTCGTCGAATTCTATTACGCATAATCTATTTACGCCGAATGGTTTTCACGCATAATTTTCGAATTTCGAATATTGTTTAGGCAGAAAATTACTTTCGCCGAAATTCCTTACGCCGAAAACTACTTTCGCATACCTTTATTCTCGTCGATTTAATTAAATGAGTATCCTGTATAACATCAATCATGATATTGGGGGAAGGGGATTTTTACTAACTGATAATTTCGTTTACTTATATAAAAAATAACCTAACCTAACCTATGCGAGTCGGCTTTGCTCCAAACTTTGGGTGTTACAGCGCACACCGTCCCTACATAATTTGTTATTTCGGACATAAATTCGGACAATATTTCGGCCTATCCAAATTCTGGTAAATCACTAGTATGCCAAACAATATTATGCATAATAAAATTCGGCCAAGTCAACATTATGCCAACACAAAATTCGGCTAAACACCCAATCGGCCAATAAATAATTATGCTTAATAAAAATTCGGCAGCCAAGATTCGGCGTAGATAAATTATGCGAAGCCTGTTATGCGTAAACAGTTTCGGACAAAAAGAATTATGCCAAATAGAGGGCACCCTATGAACAATACCTATTAAACTTCCAACAACTTTGATACGTTCCCTTTAAACCGACCAATTAAACAACAATTAACAACCACGCTTGTTCTCAAACGAGATTACCCCACAAAATGTCACGTTATGAATTTATAGTTCACAACAAGTTACGACACTAATTTGTCTCCAATATTTAGGTGAAACCTCAAAGCTGGGGCGGAATATTTAATATATCATGCTTAACTAAAGCCGCTAGTTCATACAAAGTCTACTTTTAAGTGACAAACAGTCCGTGAGATTTTGTCTTTCACAACTTAGGGTTTTAGAAAGATAATTATGCCATCTCCTCGTATTTTGGGCACCAATAAAATTATGAAAATAAATTATTAAATGGGGTTATAAAAAAATATTAAAGATTTTATGTACCTGATAAAAGCAGTTTTAATCATTCGTTGAATCTGTAAAAGTAATGATTTGGTACATCAAAACTATATGACGTCAAATTACTATTTGTAAGAGAATTCCATATGAGAATTCCATGCTTTTACTCGTTTCTGGAATACTTTAAATAGATCTTCTTGCATCACGATTTCGCAAACTCTATAGCCCTAACTTAGACCCAGTGACGATCAAGAACTTCCTATACATCTTTGACTAAGTTTCGATTTTGTAATATTCACCGAAAAGCTTAGTCATACAAATTATATTGAATTTTGCACATAGGATACTCCAGTGGTTCAATCCAGATTTTCCGGGTCCCTCAAAGAAATCCCTTAAACTAGTCAACTAGTTACCATGTTAGTTAGTTCAACTAGGCTACCCGTCTTCTCTCTCGGTGCACTTTTTACAGAGTGGTCGTGGTCGACTGCTAGCACCGCTAGGCGCAGATGTCACGCGCCGTATGATATCACGCCATCTCTGTCGATTGGCAGACATTCTGGTGCACTCATGCAATGGTCCGCCAACAGCAGACTTGATCTGGTCGGCCCATCGCATGGGTGACCTCCCACGTGGTCTGGTCCCTTCTACCCTGCCCTGCACTACCAGGCGCTCTATGTTTCGCCGAGAGACGTGGCCAAAGAACTTTAACATACGAGTCCTGACGAGTGTCGACAGGCGCTCTTTAATATGAAGTTCATCAAGAATCTAAGAAGGCTACCCTACCACATGGCTTACTAGGCTGTCAAAGCCTTGTAAGGCTGCCATAGTTAAAGTTGAAGTGTAAACTAATAACTCGAGACTCGAGGATTGTACCTATTTGCTAAAGTTAATATATCGTGAACTGTCAAACCATCATCAGACTGATGGAACGTGACACGCTTACCCCAGGTACGAGGCATACCTATTCGCTGTGTGAATAGTCAGTGGTGGGAGATACGAAAACGACTACAGCGTGTGATATATCACATTTTTCACACGTTTTCACATTTGGCTATAGCCAAATGTGAAAACTCTTGTGGAGTTTGGAATGTGTCTTGGTAAGGAGCGCAATCTTATATGGCGAAACAGTTGAAAACGTGTCCAGCGGATTTGATAAGCAACAAAACATAACACACTCTCCTCACAACCGTTTTGAGTTTTCGCCTCAGCAGCGCTATCTGAAGGCGCTACTGCAGACTATCCGCCTAAGTGGCTTGACATTTTTGGCGACCGCAGCGCCCCCAACCTACCCGATTTGGTGTCCACTTTTGGAACTATAAAGATTGCGCTCCTTTAGATCAACCCTCCATAAAAACTCTGACGGATACCAGTGAAATAAACTGTCACTGTTGCGTATTTACATACTTGCATTGCATTAAGTATATCTGGAGCGAGTAATGTCATCCGAGGCTTCTTTTGCCTTTTCGCCACAAACCGTCAGTGGTAATTCCACTTATTAGAATGGTCCATAGTCCGTCTAACAAAGAGTATAGTTGCATATTGCGCCGCCGACTTCGCATCCGCTAGTTAGTTGGCACTGTCAACAACTTCATGCCCAAACCACCATGAGGCGCGACAGACGCTGGGGGGCGACGCGACAGCGGGGACGGCGAGGGTTGCGGGGAGACTAAACACGCGCATAGCACGAAATATGCTGGCCATCGACAAAAATCACCAAAAAAAGCTACATATGACCTGAGCTAAGCTTATGCAGAGGGTCGAAAATTCACACTTCAACTAGCAAATTTGTGATGTGTGATTAATTGAACTTTAAATCTGGCGAAATAAAATATTGTGACGAGACCTGCACGCATCTGCAAAGATATTCAAAGATTTGTGGTGAGTCCCCAATCCGGAATTGGTCCACGTGTGGGCTTCCTTTACATGATGAGGGGAGAGGCATTTACAATATTCGACTCTACCACTCTAATAGACTACCTATTATTATGTTGATGTCCAAGTAGGAAAAGTTATTGAAAACGTCTGTTAGTTTTTTGATAGTTAAGACAAATTAATCAAATCTACTACTACTACTACTACAGCCTATTTGCGTCCCACTGCTGGGCACAGGCCTCCTCTCACCACGAGAGGGTTTGGGCTATAGTCCCCACGCGGGCCCAGTACGGGGCATTGGGGACTACATACACATCTTTGAACTACTTCGCAGATCCTTGCAGGTTTCGTCACGATGTTTTCCTTCACCAAAAAGCTCAGTGGTAAATTCAAATTGAATTTCGCACATAAGTAAACGTAGAGGTGCGAGCCGGAATCTAACCCCCGACCCTCTGCATGAGAGGCGGTAAGTCGAACCACTAGGCCACCACGGCTTAGTACTTATAGTAAACAAGTAGTAGTAGTTCTTGAAGCTGCTGTCCATTCTCAGATCTCCAAATATATTAATCAGAATCAACTTCTGTCTCAATTCCAATCGGGCTTTCGCCAGGGTCATAGTACCACTACCGCTCTACTCAATGTCATTGAGGATATGCGTCAAAGTATGGAAGACACTCAGGTGACGGTTCTGGTGCTTATTGACTTTTCCAATGCTTTTAATTCCGTCGATCACGATCTCCTTCTTGCTGTCCTAGCTCATCTTGGTTTATCTTCTTCAGTGATTGAGTGGTTCTCCTCCTATCTGTGTGATCGTGTTCAAGCGGTTCGTGCTGGCCGTGCACTTTCCGATTGGCTCGATCTTCGTTCCGGTGTACCTCAGGGTGGCATTCTCTCTCCCATACTGTTCTCGGTTTTCATTAATGTTATTACGTCTAAGTTGAAAAGCTCTTACCATCTTTATGCAGACGATCTTCAACTTTATGCCAGCGCTGATGTGTCCTGTCTCGAATCTGCAATATCTCTCATCAATGATGACTTGGTATACATTGCTGAATGGTCCCGAAGCTTCGGCATCTCTGTTAACCCTGCCAAGTGCCAGGCCATCATTGTTGGTAGTTCTCGTCAGCTGGCTAAAGTTGACAAATCTCGGATCGCGCCGGTGGCGTTTGAAGGCTCTCTCGTACCCTGGTCAAAGCAGGTCAAAGATCTTGGGCTTGTAGTTGACTCATGCCTTTCCTGGGATGCTCAACTAGCCGAAGTAAGTCGAAAGGCCACTAACACTTTACGGGCGCTCTACCGGTTCAAAAATTTTCTGCCGATTAGTACCAAGACTCTGTTAGTGCAATCGCTTATCCTGCCTTTAATTGATTACGGTGATGTGTGCATGTCCAACATGACTCAAGACTCTCTTAACCGGTTAGACCGCCTGCTTAACAATGGCATGCGCTTTATTTTTGGTCTTCGAAAGTATGACCACATATCTTCTTCCCGACGTCAGCTGCGCTGGCTCCCCATACGCCAGCGTAGGTCCCTCCGTATTCTGTGCACCCTTTTCTCAATCCTGTTCGACCCTTCTACTCCTCGTTATCTCAAATCTAAATTTATCTTTGATACTCCTCGTCCCGGTTGTGATCTGCGTTCCTCTCGTTCTCTTAAACTCGTCACTCCTTCTCACTCCACGGGTTTTGTTTCTAATTCTTTCACCCTTCAGGCAATCCGCCTCTGGAATTCGCTACCTCTAGATATTAGACAAGCTCAAACCAAGCTCTCCTTCAAGCGAATGCTGCGTAAGCATTTGTTTGAGAAGGTCGCGTAGATTTGGAATCCTTCATATTTTTCTTTGCTTCGTGCGGCTGGTTTATGTATGTATTAGTTTATGTATGTTTATCTTTTATATAATTTTTATGTACGTTTATGTAAATTTATCCTCTTTTGGAATTATTTGTTATCTTCCTTGTATTTCTGTAGTTTCTTTCTGATATTGATGCACCTACTCATTTTTCTTTCTGTTTGGCCTTATGGTTGACTGGTAGAGAATGCCTTTAGGCATTAAGTCCGCCAATTGTATACATTTTGTATGTGCAATGAAGTTTAAATAAATAAATAAATAAATAAAATAAACAAACTTTAACAAAGAAAGTATCATAAAAAGCTTCAAAAAGCAAAAATAATCAAGCCGTTTTCGTGACCTCATCAAATCTCACATCACAATATCCCATTCAAATCCGACAACAAATTACCATTCATTCATTCATTCTTTCACTCAGTGCGTGTGTTATCACTGCGCAACAATGAAACAATTTAAATAACGAGACCGAACAAAAAAATGCTTTTCAAAATGCTCCCGTTTTTCTCCCATTCAATCTAAATAATGTAAAATAAATACACGTGGAGCAGAGAGGGAAAGCATGTTCAGTGAAGGACAAAAACGCAGCTTTTTTTATCGTCATCATTATCATTGTCATTTTCAGCCTTCCTCAACCATTTTGGTAAAGGCCTCCTTTAACCTCCTCCACTTGGTTCTATCCTGAGCTGCGTGTGTTCAGTTCTTGCCAGCCAACTTCTGGATGTCATCTCTCCATCTCATCTAAAGTCTGGCCTACGGTCTTTTGTATCCCCAAGGTTTCCATTCTAAAAGAGTTCTGCACCAGGAATCCGACCCCATTCTGCCCATTGCCACTAAGTTTGGCGACTCTCTATAACTGTATCCAATATGATTAGCTGTTCTTCTCGAGTTGATAGCTGTGCTATGCTAAATTGTCCTGGTCCAAAATCCAGCAACGTCTAATTGGCCTTGGGTCAGCTCTAACCAGTTCTTCCTATGAGCAGGAGGATGGGCAGTTGGTAAGGTGCGCCAGAGTTGGTGGCGCGACGCCGAGTTGCATTAGCTGTTGAAACACGTAAGCAACATTTTATCCTTTGCATTTCTTTCTGGATAAGATGTTTGTTGAAGAACGCTGTCATGACTTGTACTTATTTTTGACAATAAGTCAACTAGTTCTCGAGTTAGAACCGGATACATTACATACATATAATACACACAAAGATTATAATTAAAAATATACTTATTGCTATTTTCATTCCCTGCTACTTCGTGGCTTTTTTACTTGTAGACGAGACTTTTAGGTGATAACTCACGGTTTCATGTAGCCTCTACGATAATAGATGGCGCGGGTGGTAGATATTGTAATTTTCAGGATTTACGCCAAATTCCAAGCCCAAAGGTACACTTTGATGGACTATGCGATTGAAGGGATATATTATACATCTCAATTTCACATAATTATCCGTACATTACCTTTCATTTAGGAAAAAAGGCGACAAGTCTGCCGAGAATGAACTCACGCACACATACTGAGGTAGTGAAACGTAGTGGAAACCAAGGCTTAATTTCGCCGAGATTCACAGAGCTTCTGTGGCGCTGTGGTTTTTGTGATTTCTTTTTATGAAGTATAAATCGTGGAAGTCGTGGGTTCGATCCTCACTTTTTCAACTTTTTGTATTTTTTTTTTCTTTTTTCTATAATAAATATTTGTAAAGGGGAAAAATAAAACTAGTGAAACTTTTGATATATTTTACTTGACATTATAGAAATATTTTTAATCTAGATATGATTATTTATTTCTACTACTATTTTTAATCAAAGGATAAAAATCCGTGTGTATTTCGTTACATTATCCTCCTCCTCCGGCACATACTTCTTGTGGCGGTCTTCCATGTGCAGCGATCTTCGCCCTGGTGCATCGCCGCATTTACCGGCGGCACCTGTTCGGCCTCCTCTCTCTGGGTCTTTTCCCTTCAGCATTAGTCTCTCCAACTTGTCGGATTTCCACGAGTTATGTGACTGAAGGTAAGCCGTGGAGGCCTAATGGTTCGACCCACCGCCTGTCATGCAGAGGGTCGGGGGTTCGATTTCGGCTCGCACCTGTAAGTTTACTTATGCGCGAAATTCAATTTGAATTTACCACTGAGCTATTCGGTCAAGGAAAACATCGTGAGGAAACCTGCACACATCTGCGAAGTAATTCGTAATGTGTGTGAAGTCCCCAATCCGCACTGGGCCCGCGTGGGGACTACAGCCCAAACCCTCTCGTAATGAGAGGCCTGTGCCCAGCAGTGGGCCGTAAATAGGCTGTGTAGTAGTAGTAGTAAATGTGACCGAAGTATTTGACGATTCGGCTTATACGAACCATGGACGGATATTGTTGGTTGAGTTTGAGTTCTTTGAGCACTGAGATGTTGGTGCGATGAGCTGTCCAAGGTATAGTATATAATATTATCAACTAAATAAGTAGTTGTTACTTTACAAATTCCTAATATTTTATTATTTTATCAAAATATCTAAACACCTACACGACTGACAGAGTACCTACCTACCTATGATGAGAATAAACATTTGTACTCATGTCATGGATCTTTATTTGCATATGTATTTCACATTTCTCTTTATAAGTATTTATATCGTTGTCTAGTACCCGTATCACAGGTAATCCTAGTTTGAGAGTAGATCAATATTGTGTTGAATTCCAAATATTATTCATTTTATCTTCATCTTTTTATCTTATCTCAGTAAGTAAATATTCTCTTTCTTGGTTTACATTTTATTGCCACACAGCCACACGAAAATAAAATTGCTACACATTTCTGACAAGTTTATTAAAATAGGTATAACAAAATATATCACAATTTTACACATGATAAGGTTGGTTCTGATTAGCAGTGATTGGTTTCACAATGTCTCTTCGTTGTTGCTCACAGGCCGCAGGTAAATGAGAGAAAGCTTACTTTGTCCCTCCTAGGAAGACAGATCCAAGGCATTCCAGAAGATGTTTGATCTGAAATAGAGACAAAAGATTACTCGATCACACTCTACGGATAATAATAATAAATCTGGCTATTCAGTTTTTTTAGAGTATCTCTCTGAGATGATATGACAGCGGGTTGTATTGCCGCATTCAATCCTAATGATTAAAAAAATAGTATAATTTATTTATTTATTTTATTTTAAGAAACTGACTGACTGACTGACTGATCGATCAACGCAGAGCCGAAACTACTGGTTGTAGAGAGCTGAAATTTGGAGTGCAGGTTCCTTAGGGAACGTAGGGGAGCACTAAGAGAGGATTTCCGGGATTAGAAGTGACCTATAATCTTCCCCGGGGCTCAACCATTTCCAAACCAAATTTCATCAATATCGGTTCAGCGGCTGAAACATGAAGTGGTAACAGACAGACGGAGTTACTTTCGCATTTATAATATCAGAAGGTATTTGGCATGAAGGGCAGGGACATGGCTACTACCGAGTCGAACGGACGCACTTCACTACCGAAACACAACCGAGACTAGATAGAGATGTTCTACTATCTAAAGTCCCGCGCCTTCACATTTCAAAACTGCATTTTTTTATTATTATTTAAAAAGTACCACCAACACTCTCAACGCACAGTTGATGGCTGTCTCAGCACGCACACATGTGTTGAGAGTGTTGGTGGTGCTTTTTAAATAAATTGCAGCGTTTTGAAATGTGAAGGCGCGGGACTTTAGATACTAGAAGATCTCTACTATAAAAGCTTTGATCACTTTTATTTTTTCACTGATAACACGTTGTGCGTTCGCAAAGTAATTATGGGAATTGGTCTCGCCTGGGTTGACGCGGGCGTCTGGGCAGTCGGCGCGGGCGAAGACTGCGGCGCCGCAGCCGCCGCGGGCGCGCAGGGCGCCTTGCTACCGCACGGCGCGCTTGAAGGCTCGGTTTCTTCTCCTTCTCGTCGACAGAATCCTCCACACTTCTCGCACGAAAGGGCAGCTCCTTGAAGTTTGTCAAGTCCTCCCTCCGTACTCTTTTCCTTATCTTATTAGATTAGAAAGGAGGGCGTAAGTCATGTCCAATTGCGCTCTTTCTGAGATATCATTCTCCGGGAGTCTCACTATAAACATGTCAGTGTTTTGACTGTCTTGCGGCGTCGAAAATATAATATACCTATACGATGTGACGGGCGGCGACCTCCGTAAGCACTAATAAGGTTTCTACCGACTCCTGTGGCTTTGCAGCCGGAAAGAGTGCCCTGGCCCTCGGCCATGCATGTTACCGGCGTCGAAATATTTCTTTCAGTGCTTCAGTCTGCGACCGTTGAAGCGATTCTATTAGCGCGAACACTCGCTGGAATACAACAACAAAGTTGTCACGCACGGTGGAGTCTTGGCGGATGTAAAATGAGAACACGGTGTGCGGCGAAGCCCTAATCACAAGTGATCGTGAATTCTTCTCAAAAATGTAGCGTGTGCGTTGTGATGGCTCAAAGTTGGCGACTGACTGGCGGCTGGAGTGGCTGGCGCGCGCGGCGCGGGGGCATAGGGTCGGCCGGTAGGAGAGAGCGGGACAGGGCTATTGAGACGCGCGTCTATTCCGCGAATCGGAATGGCAACCGCGCAATGATTTTTATACTTACGAAGTATTATATATGTCTATGCAACCGCGTAATAGTCCGTTTTCTATTGGGAAACAGGTCGAAATTTTGAGTACAGCAATGCCATTTGGTAGGAATGTTATACACGTTGACCTAAGTCCAAAACGCCCGGTAGCCACTTTGAACTCCGCGGCTGGTGGGGGGAGGGGGGGTTAAAGTACAGAGCTCCCGGCGCTCAGAAAAAAAATCCTGGCGGATTAGTTTGGGTTGTTTAGTCAAGTTTGGTGTCGTTTTCAGATAACTAGATGATGCCCGATTCATTCCTCATACCAATTTTTTAGGGTTCCGTAGCAAAATATGACGCAATACTTAAAATAATAAACTTTTAGTAGTAGCGAAATGCAAACAAACCCTCATATTTTCATATTTTTGTATGAAATTTGATTTGTAAAAAATACAGTCTGAAAGCCCATTTAATGCAGAATCTAAAAACATTAACAGTAAGTATATCTTTTATAATTTTCAATGTAAAATAAAATATTGAATGTACTGCGACGGTCGTCAGCGCAGCGTAGGGGAGGGTAACAAGACCTGAAAAACTGTCAATTTCAACGCAAAAAGCTTTCATAATATCAAGAAATTAAAGTGCTTACAATAATATCATACATGTAATAGATATTCTCTTAATTATTATTAATTAAAACAAATGTATTTTTCTCTCTTTACCTGATTTTCTTCTTTTTAATATTATACTAGCGGCGCCCTGCGGTATTACCCCCTATTAAGAAGTAGCCTATGTATTAATCCAGGGCTTCAGTTGCCTCCATACCGAATTTCACCTCGCTTCACGTCACTCCTGCGCACGCGGGATTTTTAAACCTGTGGCTAACTAGTCAAGTGGCATTCAATGTTGCTATTTATATGATAAAAAAATGAATTGGTGGGTTTTCTGGCCCCGTTTTGGCGGTCACAAACCTGACATGTCAGGTGGCAACAGTTTTCGGTACCACTATATAAATTTAGTTTTTAATATGAAATATTATTAATTTTATTACGATATTCATTCCTGTGACGAGCAAACTAATGTAGATTATGGACGCCATCAATTGACTTCATGTTTCCCAATACTTTTTTAATTATTCAACTTTAAAAAAGTCGACATTGGGGTGGGACACGTCAAAAAGACCCGAGCGGCTTTAAAAAATCATAATAATTACATTTAGCATAATTTACTTGAATTTAGGGATGAAATCTATAATTTAAGGAATATAGTTTATATAGATGCCATTCGAATATTCACAAACAAATATATTTGGCAGTAATAAAATATTGAAGTAGTGGGACACTGTCAAAACCAGGGGGTACAAGTTTGAGTGAAAATGCCCATATAGTAACAAAACTGACAGGAATTGACTACCATGTCAGCTAAGTTCCTTGTTTATTTAAAAACTAAGGATATTTCAGGGGGACCGTGTTAAATTTCATAAATTTTAAGGTATACTCTTTATTCTGGCTAAAAAAATTAAGAAATTAACTACTTTAAAAATAAAACCTGAATTTTCATCGTGGTACACTTTTGAGTGAAAATGCTCACCTAGTCGGGGAGAGTCGTAATTTCTTATAAGAATCGCGATGCAAGTAAGTACCTGAATCAGGTGTATCATCGTTGTTGAAATTCATATTGTTTATTGATTTATCAATATAGTCCGTTTTCTATTGGGAAACAGGTCGAAATTTTGAGTACAGCAATGCCATTTGGTAGGAATGGTGTACAAGTTGACTTAAGTCCAAAACACCCGGTAGCCACTTTGAACTCCGCGACTGGAGGGGAGGAGGGGGGGTTAAAGTACAGAGCTCCCGGCGCTCGGAAAAAAAATCCTGGCGGATTAGTTTGGACTTTTGAGTCAAGTTTGGTGTCGTTTTCAGGTAACTAGATGATGCCCAATTCATTCCTTATACCAGTTTTTTAGGCTTCCGTAGCAAAATATGACGCAATATATAAAATAATAAACTTTTAGTAGTAGTGAAATGCAAACAAACCCTCATATTTTCATATTTTTGTATGAAATTTGGCTTATAAAAAAATACTGTCTGAAAGCCCATTTAATGCAGAATCTAAGAACATAAACAGTAAGTATAAATTTTACAAATTTCAATGTAAAATAAAACATTGAATGTACTGCGACGGTCATCAGCGCAGCGTAGTGGACGGTAACAAGACCCGAAAAACTGACAAAGTCAACGCAAAAAGCTTTCATAATATCAATAAATTAAATTGCTTACAATAATATCACACTTGTAATTAATATTCTCTTAATTATTATGAATTAAAACAAATGTGTTTTTCTCTCTTTACCTGATTTTCTTCTTTTTAATATTATACTAGCGGCGCCCTGCGGTATTACCCGCTGTTAAGAAGTAGCCTATGTATTACTCAAGGGTTTCAGCTGCCTCCATACCGAATTTTATCAAAATTGGTCCAGCATCTTGAGCGTGAAGAAGTAAAAAAAAAACACACGAACTTTCGCCTTTATTAAATTATCAATTTCTTGACCAGATTTATAATAACAAAATAGCTTCTGCCCGCGACTTCGCGAATTTGGTTATCGCTTTCCCGCGGGAACTACGCGTTTTTCCGGGATGAAAAGTAGCCTATGTCCTTTGGGGACCCGAACTATCTCCATGCCAAATTAATATGGATATGGATTTTATATTACAAAAAAAGTGCCTAAAGAAGACGCGATGCAAAATATTTCTTGCCGATATGAATGGGTTTGGCAGAAAGAAGAAGAAACTTGGGTGCCACTGTGGACCCAAAGCCCTCCGGCTGCTCAAGAATGCCTAGAATTAAAAAGATGTCGGTGCGTGAAATCTTGAAGTTCCAGGTGCAATGTTTCAAACGCCAGCTCAAATGTACTGAGTTATGTAATTGTGGAGGTGGTTGTAAGTAAAACTAATTCACAAAACGTTCTATTATTATTTTTCTTTACTTTTAATAATGTTGCCTGACTACGAAGTCAGGCAACATTATCTGAATTCGTTTATAAATTGAAGATGATTAAAAATGACACTAAAGTAATAAAGGCGAAAGTTCGTGTGTTTTTTTAAAAAAACACATTTGTTTTAATTCATAATAATTAAGAGAATATTTATAACAAGTGTGATATTATTGTAAGCACTTTAATTTATTGATATTATAAAAGCTTTTTGCGTTGACATTGACAGTTTTTCGGGTCTTGTTACCGCCCACTACGCTGCGCTGACGACCGTCGCAGTACATTCAATATTTTATTTTTCATTGAAAATTGTAAAGTATATACTTACTGTTTATGTTTTTAGATTCTGCATTAAATGGGCTTTCAGACAGTATTTTTTTATAAACCAAATTTCATACAAAAATATGAAAATATGAGGGTTTGTTTGCATTTCGCTACTAATAAAAGTTTATTATTTTAAGTATTGCGTCATATTTTGCTAGGGAACCCTAAAAACTGGTATGAGGAATGAATTGGGCATCATCTAGTTACCTGAAAACGACACCAAACTTGACTCAAAAGTCCAAACGAATCCGACAGGATTTTTTTTCCGAACGCCGGGAGCTCTGTACTTTAACCCCCCCCCCCCCCCCCCCCCACCAGTCGAGGAGTTCAAAGTGGCTACCGGGCGTTTTGGACTAAGGTCAATGTGTATAACATTCCTACCAAATGGCATTGCTGTACTCAAAATTTCGACCTCTCCATACAAGCATTCCCAATAGAAAACGGACTAATAGTAATACCCTATAGGTACGCGCAAAGTATAGAGTTCCGTTTACCTACCACCTACATAAAAAATATTCATTCTCTCAATTCTAGTAAAATAGGTATGTACTAATTAGGTATACCTATCCAGGAAAATAACAAACACCTCTAAAATATTCCGAATTCATATTCCACTTGTATCATTGTTTGTACCTACTACCAATCTCCAACAACGAGAATACGAATGTCGATCACCCGCTCCTATACTTACCGTTCGGCCGACTCGACGGCTGTACGCGACGCGGGCTATCGGACGTCTCGACGGCGGCGGCAGTAGGTACAGCGCAGGTACAGCTACTGCGAAAGCAAGTCACAGGCGACCGAGCGTCTTTTTGTCACAATTTTATTACAGCCAAAAGAGACTGTGATATCCATCCATACTATATTATAAACATTTATAAATAATGACCCTATAGGTTGGCCGGGTGAATGAACTTCGTATCACCCGAAGGTGATTCCCATACAAAGTTATATTTCTTTTTTTTAGCTGTTCCTGTAGACGTTTCCCGGTAAAAAGTACAAATAGTACATTATTGCAGACGCCGCTAAGGAGCGCATTGCCGGACGCCTTCTTAGTAGGTACGAGTCCGGCAATGCTGTTGCGGCCGAGGTCTATAGGTACAATGCTTTTCTCAAACTGTGAGGAAATACTACTCGTCGTCGTCACCATCATCATCACATCACCATCTCCATCATCATCACATCACTATCTCCATCATCATCACATCACCATCTCCATCATCATCACATCACTATCTCCATCATCATCATCATCACCACCACCATCAATACCATCACCATCATCACGGTATAGCAAAACACAACTTAGAAGGCGCGCGGATTCAGGCCAAAGAACACCAAAGAATATACAACTGAGGCATTGATGAAAATAGCACGTAGCATTTGCGGGCAAATGCGGGACATTACATTACATTACGTAGGTACATATGATTATAACCACAACAAAATGTCAATGTCTCTTTTTGTTTTTTTTTTTATTCCTAATTGAGTTCCGTTTTGCACGCCGGTCGAAACATCAATGTGTAAATCTAAATGTAGTAGGTAAATAATAATAAATCATTAGTTTATTTCGCTTGTACCTACTCGTACCTACGATTTATATGTATAACTGACATTGTAGCTAGTATCTAAAGTTTAGATACTAGCTACGTACCGTAGATTCTAAACATTATTCAGGACCCAAAACAATTTAATTTTGTAAAATGCCACTTTTCAAATCACAATTTGTATAATCTGGATACCTACTATTATTATTACGCATACGCATATGATCGGTAATTTCATGGTAATTTCACAGCTTATATTAGGTCCTTACATATGAAATTGGCGTTTGGCGAACTGGCAACTTTGATTCAAAATATGTGGCGTTCGGCTAGGAATTCCAAATTCAAATTTATTTCAAATTTAAGACCATGTATTTCTGTGTTCGAATTACGAAATTTATTTGTTATCGCGTCATTTGTTTTTCTTTCACATCGTTCTGTTCACAATATGGAGAACTTAAAATATCGCTATATTTACGAATATGAGTTTCACCTCGGCACTAGTGCTGCAGAAACGGCTCGTAGGATTAACAATGCGTATGGGGAAGCTACTGCAAAAGAAAATACGGTACGTTATTGGTTCCAACGTTTCCGTTCTGGAAATTTTGACCTACAGAACAAGCCTCGTGGACGGCCGGAGACACAAGTTGATAACGAAGAATTAAAAGCAATTGTGGAAGCAGATCCATCGCAAACCACGTCAGAGTTAGCGGCAGGCTTCGGTGTGAGTGATAAAACCATTTTGATTCACTTGAAACAAATTGGAAAAGTGAAAAAACTTGAAAAATGGGTACCGCATGAATTGAGCGACGCAAACAAAGAAACACGCGTCGAGTGTTGCGTTTCACTTCTCAACCGGCACAATAATGAAGGCATTTTGAATCGTATCGTTACTTGTGATGAAAAATGGATCTTGTACGACAACCGGAAACGTTCTTCACAATGGTTGAACCCAGGTGAACCAGCCAAATTCTGCCCGAAACGAAAGTTGACTCAGAAAAAGGTACTGGTAAGTGTCTGGTGGACTAGTGCCGGTGTCATCCATTACAGTTTCTTAAGATCTGGGCAAACAATCACGGCTGATGTGTATTGTCAACAATTGCAAACGATGATGGAAAAGCTAGCCATTAAACAACCCAGACTGGTCAATCGATCTAGCCCACTGCTGCTTCAGGACAACGCTCGACCACATACGGCACGTTTGACGGCCGCAAAACTACGGGAGCTGCGACTGGAATGTCTTCGACACCCACCATACTCCCCGGACCTTGCTCCAACTGATTACCATTTTTTTCGGAATTTGGACAACTTCATGCAAGGAAAAAAATTCAATTCTCACGAGGCTGTCCAAACGGCCTTCAAAGATTTTATTGATTCTCGCTCACACACTTTTTTTAGTAAAGGAATCAATGAACTACCTTCGAGATGGCAAAAGTGCATAGATAGCCATGGTACATACTTTGACTAAATAAAAAAATAGTTTCATAAAAAAAAATCGTTTTCATTTCTGCCATATGAAACGCCAATTTCATATGTAAGGACCTAATATGTTCTAAAAGCCGTGGTGTGGCCCTAGTGGTTCGAGCCACCGCCTCTCATGCCGAGGGTCGGGGGTTCGATTCCGGCTCGCACCTCTAAGTTTACTTACGTGCGAAATTCAATTTGAATTTACTATGAGCTTTTCGGCGACGGAAAACATCATGAGGAAACCTGCACGCATCTGCGAAGTAATGCAAAGATGTGTGTGAAGTCCCCAATCCGCACTGGGCCCGCGTGGGGACTATTATAGCCCAAACCCTCTCATAATGAGGGGAGGCCTGTGCCCAGCAGTGGGACGCAAATAGACTGTAGTAGTAGATTATATGTACTCGTCACCATAACTGTTACAGCGAGCGTGTAGACAGTGCGGGTTTTCTACGCTCGAGTGGTCTACTATCTGGTCAATTTATTTTTGTTTTTTGTTTTTTACCTACAGCAAAAATCAATTTTTATAGACTAACTAGCTGACCCAGCGGACTTCGTACCGCCATAGTTTTCTTTTTGGGTGGGTATGAAAAATAGCTTACGTCCTATTCTCAGCCCTACTGAACATACACACCAAATTTCATAAGAATCGGTCGAGCCCTTTCGGAGGAGTTTGGTTACAAACACTGTGGCACGAGAATTTTATATATAGGTACTATCTATAGGTACTATATAAGAGATAAAATGTCCTAAGCAGAGCTCGATCGCCCAGGCCAGGTAGAGATCTTCACTATCTAAAGTCCCGCGCCATCACGTTTCAAAACGCTTCAATATACCACCAACACTCTCAACACATGTGCTGAGACAGCCATCAACTATGCGTTGAGAGTGTTGGTGGTGCTTTTTAAATAATAATAAAAAAATTGAAGCGTTTTGAGATGTGAAGGCGTGGGACTTTAGATAGTAGAAGATCTCTACCTACTTCTTATTATAAGTAGCTATTTTTATTTCTTACATAAATGAATAAAATACTTATAAGAGATAGGTATGATTTATTTCTTCTAGCAGTCTTCTGACATGTCACCGCTCATTACATTTTTTATATCTGATCATTATAAACAACAAAATACTTGTATAGGTACTTACTTACCTATTTCGTTCAATGATTTTCCAACTCATAAAAAGCGATTTACGCGATCAACTATGTAACGGCGGGTTAACGCCATCTTGTGAGCATTCTGGAAATTAATAGGAATCGGACGGACACTAGCACTAGCAGATCAGCTGTTCATAGACCACGACGCCATATTGGCCTGATGCTTACAGTGTAAACGTTCTCTCACACAAGCTTGGTTCGACCGAAATTTTATTGGTTTTGAAATGCTTATAATTATTTTATTCTTTGATTTTTTGCGGTGTTTTTGATCTATGCGCGCTCGGGAAATAATGTAATATTTTATTAGAACGATAAAAGAAACTAAAAGCAGTCGTAGTCGAAGATTACGTGAGCAGTTTTTTGTATGGGGTTCAGCCGTGACGATTCACCTTTATTGGTAAAGATTCAGTTATGATCTAAAAAATACAAAAACCGGAAAAAAAAAACATTTTATTCTGTAGAAACATCCCAGTTAACGGCTAAATATTTTATATAATGCTTGCTTACTAGCAATAATTCTAAATATATTAATTAATCCCACGTTAAAAAACAGAGATGTTATTAAGAAAACGGCTCGTGTATTTCCCAACTAAGCAGTCTGTCCGCCTTGGCACCGCTTAATCCCTGCGACAGCGGGTATTATCAAGGATAATCTTGAAAAATAACGTCCTACATCTAATCCCGATCTCGAAATTGGGCCCCGAGGGCCCGTTACCCGACTCCAGCCCATAAAGAGGGTTATGATTTTGGCAAGTTCGACCGGATTTTTGTCTTATTTGACGAACGCCCAAGGGACCACTTGGAGTTATGTGCGGACGACAGGTTTAGAATCGGGATTTGGAAATGTAGCCCAGCGGTTTGATCTACCGCCTCTAAAGACCGGGTCACACCGAATGCGTCTGCAGCACGTCGACGGCTCGCCCGCATTAGTGCTCTTACGACCTGTCACACCGCTTGCGCGCCGTCTGCAGCGCGTCTGCGGCTCCGTCGTACAATCAGCAGCAGAAGTAGATAAGCTGTCCAGGTGTTCAAAATGACCTACACACGACCTTATTCTTAAGACGTTAAGGGCGTGTGTAGGTCATTTTGAACACCTGGACAGCTTATCTACTTCTGCTGCTGACTGTACCCTGCAGCTACGTCGGCACAACGCCGTCAAGAGCTGCCAGTCGTACGGAACAGAGCGAGACGGTAATATAGCTTTGTTGCATGCAATGCTTTCAAACCATGGAGGTAATACGTCAAATGTCAAAGTGACATTTTGACAGTATACTACCGACTACTAGTACAGCCTATTTGCGTTCCACTGCTGGGCACAGGCCTCCTCTCATCACGAGAGGGTTTAGGCTGCAGTCCTCTAGTAACTCTGAAGTCTTCGAAATTGACACCAAAATCCTCTACGTGCTAGCAAATTTCGAGGAGTTCCCTCATTTTCTCATGAAACCCATCATCAGAACTGAACCAAATTAATATGGGACCAACTTGGAAGTATCACCTTTCGAACAAGAAAGAATCATCGAAATTGGTTTACGTTTACTATTTATTTAATATATATAAAAAAAGATTCCGACGAATTGAGAACCTCCTCCTTTTTTGAGTTTTCTCAGATATGACACCTAGCTAGATTGTTTTTTTTACCCGCAAACGCCTATATTTCACGTCAAAATCGTTAAAGCCGTTTCTGAAATAGTTTGCATAAATACATCTACAGGGAGCTCGTTTAAAGTATAAAATACATCCAAAGTTCGCGTGAGTTACCTATTCTGAAATTTATGCGATTATACTGAAATTAAGCTATTTCATAGAATTTCCCATCCTATTTTGAGACTTACTTATAGGATTAACTGAACGCTGTTTAGGTCTCAGACGTTCTTGGAATAGACCGGATTTCTGAGACCTCTAGGTCTCCTTTGAGACTTTAGAATTGAATTAGTGATTATCCCCGCTAGGTTGCTTAGTGAGGTAGAGATCTTCTACTATCTAAAGTCCCGCGCCTTTACATTTCAAAACGCTTCAATTTTTTCATTATTATTTAAAAAGCACCACCAACACTCTCAATGCATAGTTAATGCTGTCTCAGCACGCATACATGTGTTGAGAGTGTTGGTGGTGCTTTTTAAATACATTGAAGCGTTTTGAAATATGAAGGCGCGGGACTTTAGATAGTAGAAGATCTCTAAAACTAAGAGGTTTAACCTATCGCCTCTCATGGAGAGGGTATTGGTTTCAAAGCTATCACTCTTAAATTTTAGAAGGTGAAGAAACACATGAGTAAAACCGACACTACATAAGTAATTCAGAGATGTGTCGAAAGTTCCTAAATCGTACTGGACCCGCGTGGGGACCACAGCCCAGAGAGCGCTCTGTGCCCAGCAGTGGGACGTAAATAGGCTGTTGTGGTGGCATATGGGTATAGACTATGTGGGTACAGTATTTTAGGTGAAATGTTTTTAGCGCTGAGACTGAGTTATTTAAGAGCAGATTTAGGTCAATTTCTAGATAGCTTTTATGAGTAAATTACTGTTTATTATTATTTTGACGTTATCCACACTTAATATTATAAATGCGAAAGTAACTCTGTCTGTCTGTCTTTCTGTCTGTCTGTCTGTTACCTCTTCACGCTTCAACCGCTGGACCAATTTGGATGAAATTTGGTATGGAGATAGTTGGAGTCCCAAGAAAGGACATAGGCTACTTTTTATCCCGAAAAAATGCATAGTTCCCGCAGGAATGCGATAACCGAACTCCACGCGGCCGAAGTCTTGGGCAAAAGCTAGTAACTTATAAATTAATGAAACCCGGCTGCGCCCACGAAAAAACATGATGCAATAGTATAGCCTTGTAGCGTTACGTAGCGTTGTAGCGTTACGTGACGTTATCAGGTATAGGTAAAATTATTGTTCGTAAACCGACTTTACAGACAACCAATTTTTTATACATCGACATTATTATTTTAATGTCCCAATCCGCACTGGGCCCGCTTGGGGACTATAGCCGACGACTACCAGCCTATTAGTACGACGCGAATAGGCTGTATTATCTTTATACGACTTTGACGACCGGGTTGGACCAGTTGGTAGTGCCCTGCCTTCTGTTCCGACGGTCGCGGGTTCGAGTCCCGCTCGGGGCTAACTTTGTGTGATGAGCACGAATGTTTGTACTCGAGTCATGGATGTTTAGTATTTATATATGTAAGTATGTATTTCTCTATATAAGTATTTATATCGTTGTCTAGCCCATAACCCCATGCACCCATAGTACAAGCATTGCTTAGTTTGGGGCTAGGTCAATATGTGTGAAATGTCCCAAGATATTTATTTATTATAGAAATAGACTTTGTCTCGGGGGAGGTCTAATGTCCAGCAGTAGTCTTAGTTGAAATGATGATGATGACTTATTCCAGCAAAGTCTTTATAAAATGAAAAAGGAATCCTTTTAAGTAGTTGAAATAATTCAGATCAACTATTGTTGGAAGAGTTTGGCTCGCGTTCAAATTGAAGTAGGGGCTGGATTTATTGTCATATTTTTCTTTTAAAAAGCGCTATCGTAACTGTGTCAAACAGTTTCTTAGCCAGCCGACTGCTATGAAACATACCGCCACTGACTTTGCCTTTTTTGGCAGGATTGTCAAACGAGCACACAGCTCGTCTGATCGTGAGTGGCCATGGGCGTACGTAGGTAAGGAATCAGATTCATTTTCTTTATTAAGCCATAAATTGTGTACAAAAGAAGTGTTAAGGCCGCTAAAATGCCTTACCAACCCTGAAGGATCGTCCTAATGCAACGCGGCTATGCGATTATCCGCAGGCGATGCGACCATCGTGTGGTTGCTGGCGCGTGGTGGCGATTACGCGAATTTCAATTAGGACACTTTCTAGTTCAACATGTATGTTCGCGCATTCGCGCGAGTATAATTGACGCGAACTTGCACGTGGTCACGTGATCGCGTGGCAATCGTCAGATAAAATGTATTATTCAGATAGTCCTACATTTGAAGTTATTCCGGAACAAATTCAAATTTTCTATGGCCTATTCGACGAATAAATTCTATCTGACTATTGGAAAATCAGCCTTAAGGCAATAAATAAATATTGGTCACGAGTACATACATTTAGATGATTTTGGGGGGTGGGGGCTTGCCCCCCCCCCCCCCCCCAAACAAAAATCTTGGGTCCGCCGCCGTTTCGATGTTTACCAGCTGCTAAATACACTGGACAGCAATGAGTTCAGGGCAATTCCACATCGCATGGATCTTGCAGGGAAGAACCCGCGAGTTATCGGTCCGTGTTACTACGACCGTCTACCCGCACAAAAGCCGTGGTGGCCTAGTGGTTCGAACTACCGCCTCTCATGCAGAGGGTCGGGGGTTCGATTCCGGCTCGCACCTCTAAGTTTACTTAATGTGCGAAATTCAATTTGAATTTACCACAGAGCTTTTCGGTGAAGGAAAACATCGTGAGGAAACCTGCACGCATCTGCGAAGTAATTCAAAGATGTGTGTGAAGTCCCCAATCCGCACTGGGCCCGCGTGGGGACTATAGCCCAAACCCTCTCGTGATGAGAGGAGGCCTGTGCCCAGCAGTGGGACGCAAATAGGCTGCAGCGTCTACCCGCACAGCTAAAAAGTGAACCGTCTGACGCGGTGTTTCGACGTCAACTTAAGAACCTTTTGTTGGAACATCCGTTATATTCTCTTAAAGAATACATGGACTTAGATTTATAAATTTGTAATATATAATTTGACATACCAATTGTACCATTAATCCTATTACTTGTTAACATTATTTCTTATTTATATAAAAAGACGATCCTAACGGTGAAACATTTTATTCCTGATTATCATTTTATTTTTATTTTGTATTCTTTCTGACGATCTCAATGTGAAATTCTCTTATTTTGGCATGTAAAATATGCTGTAATTTGATATTGAGAAATAAATGTCTATGACTATGTCTATGTCATACAAAGTGACCCGAATTCATTGCTGTTGAGTGTATTATGTAGTGCCTTGAATATATAGGTAAATCAATACGAATCTACGATAGCAAAATCAACAAAAGGAATACAATACCCGTGGGGTTTCTGATATTATTACAAACAATATTTTTCTTGCAACTCGATCCTCGTCACAGCTCACCATTATCCTTGATGAGAGCTTGACAAGGTCAATATTTAAGATTCGTTCAGTAGTTTGAGCTGCGCGTTGATAGATCTGTCAGTCTTTTGTGTTTTGTATAGGTACCTACAGCTTCTGCCCGCGACTCCGCCCGCGTGGAATTCGGTTATGTGCGTTCCCGCGGGAACTATGCGTTTTCCGGGGTAGAAAGTAGCCGGCCTTCTCCGGGACGCCAACTATCTCCATACCAAGTTTCATCTAGATCGTTCAAGCGGTTGAAGCGTGAAGAGGTAACAGACAGACCGACAGACATACATTCGCACTTATAATATTAGTAACTAGCTTCTGCCCGCGACTTCGTCCGCGTGGAATTCGATTATAGCGTTCCCGCGGGAATAGAGCGTTAAACTATAACAAATTATATACGAAAACCTTCCTCTTGAATAACTCTATCTATTAAAAAAACCGCATCAAAATCCGTTGCGTAGTTTTAAAGATTTAAGCATACATAGGGATATAGGGACAGAGAATGCGACTTTGTTTTACTATGTAGTGAAGATATGGATTTAGATAAATTCACGCCTCCTTCCCGTTGGGGTAAGCAGACACCACAGAACGCCACCAACTTCTATATTTGTATGAAGATGAAATGGAGAGTTGCGTTTTTACATTCGCTACTAACAAAAAAATACTTGACAGTTATTCTCAAGTAGCCAATTGCTGAATATAATCGGATCCCATCTGTCAAGCCGGTTCACCCCTGTTTACTATGTATTGGTTGTTTGAAGAAGGTACCCAAGTATTAATAGAGGAATAACCTTGTTTTACGGGTTATATGTATAATTTATTACAGGTTTTGGGTTTTGGCTATTTCTGTTATTTATTGGTTTCGAGTGCTAGTAAATCTCGTTTCGGGTTTAAGGTAAACATTACGGCTTCTGTCAGAAATCATAATTCTATGAATTTGTCTGTACGAGGTATTATTATAAAAAGTACAAAAGGTAGATAAAGGTAATGTGTAATTAGACTAATAAGTATTCGCTTTTTGTGCTCAGGTTAATATTGCATACGCAAAGTAATACTTAATACCCACTAATGGGTACTTGGTACAACGGTGGGTGCACGCCGAACATGCTCGTATGCGCTATTTCACCCGCGCGGGGTAGTTATACCCTTACACAAGCAATTTACACTGCAGCAGATGCAAATTGGAGTAGTAACGTTATAATTTGTACGATGCGTTGAATTAATAAAGGCCTGAGGTTGAAGCAAGGGAGTAAATACGAAAATCTAGCGCCTGATATTTCAAAGTGCGGCAATCTTAATATACATTCCTACTAAATTATAAATGCTGAAGTAACACCACTGGAACAATAGGGATGACGACAGGGTGAAGAAATCGAAATTCTAATTAGTCCGTCAGTCAGGTAATTATTATTATACCCTATGTCTATAAAAGACACGTGTTTTTTATTTTATCAAATTAACAAAGAATTACTAAGTTAAAACGCATTAAAGTTGGAGAGTGGGGGCTAACTACGTCACTGTTAGATATAAATCGTACCTAACCGTGACGTCACGCGACATTTCAACTCAATATATCTCCGTATAAATCTGATTACGTGAAAAAAGAAAAAATACGTGTCCAATACTTTTCAATAATCTTCCTGATAGACAAAGGAAAAAAACGTTGTCGTCATCCCTATTGGTATGGAAATAGTTAGAGTCCCGGGGAAGGGAATATTAAATAATTTTGATTAATTCAATTCAATCATTTATTCAGCAAATTGGCCACTTTTACTCGTCAGAAATGAATTTATCAGCGCCTCCAATAAGACAAATTGCTTGAGAAGAAGCGCCGCAACAAACTCAGCAGAAGGCCTTTTTTTTTAAATTTCACATACAAATTCATAATGATCAGGTTCGAATCCCGGTATTGTATGAGGGTAAATAAAAAAATCTAAGCCATAGTTCCTATAAGAACAGATTCCGCTATCTCTCATGGTTTCTAACTTCTCCATACCGACAAATTTGAATCGATCATCCTGTTATATATATCCTGTTATATATATCCTGGTACTATATATTACTACATAAAAACATTGACGTAAGGATTCACAATCAGCCGGCGAAAAATGGCCCGTCAAAACGGGTGCCCGAACAACTCGGGCACCCGTTTGGCGCTCAGTAAATTTGACACTTAAGTCTTATAATGTTAAGTTTACTTTTGTATAAAATATTTATCTTGACACATATTATAAAGAGGCGTTATTAGCATATTGGAATGTATTTTCTAATGTCAGTTTGCTCCATATATTTTGACATATTCTGTTAGGCACTGTTCGTCTATATGTTATTATAGGGCAATGCATAAAAATGAAACAGAAATCAACTTAGGTATTTGGACGTATGTACTTCGTCGAAGGAAAGACCCGCGGGGATAACAAGGGCCCTCTTTCGAGACCCAATCATATTAGAAGGGCTCTTTCCTTCCCATAAACTAATATTCTTATAATTGGCGCACAAGGGCTGTATATACTTGGTAGAATATTGGGCCCCGCTAATATTATAAAGGTAAACGCGAAAGCAGCTCTCAGCATCCAGTGTAAGTTTCGACATTTTTTATTTAATTTTAAAAGCGCTTACCCGAGGCAGAGCAACAAATTACACACCGAAATTGTCCTCATAAACCCACTATCAGAACTATTTTATTAATCGCAAGAAAATCCATTCAGTAGTTTTTGAGTATATCGCAAACAGACAGACAGACGCGGCGCGGGACTTTATATAATTATGCAGCGAAGGTAAGGTTGTCAAACTTCATACAGGCCAACCCGATGGTAAGTGGCATTTGCAGCCCACGGACACGAGAAATACTTTTCCTCCTCTATAGGTAACACCTTGACGGGTATCTAATACTACTAATAATAAGTCGCGTCTGACACTTGAAAATAGTCCCCTTAATATATAAACGATACTGAACACAAAATAACGATGTTAAGAAAAATTGTCTGTATGCAAAATTCAAAATTCAAAATTCAATCATTTATTCAGCAAATTGGCCACATAGGGGCACTTTTACACGTCAGAAAAGAATTTACTAGCGCTTCCTAGATCCCATTGCTTGAGAAGAAGCGCCGCAACAAACTCAAGCAGAAGGCCTTTTTTCAAAATTTACACATAGTTTATAACATTTACATTACATGTATAAAATATACATATAGGTACGTACTACAATTACATTGAAGGGATGTATAGTCCCTAACTTAAACTTAAATCTAAGATCTTATGTATTTATGTCCGGATTTAACTCGAAAACTACTGGACGGATTGAAACAAAATTTGGTATGGGGGTAGTTTATAACACTGGTCAACATATAAGCTACTATTGATACCGGAAAAATGCATAGTTCCCGTGGGAATGCTATTAACGAATTCCACGTGGACGCAGTCGCGGGCAGAAGCTAGTGTGTAATCCATACAATATTATAAATGCGAAAGTAACTCTTTGATTGAGATTGAGATGAAAGGACCATGCGTCAAAATGGGCCTGAAACCAACCGCATTGAGAGTTATGTCAATAAATAGGTCTTAAAATCTACTTTATTTCATTATATGGGCACAAAGCCGAATTCCATTGCAAAACTGAGATATTTATATTTTAGTCACGGTGAGTACGAGCTACGATAAATGCATTCGGAGAATATTCATATTCTGGAGGGTAGGTATTGAGCAAACCCAATTTAAAAAATGAAGGTAGGGATATTGACCGTTCCATTAATTATTCGTTCGGTGTCATTTCTTGTTGAATATCGTGTTTTACCAATAATAATATTATTTCGAGTCATTTAAAACCTCTTCTACCTAGGTATCTATTCTTAAGTACCTATCTCTATCTCAAAGAGAACCTGTTTTTTAATAGATCTTATTTACTCTGACTGAAATATAAATATCTCAGTTCTGCAATGGAATTCGGCTTTGTGCCCATATAATGAAATAAAGTAGATTTAAAGACCTATTTAATGACTTAAGTTTCAGCTCTGTTGGTTTCAGAACCAGGCTCCATACAAAGTTGCCCATGGTCCTTTGGCATGGAGATCGTTGGAGATCCGGAAAGGACATAGGCTACTTTTTATGCCGGAATAACGCATAGTTGCCGCGGGAGCACAATAACCGAATTCCACCCGGACGCAGTCGCGGGCAGAAGCTAGTGTGTAATATTCAATATAACCTTAAATCTCATCAAGATAATATTAGGTAAATACGAAATCGACGAAAACACATAAATCTGATAAGTTAAACGGCCTGGCCTATCTATTAATTTGGAAGCGTCGATAGCAGGCACGCGTAACAAATGGGTCCCGACGGTTCATAGATTTCGATATAATAGACACTGCTACTACAGCCTATTTGCCTCCCACTGCTGGGCACAGGCCTCCTCTCATCACGAGAGGGTCTGGGCTATAGTCCCCACGCGGGCCCAGAGCGGATTGGGGACTTCACACACGTCTTTGAATTACTTCTCAGATGTGTGCAGGTTTCCTCACGATGTTTTCCTTCAACGAAAAGCGCAGTGGTAAATTCAAGTTGAATTTCGCACATTTTAAGTAAACTTAGAGGTGCGAGCCGGAATCGAACCCCCGACCCTCTGCATGAGAGGCGGTAGGTCGAACCACTAGGCCACCACGGCTTCACAATAGACACGATATTAGAAATAATAGGATCTTTATTTCCAAAATTAATTTAAAATTAAAAATACCGTGTATATGTATTTGAAATATTTTGTAAATAAAGACACTCAGAGTCGCCAGCTGGTAAGATGTTTCTAAGCTTTTCATAAAAAAATAGTAAAACAATATAATACACTTTATTGAATAGGCCACATATTCAAGAAACATTACAAACAGACCGAAACTGCACATGAAGTATGGCATAGATATACCAGGCGATCTTATCGCTAAATAGCGATCTCTACCACCGCTATTTCTCTAACATTGCGTTTATGTCCAAATGACTCAACGGATTATTTCAAAGCTTTGCAAACATAATAGAATTATATAATTATGAGTGTCCGAAACTTGTACAAATCGAGTTAAAATAAAATAAAACTGAAATTTTCAGCCGTAAAACCCAATTTCAAAGTTTGTATGTTATGCAACAAAAATGGTTCTCTATTCTTTATTTTCCGTTTTCATCATTATCATCATCATCAATTCAGCCGAAAGACGTCCACTGCTGGACGTAGGCCTCCCCCAAGGCTCGTAACCATAAGTCATCACTGGCAACACACACTGGTCGAAGACTTTCGACTTGAGACACTGCGGTAATTTGGTCGAAAAGACACTGTGAAGCTCTCCGTTTTACTACAACTAAAAGGTAATTTTAGACACTAACATAAATTGGCTGTATCCGAAAAGTAGTTGCCGAAAGAAAATGCAATCTTCCTATTATGTCTGTTGTTTATTTCTGATTTTGATGCACCTTCTCCTTTCTGTTTGGCCTTATGGTTTACTGGTAGAGAATGCCTGTAGGCATTAAGTCCGCCAATTGTATCCATTTCGTATGTGCAATGAAGTTCAAATAAATAAATAATAAACAGCGATAACAAAAGGGAACTCTTGTTACACATTTAAGCAATTTATTGTTAGAAAAATAACCTCATCGTTTCTCGATTTGTCAATTTCGCGACCCAAAGTTGTGTTGTAAAGGAAATTGAGAAAAACAATCATGAACGCAGATTGTTGGAAGTTTGAATAGAATTGAACTCGAGTCATGGATGTTTAGTCAAAGTCAAAGTCAAAGTCAAAGTCAAAGATATTTATTGTGACCACAGGTACATAAAAATAAGGTGTTACATTAGTTAATTATATCCAAACCATAGTCTACCACCATCAGCGGTGTACAATAGTAATTAGGTATTTTAATTAAAATATTCAAATATTTGCAACATTCGTATTTATATATGTATGTATTTCTCTATATAAGTATTTATATCGTTGTCTAGCACCCATAGTACAAGCTTTGCTTAGTTTGGGGCTAGGTCAATATGTGTGAAATGTCACAAGATATTTATTTATTTATTTAATTAAATTCTAAAGAAAACGGAAAACTTCACTGAGAATTTTCACTTTCGCTAAAATTTCTTTGTTGGTGAAATAGTAGATTGTTTATCAAGGGACTAAAACAAGCCATTACGACACGAGATGTTTAGCCACCCGAGCGGAGCGAGGGTGGCTATAGTTCGAGTGTCATTATGGTTGTTTAGTCACGCGTTAAACACTCTGCTTTTCACTTCGAATGCGAGGAAAAAAAACGAAGTTCCATACAAAATTACGATATTTATTATAACACAGTAGATAACCGGCTACTTCCCGATGACCTAGAATCATGAAATTTGGCCAGAAGCAAGGTCTTACAGGACACGTACAGGAAAAAATCTGATAACCATAAATATTATATATTTTGGTGCAAAAACAGCCAATTTACTAATACAAACTTATCATTTGCGGTTGGCGCAGTAGCCGTGTCTACTTCAGCAACCGCAAATAATAAGTTTGTATTGTTAAATTTGCATCATCAAGTTTGTAGGTACGGAACCCTCGGTGCGCGAGTCCAACTCGCACTTGACCTGTTTTTTTATCACGTGACGTTTTGAATGATATTTAGCCAGCAGATTCAAAATATTTTAAAACTAATTGGGTCATGCATTATTAAATGTATTCACTTTAAATAAAACAAGATTCATAGGTATTCGTAATCATTAAATCGTGTTTCACGAAATTAAATCGTTTTTTCACGCTCTAGAAATTCTCTAGGTTCACTGGAAATGGGAATAATCCTCCTTTCACAAACTCTGTGGTTGGCTGTTTAGGCGGGTTTCCAATGTCAATTAAAATTTTTTTACTTTAGTCCCTAGAGACTAAAAAAGAGCTTTAGTCCCGATGTGCAGAGACTAAAGTAACATTTTAAGAGCATGAGAAGTGAAAAGGAATAAGTGTGATGGAGAAATTTGAAAAAATAAATGATACTATTTTATAATGTTGTGTGTATGATAACCGTCACACAGCTCTCACATGTGAAGTTAAATCCCTGTTGACTCCAGCTAGTATCACCTATGTAAGTATAGGCACACTATATCACAGAATATTAATAGTACTTACCTACATACAGAATGGCCACGGAATCACCCGCCTGAATCTAGCCGGCACGCAACCTGAAGATAATCATATTGGTATTTTCTAATGCCAGTTTGCTCCATATCATCATCATCATTTCAGCCGAAAGACCACTGCTGGACATAGGCCTCCCCCAAGGCTCGCCACTCAGACCGGTCCTGTGCTACTTGCTTCCACCGGTTTCCCGCGACCTTCACGAGGTCGTCGCTCCATCTTGTTGGATGGCCTACCGACAGCTCGTCTCCCAGTTGGCAGGCGCCACTCGAGAACTTTCCGCCCCCATCGGCCATCAGTCCCGCGAGCAATGTGCCCCGCCCACTGCCACTTAAAGCTCGCAATTCTTCGGGCTATGTCGGTGACCCTAGTTCTACTGCGGATATCCTCATTTCTGATTCTATCACGCAGAGAAACCCCGAGCATAGCCCTCTCCATTGCCCTCTGGGTGACCTTGAGCCTTCTTATGAGGCCCATCGTAAGCGCCCACGTCTCGGAACCATAAGTCATCACTGGCAACACACACTGGTGGACGAAAAGACACTGCGAAGCTTCCCGAACGCTGCCCAGCCGAGTCGGATTCGAGGATTGACCTCTTTCTCGAAGTTGGACCTAACTGGACTGTTTGTCCCAGGTATACATAATGGTCGACAGCTTCAAGCGCAGAGCCTCCGATTATTACGGGAGTTGGCACAACATGGACATTAGACATAGACCGACTCGATCGGAAACTTGCTCCATATAATAGTATCCCTAGTATCACGGACTACAATATTCACTACTCCAAAACCTACTTGAATCAAAATGATGGAATAGTGGTATATATACACAAAAGTCATCCTGCCCTGTCCTTTGAACCCCCAGTTAAAGAAGGAAACTGCTTAGTACTTACTTTAGACAAAACTCATACTCTGGTTTGTTCATATCGCCCCCCATGCTATAGTAATCTGTCGACGTATTTGGACTCCATTGATAACATCCTCAGCAACCCCTACCCCTGATGTAATATTTGTTGGCGACATAAATGTTAATATTCTCCCTGGGCAAGTCACTAGCCAAGGAGCAAATTACCTTACACTGATGTCGTATTATGGCCTCTTTCAGGGCGTAGACAAGCCCACAGCGGGTCCCACCTCGTGTATTGACCACTTTATGGTTAAGTCTAACAAACCCTGGTCTACACATATATTCGACCACCTCACTGACCACTGTCCAGTTCTACTAACCATTGCAACTGGCAAATCTTTTAAACTCCCTGAGACGTTCAACAAAATAAAAATAAACTATAGTGCAGTAAGAGAAGCCCTTGCAGCTGAAAACTGGACACAGTATTATTATATCTGCGACGCCAACTTGGCCGCTGAGGTCCTTACTAATAAAATAAAGACGGCCATAAGTCTAAATACTAGTGTTCAGACTACTTCGAAAAAAAGAATACCTCTAAAGCCTTGGATTACGGTAGGAGTAGTGAGGTCTATTCGCAAAAGAAATCGTCTTCAAAAAAGCTCCTGTAAGGCTCCAGACAACTTCCTACTCAGAACCGAATTCTGTAAATACAGAAATATCTGCAATAAACTAATCAAATCTTTAAAAAAAGAATACTACCGGCACCAACTTAGAAAGTATTACAGGGACTCAAAAAACACGTGGAAAACTATAAAAGAAATATGCAATTTAAAAAGTGACCGTAACCTAGCAATTGACCTATTTGATATCGGCGTTAATAAAACAGATTCCATGAACCAAGTTAATAACTATTTCTCATCAATAGGAAAAACACTCGCCGACAACACCCTTAACAAATTAAAAACCACTGATACTCTACTAGCTTCTAAGGCCACTAGTCGCTCTGGCAATCCAACATCCTCGTTTTTCCTTTTTCCCACAACCAATGACGAAGTATGTGCCACAATTGTGTCCCTTAAGAACTCTAGTGCTCCTGGTGAAGACGGAATTACGTCAAATATACTGAAATGGTGTATCGAATCTGTCTCTGGCCCAATCACATATTTATGCAATCTCTGCTTTTCTAATGGAACTTTTCCCACAATTTTCAAAAGAGCCAAAATCACACCCATATTCAAAAGTGGTGACAAAAAACTCCCGTCCAATTATCGTCCCATCGCTTTAATCTCTGTTTTATCCAAAATAATTGAAAAATTAATTAACAAACGTCTCATGAACTTTTTAGAATGTAACGCACTGTTATCTAACAACCAATATGGGTTCCGCCCTAAAATTTCTACAGAGGATGCAGTTCTGAATCTTTCTTCCGGGATCACAAATTTCTTAGACGCTGGAAAGAAATGCATAGGGGTATTTCTAGACTTGCAAAAAGCTTTCGACACTGTGTCTATCCCTATCTTATTAGCCAGACTAGAAAATATAGGCGTGAGGGGAACTGCTCTTGACCTCTTCACTGAATACCTTTCTGGAAGGACGCAGAGTACATGTATGGATCAAACCAGCAGTGATTGGGTATCTATCGATTACGGAGTACCCCAAGGCAGCACACTGGCCCCAACTTTGTTTCTCATATACGTTAACGAACTCTGCAACAATAGAATAGATAAATGTGAAACCTTGATGTTTGCTGACGACACAGTTCTACTGTTCCACGGCGATAGTTGGGATACTGTGCGTTGTATTGTCGAAAAAGGCCTCAGAGAGGTAACGTCCTGGCTTGAAGACTCTCTCCTTTCCTTAAATGTGGCGAAAACCAACTATATCTGCTTTAGTAAGACAGCAGCCACGAAACCACCTGACAGCTTCCGCGTGAAAATACATACCTACCCTTGCAATAGAACCAACCAGAACTCCTGCTCCTGCTCTCATCTGATGCGGGTTGATTACATCAAATACCTAGGTGTGCAAATTGATGCACACCTGAACTGGAATCGGCATATCACTGTTACCACCTCTAGGGTTCGTAAACTTATCTATGCGTTCAAAAATCTAAGAGAAATTGCAGATAAGGAACTCCTAATACAAACGTATAAAGCGCTCTGCGAGTGTATCATTAACTATTGTATCAGCTCTTGGGGTGGTGCCGTTAAGCAATATATGCTTGAGCTAGAGAGAGGTCAACGGGCCCTTCTCAAGGTTATCCTCAGGCTACCCTTTCGCTATCCCACCATTGACCTATACAAAGTAACTATGGTTCCCTCTGTTAGAAAACTATACATCATTCAGTGCCTGCGTAGATACCATCGTAAAGTTGTCCCCTCCCTGCCACTGACTATGAAACGTGTCGATCTTTGTCCCGTTCCCCCGGTTAAATCCTGTTTCGCCAAAAGAAATTATAACTACGCTGCGCCACTTCTCTACAATAAACTCAAATCGAAACACAAAATTATAAAACAAGTCTCAAACTACAAATTTAAAAATATAGTGATTGAGTGGCTAAGAAAATTTAACTACGGTGACACCGAATCTCTAATAAGCTCTGGGCTGTTCGGCGCCTGAACCTGATATTATGCACTGTCTTTTTACTAAACTTAACAACATACCTACTTGCCCAATTAGACACACTCCCAAATTTTCTCATATAGACCCACTCACTCGCGCTCACACACACACACACACACATCACTCACTCACACACATACACACACACACACACACACACATCTAATACGCACGCACTTATCATGCACGCATGCACGCATGGTGTACAAGCACTTGCCATGTAACTTGTAAAGTAGGGGAAAGTGGTTACCATTCGTACGCGGGGCACATTCGTACGTTCAGTATAACAGAAAAACTAAACGGCACACAAACACGCCTTTGCTTGTGTGCATAGACATACAGGCCACCATGTTGCTAGCCGAGTCTCACGCCAGTCGCACTACGGTGTATCAACTGACAAGACGTAACGTGTTTTCGCGCGCGGTGAGTAAATTTTTTACCTAAGTTTAGTTCGTAATTGTAAGTAGAACTGTTATGTTTTTGACAAAATGGTGATGATTGATTAATGTTAATATTGTTTATTTTGAGCTTTAATTGTTATTTTTCTCAAACTTAATTAGAATTTGTAGGTATAAAGTTATATTTTAATTTTGTGGCATGGGGTGCATTCGGACAGCCAGACAGGGGGCACATTCGTACGCGTACGAATGCTCCCCTTTAGATTTCGTTAACCACCAGTATTTCAAAATTATTTTTTTATGAAATAAAATACAGTATTATTTAAAGTTATCGTGCAGACAGCACAAACACATATTTTTCCTTAAATAATTTTAATAAATCAACCTTAAATTAATAGTTTATTGCAGAATCATGGTGCGAAAATGTAAAAAAAGGGTACGCGTACTCAAGAAGTGGATGGAGAGTCCATGAATTTAGCAATTGATGATGTAATACAAGGACGGTTGTCGTATAGAAAAGCCGCGGTAAAATACAACATCAAAACATCAACGTTGGAAAGCAGAGTCAAGAAATTTAAAGATGGCTCTAATGCCGATGGACCCTCACGAACTTTTCATTCAAAATTCACGAGTCTACAAGTCTTCTCCTTGGAAGAAGAGACACGCTTAAATGACCATATTACTAATTGCTGCAAAATGCATTATGGACTAACGATAGTACAAATTCGGAAACTAGCCTACGAATACGCGAAAGCGTTGAATTTAAAATATCCAGCGAAATGGGACGAAAATCAAATGGCTGGCTTAGAGTGGATGCGTAAATATAGAGAACGAAACGCCAACCTCAGTCTGCGAAAGCCAGAAAACACTAGCGCTGCTCAATCATTCGCGTTTAATGAAAATGCAGTCCATGAGTTCTATAATAATTTGGCTGATGTGTTACAGCGACATAATTTTGCTGCTGACAGGATATTTAACTTTGACGAGTCCGGCGTGTCTACTGTTTTAGAAACTCCTAAAATTTTGGCTCCTAAATCACAGAAACAAGTGGGACAAATCGTGTCAGCGGAAAGAGGCGAATTGATAACATTTGGTGCTATTATTTCTGCAAGTTGAAATACTATCCCTCCGCTATTTGTATTTCCACGTGTGCACTACAAAGACCATTTTATTGATGGTGCGCCTGAAAGAAGCCTCGGAGCTGCTAATAGAAGTGGGTGGATAGGATAAATGCTGACATATTTGTTTCAGTATTAAAGCACATTCAGAAACACATGCTGAGCTCTAAAAAGCATCCGATTGTACTGCTATGTGATAATCACGAAAGCCACATCAGCTTACAGGCTAGAACATATGCTCGAGATAATGGCATCATTTTTGTGTCTTTTCCGCCGCACACAAGTCATCGATTGCAACCTTTTTGAGCCAAGTCACATAATATTAAGTTAGTTCTTTGATAAATAAATATTTTTATAAAAAATAATAAAAATTTAACGAATTTAATTGGCTTTTTAATTACCCTGTATGAATCTACCCCATGGCGTACGAAAGTACCCCACCTGCTGTACGAATGTACCCCATACGTGGGGTGCGTTCGTACAAATATCTTATCGTAGAAAAATGGCTATAACCCTTTAACCTTTTGACATAATAGTTTCGGACTTTTTTGTAACAAAATACAATATATTTGTTACACTTAGGTACATAAACTAGATAAATTCGACAATAAATCATAAAATAAAAAAATAAAATCTAAAAAGTGTACGAAGGGTAACCACTTTCCCCTACTAAAGACGCTTCTTAATCTTTCAGTTTCTGTTAACTCTGTTAATCTATTTCATATTTTAATCTTGCTTGTTTGTTTATGTATACTTTTTAAGCACTCATATTGTTCTTCACTGTTCACCTAAGGGCACAAACTGGAGACTGTAACACAGTGAAAACTAACACAGTCTCCAGGGCTCCCCCATTGTATGTACCTGCTAATAGAACAATAAAGATTTATTATTATTATTATTATTATTATAATTTGACATATTATGTTAGGCACTGTTCGTCCATATGTTACTACTTATTATGGTCAGTGCGATATTCCCACTTACACCTCATATGAAGTCACTTTAATTTCGCGGTGAAAGAAAACTTTTCTTTGCATGCATTTTACTTAAACATGCTCACGCAATAAAGAGGTAATGTTAAGAATTACTTTTCCCTGTATGGTTTCCTGTTTTCCCGAAGAATTTTAATGAGGAAATACTTGGAAATCAAGCGGATTGTTGGAGTTTGTTGTGAAACTGGAATTTACCTGTAACAAGAAATAAAACAGTTACTTAAACCTTATAAAGCCGTGGCAGCGTAGTGGTTCAACCTACCGCCTTTCGAGAAGAAGGTCTGGGGTTCAAATCTTTTTTTTATACCAATGGTTTGGCAAACGAGCGCACAGCCCACCTGATGGTAAGTGGTCACTGCTGCCTATGGACACAGAAATCCTATGAACCCTATTAAGAAACCATAAGATCTCGAATGCGTTGCCGACCCTGAGGCCTAAGATGGAATGCCTCT